>CM037089.1:51954092-52522688 GCA_020916435.1 Oxytropis ochrocephala
ACCCCTGTGGGACAAAACCATGGTAAAGGAAAGAAGAGTGCAGTTTTTTTCTCCCCCTGTTTGAAATGTCACTAAGAATATGACTTCCAACATCTGAGTTTTCTCCCGAAGTGCATATGAAGCAATCTATTTTGTTCTTTCATGATCACTTGTGAGCTTTGCTGTCAATATTATCTTCAGGACATCTTCCTTGAATTGTTGGCATTTGAGCTTGAAATGAAGAAGCAAGAACCATAGATTGTTTTATAGATCATAAAGATATTTAAATGTCTCCCCATGTAGATAATAGTTGGCTTACAATCTGACTTGATATAGATCAGAAAAATAATTTACATCTGCATGTTTAATTTGTGTAACACACATAAAATGATTTATTCATTATAATAGTCAAACAGAAATACGCAGCTTACCCCCTTTTTTCTGATGAATTTTGGTTTGTGATGAAATATCACATAATACCTTGATATCAAGGGATACAACATTTGGTAATATGCATGCATGCTTTCATAGTCTTCGGAACTCAAATATTTCATATATTCTTACCACACAACTCATGTATTGAATATAAATAATCTATACAGATCAATATGAGACTTTGTTTTTCAAAAGAATTTATTTGAAGATATTTCTTTATATCTTGAATCCTTTTGGGATTTCTGATGTAGAGATCAGATGTTCAACCTTAAAAACCCATTTTATATAGTTTGAGGTCATTCATATAGAACTATTTCTTTGAGTAATCTATAATTTTGGAAAGCTCTTCAGGAGTTCCAATAATAGCAAACTATAGCACATTCGTGTATTGATCTTTTC
Organism: Oxytropis ochrocephala; assembly: GCA_020916435.1. NCBI lineage: Eukaryota > Viridiplantae > Streptophyta > Magnoliopsida > Fabales > Fabaceae > Oxytropis > Oxytropis ochrocephala. Next base: position 51,954,906 of record CM037089.1, read on the forward strand.
ATATAACTCTATGGACAAGTGGTGTCATTTTTATATCCCTCGTGTAGAATATAAATTTAGACGATTATACCATATGTGTTCAAATTACATTATCTCATGGAGGGATTGATTCAATTTGAGTAATAATCTCGAGATTCCAAAAAGTGTGCATTATAATATTAAATCCTTCAGGGATCTTTGATAGTTATGACTATCAAATGAGTCATACAAATAAATTGTAGCAATATTTATCTTGTGAAAATTGAGTTCTTCATGCACTACAAGGCTAATTAAGTCTTGAAAAGTACTTGTCCACTTCTGAGCAACATGTCGAGTTTTGTATCTCACAATTTCACCATTCTCATTCTGTTTTGCACACACAAAAATCCATATGTATACGTCTGGTTTCACACCTTCGGTGTTTGGACTACAGGTCCAAAAACTTTTGTAAATTGAGCTTAATTCTGCTTCAATTTCATCTTTCAATTTTGGCCAATTCTCACTTTGCCTACATTTTTTAGTAGACTTTGTTTCATGATCCTCGCCATCAATTATCAACTTAGCGCTATAATATATGTGAAAATATTGTCAATGTTGACTTCGTTTGCCCATTGAATTTCATTCTTGACATAATTCATTGAGATCTCATTAATTTCATAACTTTTCGTGCACCCGATTAGTTCTTCTCGAACTCAGAATGTCAATTATGTCCGAATACTCTTTTAGAGTTTCTATATCCTCGCTTGGACCATTTTTTTAGCTCCTTTTGTTGTTCGAGGATTTTTATCTTTGGAACCGATTGGTCTACCACTCTTCGAGACGTGGTTGAGACTTATTTGCAATATTAGATTGTCCAACGGGGACATCCATTGTATTGGAGCATTAGCAGCTGATATATATGATTTGGTCACACATTTTGGATCAGTAAATGCATTTGGTAGACAATTTGCTAAGCTTTGCAAATGAATTATCTTTTGAACTTCTAGTTCACATTGTTTAATTTGAGGATCAATATGAGATAATGATAATTCATTCCAACCGATCTCCTTTTTTTACCGCTTATTCTCTCCCTAATGTTGGGAAATCTAATTCTTCAAATGATAATCATCAACTGGACTATAAACAAGTATCTAATTGTTGGCTCAAGATACTATAATATACATGGAGATTTATATCCAATATATATTTCCAAAATTCTTTTAGAACCCATCATAGTGCATTACACATCCAAAAATTCTAAGATGGGAAATAGTAAGTTTGTGACCAAAAACCAAATGTAAAGGGGAGAGTTGTGATAATTTGTTGGCTTGATGCGAATCAATTTTACAGCATGTAAAATTGCATGTTCCCAAGTAGAAATTGGAACTTCTTATCTCATAAGTATTTGGTCATGTAATTAACTTTAGACGTCTAAAGAATGGTTCTCAAGACCATTTTATGAATGAACATATGACATTTGATATCCAATGTCAATTCTAATAGTCATACAATACTTATCATATGCTTTCAAGGTGATTCACATAGTAACCTCTTACTCAAATTAGTTGAGCAAACAATCTCACAAACTTCCGGTTGTGAGTTGACGACAAATATATATAATATATATGTGGCCATCTAGTTGATGCATCAATTAAAACCACAAATATCTAAATGGTCCACGTGATTAGTGTACTTGTTTACAAATATCACCTTATATCGATTCCGTAAATATGAGAGACGTATTCTCTCGAATTGTCATTTCCTTTGGGAATTAGTGAACACAAGAATTAGTAGATTGAAGAAACTACCGGCTCTTCAATACAAGTTCACATAGAAATTTCAACCATTATTCGCATCATAATATACTCGGGATGGTCCAACCGATTTGCCAACAACTACATTATTATATGTAAACTTCTGGTTTACAATAACATGTGCTTCAATTGCACATATATATAAGTGTAGTACAAATCAGAGGAAAAAGTAGACAATTTTTCCACTACACTTATTTTATCAAAGTATGTCCCGTTATATAAAAATATTCAATATATCCTTCATCTCTCGTTTCAATATGATTTCTATTTATATGAATATCGTTTAAACTTAATAAATTTCTACGAGACTTGGGGAAATATAATGCATTCTCAATGTGTAAATAAGTTCCCCTGGATAACAGTATATTAGCTCTTCCGGAGCCTTCAATTATTTTTGAAGAGTCGGATATAGTACTAACTTCTGTTTCTCGCTTCACTAAATAGGAAAAATATTTTATTTTTTTTATCATTTAAAATTATATGGGTAGTTGCACTATCAGCGAAACACATTTATCCATTATTGATGCTAGTGTCAATACTCATTCTATCCTAAAATAAAATAAATATGACAAAAGATTAAACTTTGGGAGCTGCATAAAATACAATTTCTCGAAGAAGAAAAAAAATTAGTAGAAAACTATATTTGCTACTCAAAATAAAGAGCAAAGAAAGTCTCTCTCATAGAGAACTATATTTCCTAAACAAAAAATGTCTAGTTCTTTAGGATCTAGTCATACAATCAATTCTTCTTATTCCCCTTTTTTTTTCATGCAATATTTTTATTTGGAATTCCAAGCAAAAGAAAGAAGAAAAATTACACTTTTCCATAAGATACTAAACCACTATTAGGAACAACAAAGGTCACAATCACAAATGATACAAATGACACTTAAATAGGATAATGATAACATTTATCACATCAATTGTCATCACCACAACTTTTCTTGTACATATTATAATGTGAGTCATTCACTTCTGGGAATGAACTTCAATTCATTGAGTGGTTTGTGAGTATTCTTTACAATCACCACCATATCACATAAACTTGATTCATAATATTTTTCTGAATTTTTTTTTCTCATTTTGCTAATTCATGAGAATATTTGAGATATAAATTACATGTCTTTTCCTTTTCTTCAAAACATACTAAGGTCAAATTGATCTTTCTCATTAATTGTTCTTCAAGAACTATACCACAAATTTTAAACCATGATGAAAAAGAATCATGCTTAGACCAATTCTGCAGGGATGCTTTATTATTAAGTTATTCTTTCTTTGAGTTCTTCAAGAACTATCACAATTTTCATAGACAATGATAAAGAAAACAATTCTTTATGCAATCCTATAAGGATATTGGTTTACCAATTCATTAGTTCTTCAGGAACTATAACACAATACTTCTTCAATGATTATCAAGAAAAACTATACTATGAGCAATCCTTCAAGGATGCTTGGATATACATTAAAATATTAAGTTCTTCAGGAACTATATCATAAACAATGATATATAGAAAAATTATTTGTGCAATTCTCATTTACCAATTGAATTCAAATTGTAACATAGCTCCTAAATTATACCTTTGATGTAAAAACACTATGAATTAACGGAAAGTTTTTATTTTAAATTATAGGAAGAAGGACAATCATAAACTAAAGAGACATGCCACACTTTTGCAAAACCAAGAGACAATAGGTGTCTTTGATTTCATGATACATTGCATAATGTTAGAAAAGAAATTTATATAATCAATATGATAGTAAAGAATCAATTTCCATACTAGTGTAGCAAAGGAATATCAACAATTCATTTCAATCCTAAGTTGTACCACTACTTGAAACACGTATATGAATAGAGTGACTGGACCTAGAGAACTAATAAAAAGGGAAAATGAATAGACTACTAGAATAACAAAAATTAAATCTGAACCAACAAAACAAGTAGAAAGGGTGCAGAAAAAATTCCCAAACCAAATCGCAAAATAAAATAAAGCAATGATCACTAAAAGAATAATTTAGAATCTTTGATCACTACAAAACAACAATGATCTCAAGCAATTGGGTGAGACTTGACATAAAGGAGGAGATTAAATGTGGGAGATCATAGGATTATGAAAACAGGAGTATTGACATAAAGGAGCAACTGATAATAACATGTATATATAAAGATATATGATATAATATTTCAAATATTAGTATAGACTCGATCACATCAATACATACTTGGGTTTATATAAGAAGGCATGGTGTCCAACATAGAAAAACAACTTTTCTTATTCAAGAACAATCAAAGTCCAAATTACGGTTTGCATAGATTTAATATATGTCAAACTAAAGCAAGAGCTAGGAATTTTACCTTAGGATGTTGGAGCTTCGTGCTGATAACGTGTTATGAAACTATAACAATATGAAGAACAAAAGAATCATAAGAGAAGGAGAGAATATAGTAGTCTTTGTATTTCTCTTGACAAGTCCATTTACACATAGGAGATAGCCCTATTTATAGGGTAGGAGTGAAGTGAAAGATCAACCTATGTAAAGCCACTAGCAACCCATTACAAAGGGAGTAAATACAAGAGTAGTGGAAGAGGAAGAGAAGTGGACATCCATATATATTATTTCATAACAGTATAAATATTTTTAAATTTAGTATTTATAAATATCTTTACTTTTTATAAATGATTAGTTTGCTTTTAAGTCTTGATGGAGCTTATCACCTATTGTCAATATAATTATTTTTTTAATTTTCTTTTATGAATATCTTTATTTTTTATAAATGATTATGTTTTTTTTTGAGTCTCGGCCATAAAAAATATGTTATTGGTATATTTATTTTTACATTTTATTTTTATAAATATATTTACTTTTTATAAATGAATAAAATATTTTGGGATAAGATAGAGAAACATTGTATGTCGTCGATATAGTTTATTGTCTTTGATATAATCATTTTTATTTTTCAAATACTTTTGCTCTTTTTACATTTTTAAAGAAGTACAAAACATATTACAACGTAACATTTTTATATTATAAATTAAATGTGTTTAAAAATACGTGAAAACATAGTAACTAATGCATTGTATAGTTTGAATTCTCGATGGAAAAGCACTTTTATTATCTATTACATATATATTTTTTTTCATAATTTTGAGTCTAGATAGGAAAAACATAATGACTTAGTATAGACAAGATATTTCGGATTCTTTCTGGATAATCTAATAATAATAATATAAAACCTACAACTTTTACTATTCTAATTTAATTATAGAATCATTCGTAGCAAGCAAAATTGTGCAACTCGTGTATATGCATGAGTACACGACTAGTATGGTAATAATGTTGGTATATACGAAAAAATATTTTTACCGTGGTTATGAAAATTAGTTAAGTGGAATTATATTCTTAGCAGACTAAAAACACCTTATTCATTGTGTATACATGCCACCTCATTAGTGGGTAATATATTAGCAAACTAGCTAGCTACCCTAATTTTTTATTTATAAAAGAATATAGGGAAAGTAGTTTTCCAATTTAATAAAATTACTAACAATTGGGTTCACACATACCCCTCAAATCATGCAAACATTATAGATTAGTTTCAGAGATCAATTCTTCTACGGAGGAAGAAGTAAGCTAACAAGCGGAAGCATATAGCCATAGCTAGCATAACCCAAACTTCTTTTAAGCCACCTTTCAAGTTTACAGTTCCAAATGTAGGTGAACTCTGCAATGTTCTACATCCTCCTTTGCTTTCACAATCATATAGTTCGTCTCCTGAATATTGCACCTTTAGGAGAAGTCTAAAACCATAGTACATGAATGACAAATACTTCAACCACTGCATGAACTTTGGTATGTGCTGCAACAAAATGAATGACTGTGTGTGAGAGTCTCATTAAGATGAGATAACAATATCTTGATTATTTACGTACCATTGATTTTGAAAACTTGTAACTAATGTAACAGTTTAGTCCTTAAAATTAGTGAAATTCAAAATGATCCCTAATTGACATAGTTGCACTCATCATTGGAAAACTTTTGCAATAAAAAAAATAATGTTCATATTTTAGTCAGCTTAGACGAAATGACAAATAAACCCTGCACAATGCACATTATCACATGTTCACACCTTGATTCAAACCCGACACCCCATGTGACTGAAATTACCAACGCAACCGGCACTAGGGAAACAAAATAATGTTGATATATATACCTGGACATAGTAGCCACCAGTAAGAAGGAATAACATGAGTATCAAAGAAGCAGCCATTCCTGCTCTTTTAATACTCATAACTGCAGCTCCAAACAGTTCCCCTGCCCCCTAATAACAGAAATTATAGGTATTATTATAATATTAAAACAAATTAATGATAATCCACTATAATATTGACATGACTTACTTGACTTGTTATAGCTATAAGTAGAACAGTGAATAATGTGAGGAAGAAGCAAGCAATAGTCCTCTTAAAGCCAGCCATGAAGTAGACAATAATCATGAAAAATGTAGGATAGAAAACATGTGCCACCATGTCACATAATGTGCTGCATGCATAGTATACACTTAATCTATACATATCAGCTTTCCTTTCTTTTATCAAGTAGTATTTTTCAAATGGAAATACATAGACTGCTCCAAAAATACATGAAGATGTCCAGAATATACAGATGTAGAAGGCCAAACCAACCTGCACCAAAGATAGTAATACTAATTAGTACTTTCTCTGGTCTCATTTATAAGCAAAAAAATGTACTCTCTAGGTTCAATGAATAATCGGCATATTTAAATACGCCAGTTATTTAATGAACCTAGAAAGTACAATTTTTGCTTATAAATGAGACCAGACGGAGTAATTCAATATTGGGTTTTAAAAGACGATCTGTGAACGCAATATGAACCACAATATCATTGTTTTTATGTCTCTGTGACATTAATTAAGGTTGCGCGATCTCTGCAATATCAGGGATCGCAGCGTGAGTGTGAACTAGTATTGATATTACCTGATCTCTGAGTTGGGCTTCTGTATTGGTTGAAGATTTCCACCAGAGAAGTCCCAACAAAAGTGCAACTCCAAGTGCTTGAACAAGTCTTAACTTATCAAAATAGTCCTTACATCTTGCTTTGAATGTTCTCTTGGAGAGAATCACAAATTGATCCAACCAGCTCAATGTCCATTCTTTCTTAACCTGAATGGCTAGTTGAAGGTGTTCTGGTGTGCTTACTCCTTTATGGTTCTCTTTTTCTTTTGGCTCCAGTAAAGCTTTGTACTTGAGTTGTAGATACTATTAACATAAACAAATAATGAATAATATTGCAAAGAGATAGAACATGTATTTATATAGTGTTAATAGCTAGTTTGGTCCCTCAAAATTTTTAAAAAATCAGTTTAGTTCTTGACATTAACAATATTCCTAATTAGTTCATAACATTTTCAAACGTCATTCAATTTAGTCACTTAAATTCTCTATGTCACATTGGTCTCTGACTTTTACAACTTAATATCAATTAAGTCTCTGAATTTTACAACCTAGTACTATCAGTTTGGTCCCTGATAGAACCAAATATCAAGGACCAAACTGATACTAAGTTGTAATAGTCCAGGACTTAATTGATATTAAGTTGTAAAAATCATAGACTAAACGTGACATTGAGAAGTTTAGGGACTAAACTGAAAAACGTTTGAAAATATCAGGGACTAATTACGAATATTATTAATGTTAGGGATCAAACTGACATTTTCTTAAATTTGAGGGACCAAATTGACTATTAACTCATTTAATATATATGTGAAAGGAATTCCTACTTGAATAACAGCTCTTGAAGGGTCAGCAGATTCTTGATCTTCAAAAATATTTGTTGGAACACTTATGTCATTTACTTGTCCAGTTGCCAAATCAAGCAAGAATTCTGCAGGATTCATTGTTATTTCAGGGCTGAACCTCAAGGCTAAAAAGTACTCCATTGTTTCTCTAGCTGGGCCATAGTAAATAGGATATCCTTCTGATATCAAAAGAAGTTTGTCAAACATGTGAAAGATTCTGCTTGATGGTTGATGTATTGTTGTTATTATGGTCCTTCCACCCTACAAGTCAATCAAATGTAACTTTCAACACATATATAATACTAAATACTCGCTTTGTTCCTATTTATAATAGAAAATGTTGTTTTAGGTTCATTGAGTAACTGATGTATCTGAAATATAATATAGACCAGATATATCAGTTATCCAATGAACCTAAAACTGTAATTTTCTCTTATAAATAGGACCCGAGGTAGTATAATACTAAATTGTAGGTCATATCACATGATTAAATCTAAGAGTTTAATTGGTATACACTGTTGCTGCTGTAAAAAAAATTACAGCACTAGCCAATCAAAAAACCATGGCATGAATGACTTAAGGTAATTAGATAAAGTTAAACATTTTTTATGACATGTCATTTTGTGACTGGTTGACGTTGTAAAAAACTTTACACTGAGAATGTATATAAATTAAATTCTAAATCTAATTACAGAAACCTTAGCGAGTCCTTGGAGTGTGACAAGGAGTTTGTTTGCCGAGGTGGAATCAAGACCAGAAGTTGGTTCATCAAGCAGCAGCAATGAGGGATCAACAAGAATTTCATAGCCAATGCTGGTTCTCTTCCTTTCTCCTCCTGATATTCCTTTAAGATATCCTCCACCTATTTTTGTGTGGCGACATCTATGGTTATGCAAGAGATTATTTAGAGGAAGGAACTGTTTAATTTTCATATCTATGTATCAGAATGTGATGGAAAACACACCTTTCAAGGCCTAGTTCATTGATAGTTGTCTCTACTTTTGCATATTTTTGCTGCTTGGTCATATTGGTTGGCAGCCTCAAGAATGCAGAGAAGACTAATGTTTCTTCTACTGTCAATTGTGGAAAAAGCACATCCTCTTGTGTCACAAATCCAATCCTACAATAATTAGAAAAATAATAAAATAATAATGTTAGCACATATTCATGTTCTATAAAAGGATCAAACACTTTTCCATACTCCCTCTGCTCCTAATAACTGATGTATCTAGTATAGGTCAGATACATCAGTTATTCAGTGAACCTAAGACTGTAAATTTTTGTTATAAATAGGACGAGAGGGAGTAACACATATGATTATGTCTATGAATTAGCTAGTTAACCACTTAACCTTCTCTTGACAGCTGGAGTAAATTTAACATCATTGTAAGTTATTTTTCCTTTTACATTGTCAATTAATCTTCCTCCTATGACTCTTAATAAGGTTGTCTTTCCACTGCCAGAAGGTCCCATCAAAGCAAGAATTTCACCAGGGCCAATGCTTCCAGTAATACCCTTCAAAATTTTCTTGTATCTATCTTCTTCATTAGTGAGGTTTGTGGCTACCTTTGACACCACTGTCTTCACAGGATTATTAGAGCCTGCTTGGCTATTTCTCACCTTAAACTCTACATCTTCGAACTACATTTAAGAAAGAAATGAAGTTTAACTTATTTCAAACAGTCACAATATTATAGTTATATTTCTTACCACTTGATTATTACTACATTTTGGTTCATATATGAACCAAAAAAAATAAATTGATCAATAGGAAAAGAACTTGGCAGCACGAGGTTTACAACAGATTCAGATTCGGTGCGATCGACTACTAAGATAGTCATGCGATCAAAGAAATCTTAACCATTTAATATTGATCGAACGGTCTAAATCATGTAGTTGGCAAATATTTTTTGGAGTTAAAAATCTAGTGTGCCTGATCAATATTTAACGGTCCAGATTTCCTGACTACACAACTGCACCAAACTGGAGACCGCATATAATCCAAATTTAGTTTACAACACTCATACACACACTCTGCACATCAACCACTTGCGCTAAACCCCAGTGGTAGTTCATATGAAGCAAATAAATGAACATTTGAAGCTATAGAATAAAGCCATTATTTTCTATTACCTTTAGAAATATGGGGAGGGGGGCATTTTGGTTGAAACTTGTATCATCAATTTCTATGTCAATCTCTGAGAACCTATTCTTTGACATGAACTCCTTGTTGTTGTGACCAAAGTCATGGCTCCTTGGTATCTTCATAGAATCCCTTGAAGGAGGTGACATTGACATGTCCACAATCTCATCTTCTATGCCAATTTCCATGATCTTAAAAGTCACAAAGAATAAGTTTGATGTAAAATCTAGAATAACATTTAGATGTTGTGTTGAGTCAACTGCATTAGAACAATAGCTTTCCTATATATGCAAGAAGGGTTTTAGTTGGTATGCCACATACTTTTCATGCCAATTTGTTGGTGTATTATAGTACTTACATACCCTTTCAACCATTATCATATTTTTTTGTTATAGTTTTCAACCATTTTTATATGCATAAAAACATGTCAAGAAAATCGAGAACATTTGGTTATGTATGATATAAAATTCAATTATGCCGGTATTCTAGTATTTGGTTAGATAGATTTCACTCATTGGCTTGCTTTTCATATTATATATTATATATACCAACAATTCTTTCACAAAGGAATGGGGAGAAAAGAATGTGAGTGCAATTAAATAGTTGAAACCGCGATGGAAATTTTATTTTGTAGATTCACTTATGGGTAATGTGAGATAATATAAAATTTATCTTAGTTATATGAAGTGGTCCACAATTAAACCTTGGAGTCAGTTCTCATTCTCAATTGATTGATAGTGACAATATACTAAGGTTTTGGATAGAGATTTTGAGAAATAATTTATACTATATTATTTTGTGTAGATTAAATATTGAAGAGAGCCAATGCACTATATATCCAATTAGCTTTCTCTCGGGTCTTCAACCATTAGATTGTACTTGGATAAAAAAATTGACTTGAATATATGTTTGTCCCTGTCAATATACGTTTGATCCTATTTAGACTTTGCAAAATTAAAAATTTAGATTACGTCCCTACAAAATAAAAATGTATTCAGTTTGGTCCCTAATGTTAACGTCTGTTAATCTCCATTAGTCCCGAAAATTGAGCTTCCAATTTGGTCCTCCAAAATTAGGACATAGAACGAGCAAAGAAGGAGTGCTCGCAAACGAAACTCGCCCCAAATCCGTATTGGTGTTACAAATAAGATACACATATCCAACTCTCAATGAGGGTCGAGTTTCGTTGCCCTCACTGGTATATTAAAATAGTAAATTAAAAAAATTATATTTGTCATAATCAATATAGTAAAATAATGATTATTTGCGTGGGTGTGAAACTTATAATCATGCCTAGCTCTATATTTCTAGTGAGACTCAGATCTAATAAGAAGCAAAATACTTAGAATGAAAAGGAGAATTTGGTGAAGCTTCTCTCTCTACACTAACGTAATATAATTTGATATTTAGATAAATACGAGACTCATTATAAATAAAAATGTGATTTTACTTAGTGGACATAAGAAAAGTATAAGTTAACTAATCTACTCATATTATTAATTCATCGATGTTTATGAAGAGATGCTAAATTTTCTTCATTGTTTACAACTAAAAGTTGACAAAAAAAAAAACAACTAAAATAAAGGCAAACTACAAGTCTCACAACTCTCTCAAGCATAGCACTGGACTTGACCAAAAAAAAAAGCATAGCACTGGTTGATACGACATCGTTTTATGTGTATACACTACGGAGAGGAGAGAGTCAATTCTCATCCAACTCGAACTTTTTCACACTCCGTACGGCGTCGTTTCCGAGTTCACTCCATTCCGATTCGTTCCGGACCGGCTTAGCTCCTGCATCGACACTCGATAGCCCCTCCATTGCAAACCTGTGTGTGTTACCGACAAATATCAGCTTCCACAAGGTATTTTGGGACCCTCTAAATGATGAAATCTTGTGTGTTTTTTTTGTTCTAAGTCGAGGTTTTGATGCTCTTCAATTATGTTAATCAAGAAAAATAAAACTAATTTTTGCATTTGATTTTCAATTTGTAAATGTATTGTTGTTCGGTTTGTGTCTGACCAGTGATCACTGATAAGTAAGTACTGACCGCTGCTTAATTAGAGACTGAGAAAAAAATCTGTGATTATTACCTTTTCATTTTTTCTCATCAATCCAGGCTAGTATAGATTAAAATCAAACTTTGGGTATGATGATATTGTTATTTATTATTCTAATGCAATTTGATGTCAGCTAATTATCAATTTATCATTATTGATAGTTGACATGTATGTACATTTTGGTGCATTTGCATTGCTAGTATAATTAGTTACGGTTACTGAGTAACAAGTTAGCATGTTATGCCAATTTTGAACCAGTAGCAGTAAGCTGAGCTACTATGTTTTTGTGATACATACCATCCATATAATATCTGCTGATTGTGGTGTTTTCTGCATCCACTGAAGAGGAACCGTCAAAGTTGATAAAATCTTTGGTAGAGAGGATTTAACTTACTGAGCTCTTTTGAGGACTCTACTGGAATGAAGATGAGGATTCTGAAGTTGAAAGCAAATTAAATGATCTCGAAATGGAAACACAAACACCTGAGACAGGGAGTACCGGAAGTGACACCTCTGTCAATCAGGCTAACAAAGATGAATCCAACAACTCCAGGGTGGAAGGTTTTATCAAGGATGAGTTCAATTGTCTATTGAATGAAAAGGAATTGACCAAAGGAGAGGTTGATGCTGGAAGAGGTTCATTTGAAAATGAAGAGAATTCTGCTCCTATTGGTGATAAAAATCTGAGAGTCTTGAAACAAAAGGTATGTTTCCTTAAATTCTCACGATACTCTAATCTTAAGCCGATGCCTAGTTGAAAAATATGCTTAATATTCAGTACTCGTTTCCATGTCAAATATCTCCAAACAATTGAAATGTGTAGAACACAGAAAAATTACTGGGTGTGCATAAGGTCCTTTTGTGTCTTGTCAATATGTCATATGCAAAATTGGAATATATGGCTCACGTGTTTCGTTTTTTTAGGCCAAATACTTAACTAGATAATATTTGAAACTGATAGATTTCAAATTTAGGAGAAAGAAGTTGCTGATGAAGTAACTGCAAAGACTTCAGAAGTTGAACAACTTGAAAGAGAATTGGAACTGATGAAAGCTGCAGCTGAAATGGCATTTAATAACCAACATTCTGTTGACTTCTACATTGACCAGTTGAATGAACAAGTAGAAGCTAAAAGGAATCACCTTTTGACTTTGGAGTCAGAGTGGTAGGTCAAACTGTTCATATGACATTTACCAAAAATTACTGCATTTGGTACAATGTCTATTATTGGGTTATCGGTAGTTCTGGATCAAAATAGGCAAAATATTGGATATTTCAGTTTTCAAATCCGACCTTTCCAAGAAAGAAGACATTTACTGATATACATGCACATACACACATAAATGCATGTGTACAATCATTGTAATTGTAATATAGAACTGATATTTCTTGAAAACAGAATTATTATCTTTCCTTTCTTGTAAGAGTGTGCAAGCAGTGGAAAGATTGTTAACTTTGGTGGATTTCATTGTGTCACAGGGATGATGTACAAAAACCCTTGGAAGAGAGAAAGAGAAATCTTCAGGAGTCTCTATATTCAAACAGTCCAGATGCAAAAGAAATGCTCCAAAAGTTGAGAGAAGTGCAGCAAGAAGAGCAGTTCATTTTATCTGAAATTAGAAAGAGGTGCATATTCAAGAATAGTTCATTTTACATTTTTTTTAACAGAATGAAACAAAGTTCTTGAGAAAAATAAGCAAAAGCATGTTCAAAATGCTGGATTAAACAATGAGTTAAGATATGCCTCTTTTTAGTTCTTACTATATCTTTGTGAAACCCTTGCTAGTGACAAACAATGAGTCAAATGTTTCTGTTTTAGAATTGGTGGTTCGTAATATACAGTTTTTCCTTCTACCGTCCTTCTTGATTCAGTATTGCTTAAATGAAAATTGCTGCCCTCTATATATTTTGCATGGCTGATAGAAGTGGAAAGTGGAAACTTGTTAAAAGTTCTCATCTTGTTCTTTATGCATCATTATTGAACTGTTCATTGTTCGGTTTAGAAAGAGAACCTAACCGAACTGGCTGAAACAGTTCGCTCGAACCAAATCGAACTGTGATAATAGTTCACACAAACCGAACTGAATTGTGTTAAGGATTCGGTTCACGGGTTCTAGTTCCGAACCAAACTTGTTCAAAAATAACGATTTCTGAACCGTGAACTGTTTTGTCGAACTATTCAACCTGAACTGTTCACCAAACTGCCTGAACTGAAGTTCATCAAAATCTCAACATATTTTTTGAGCTAAACTGTCACTTAAGTTTATCAAAATCTCAAGGCTTCTATCTAAACTTAATCTGATATCTATGTTATCTTCTGCAATACAACTAGCAACTTTATTTTCATAATTTGATTACACAAGCATTTCAATATAACAACCATAGAATCAACAATCAGATCCAGATAATTGTCCAGGTCTTGAATACTTTGAGTACCACTTTTGAGCTAAATACAATGCAAATTGTTAATTTAACAAGTTCAATCTCAGTGAGAAATACAAATAAGAATATAGTTTAAGTGGAATCCATTCCATTACATGCTTTGAGAATTTGACACAAGACTTCACTTAAGTGCTTCTATATAGTATCTCTTTATGTCTTTCCTAGCTCCAAAAGGTCAAAATCCTATTTGTTAAATTAAAAAAAGAAGGGGGGGGGCCCATTTTTTGAATTTAACATTAAATGAACTTACCTCTCACAAGCTGTACATGTGCAACATTATGCTTCCTAGAAGTGGAAGATAAAGTCTATTCACCCTGATAGACCCTCATTGATTCAAAGAGTGTATTTAAAAGGGTATGAGAGGGGTAATGAGGGGAAATTGACTGTATTGCTGTCCTTATAAATAGTAAGCTAATAAATGGTTAAGGGTAGTTAGTTAGTAACTCAGATTTGTTGGAGAGGGAAGTCTCAAAATACCTTGTATTTGTACCCATCTACTTGGTCACCGTGACTGGATTATAAACTGCATAATACAAAGGGGATATTTACTTACATTCTTTCACCATTGTTTATGCTTTTCGTTCATATACCAGTCGGTATCTATCACACCCGTGTAGCAAGCTTTATTTCTTTTTTGTTTACAATTTGTGATTTGTTTTGTAACTATTGCATCTTTAATTTTTCACTGGGTTTACCTAATATAATAGACTAAACTGAATGTGTCAAACTTTCAACTGATATAATATTAACTGTGTAGTACTCTCCTGGTAGATTGATGTCCTGACATAATCAGATTTACCAGGACTATACATATGCCTTACTGACTTGCATGTTCCCTCTCTCTCTCTAGGGAGGAGGAACATTCAAAACTTTCTGCAGATATGGAGAAGCAGGAGAAAGTAGCATCTAGGAAATCCTATATTCATCGCATAAAGGAGATTACAAAAAATAGTCGGAAACAAGATGCTGATATTGAGCGGATTTTGAAAGAAACTCGGGAGGTTCAATTGGAGAGTAATTCTATCCAGGAAAGCTTGCACCGCACTTATGCTGTTGCCGATGAAATTGTCTTTAGGTATGAAAGTTTTTAATCCATTTTGTAACCAATGGAGGGAAACAGAGATAAAGAAACAAAGCAGCACCCTATGTTTCAGCAGGGATCTAGCTATGATTTTTTATTTATTTATTTATTTTATAATATATATTTTTTCTTTTGTCAAAGGTAAGTAATGTACAGTTGTTTTCCTATTCTTATGTCTGCAGGGAAGCAAAGAAAGATCCAGCAGGACCACAGGTTTATAAGCTCCTTGTTAGCATCCATAAAGGCTTTGAACAAATGTCTGAAAAGATTATGGCAACTGATAGAATTAGAAGAGAAATAGCTGAATATGAAATGAAACTCGGAGCCACGGCTTCCAGAAGCTTTGATGTTAGCGAACTACAGTCTGATCTTGATACCATTATTAGGGAAAATGAATAGCCTGAATAACAGGTACATGTGAGTGAAGTGGTTTGAACTACTCATTGGAAATTGGAAGTCAAGGCTTCATAAGCTTATATGTGAGCAATCTACCAGCTGATCTTTATGTCATTACTAGGAAAAATGAATATCTTAACCACAGTTACAGGATTGGTCAACAATTCACTGGAAACGACTATGTCTAACAGTCAATTACCAACCTTGCCTCTTTTTCGTTTTTTAAAAGTTAGATATAGAAACACAGTCAGAAATTTCATTTTCCCCTGTTGGTTTGAATCATTGATTGAGTCTTCGTGTTTGGCCTTGAATTTTGTCCATTGTATTTTTCATTAGTCCAGGAGGCAATCTAATATCGAGATCAAGTAATTGATGAAAGTTTTAGTTTTCTTAAACTTCACATACAAGAAACTACGATAAGCAATAGAAATGATTTTCTATCCTTAATGATTGTATTATAGAAGGATAGTAGGCAGAGACATCAATCATTTAATTTCCGTACATTTTATATATTGCTTCTATCAAGTAATAATATATCTATTCATAAAATAATGTGTTCTTTCATTATAACCCTTCACAAAAAGCTCTTGTTCTTCATACAAATATCAACTAATGTTTTGTTTTAGGTAATCACAAATATCAACTAATATCTTCTTTCATTTAAAGTATTAAACTAGTACATATAATTATCACACATGAGACATATTATTTCTTACGTTCTTCTGTTTGGCTCACGTGATAATGTATGACTTCATGTTTAATAAAACATCAATCATAATATACATAAACAATATGTTTCATACATAGGTCACACTATGATTCATAGTTAAAAACAAAAGTTAATAACTAATAAGACTATACTACTAGGTCACATATGATTCATAAACAATATGTTTCATACATAGGTCACATTATGGTTGTGTATTGTCAAATAAACAAACTTCCCTCCACATACTACTATACTAGTGTTTCTAATTATTATGATCTTAAAACGAGATATCCCTAATCGGTTGAAACATAATATCATTATCAATAACATATTTTGTTTTTAGCTTCATCAATTGCAAGTATGCACATAAGTACTAAAAAAAATTAAAAACATATACATAAATTAGCTCGAACTGTCAAACACAAAAAAGGGTTGAGAAAGTCTGTATTAACATGCGCTAGTAGAAATAAAGTCTATATTCTCTGCATAGCCAACAAATACTTTAGGAGGTAATCTTTTCGTTAAAGGGTCAACAATCATAAGATTGATGTTAATATATTTAATTGGCACACTACATTTTTGACCTACTTTAACAACAAAGTATTTCAATTTCATAGTACTAACACCACATACATTTACGAATGTAAACTCTGTTTCGGATAGAACACATTAGTTGGTGCACTTCATAAAAATACCAACTAATGTGTTCTTTCTTAGTAAAAAATACTAATGTGTTCTTTCATTTAAATTATTAAACTAGGGCAGGCAGTATTTGTGCATTGACTCTAGTAACTTCAACTTCATCATATAATCATGAGCATCCTCCGCCTCGCATGACAAAAATTATATGATATGTCAAATATTTCGATGTAGTAGCAAAGGATTGTTTCTCGTCGCTTTGGAAGAAACCCAGAAGGAAAAGAATTCTCCGCCTCGCTTGACAAAAATTATATGATATGTCAAATATTTGGATGTAGTAGCAAAGGATTGTTTCTCGTCGCTTTGGAAGAAACCCGGAAGGAAAAGAAGAATGATGGACTTTGCGAAGAAAGCCGCTGAAAAGAAAAGTGTGAAAGGTGCAGCATACCTACAGATGGTGTTACCACTACTATCTCAGAAGAAAGAGAAAGCAACATCAGCATGGCATGAATTCAAAACTTTAAGAAGTTTATCCATCGTGTGAAGAAAGAAAGAAAGAAAGAAATGCGTGAAGAAAGAAATGCGAGAAAAGAAGAAATGTGTCAACAAAAAAAAAGCAAGAAGAGAAGAAAGCAAGAAAAGTGTGAATTTCTCTAATAAGGCTTGACAACATGAAAGCGGAGATACTATACCAATGCTTAAGAAGACGGGGTAGCTTATTGCTTAAAGTTATTCTAAATTAAAAAAATGAGACAAATAGCACTTTTTGGTACATTATTTTAAATAAAAAAACGAGACGAATGGAGTAGCTTATTGCTTAAAGTTATTATAAATTTAAAATAATGTTAAAATAAAAAGTTTATTTACAAAAAAGGGATGATATCTGATTTTTATTTCACATCCAGTTCTATATCAAAAAGGGCTTTCTCTCTCAAATGTGGAGAGATGCCAAAACTACTTATCTAGCTAGAGGAGAAAGAATCATGATGAATATGGGAGCGTCAAATTAAATGAAGATATATGCTAGTTCCCAGTTGTTTTAAACTACTTGCTCATTTAAATTTTGAACCGTGCTATAACTACTTGCTCATTTAAACTTTGTTGCGTGGCTTCATTAATTGTTGGTAGGGATGTATTCCATGAATTGGAGTTAACTCATGAGTTCAGTATTATATTATTTCATAAGCTATTATTTTATTTTTAAGCACGTGAGTCGTAACACTCTTTTTGGTTTTGGCTTAATTATATATATATATATTTTTAAAATGGAAGGATGGAATGGGATTGCTTATACTTGATTTATTTTGTTTTGTAGAGACCTCATACAAATTCTACCAAGATATTGGAACAAATCAAGGTTTAATCTGGGGCCAAAGTGAGGCATTTTGCTTAATAATATGTTTGAAGTTTTCAACGGTGTAATTTTAGGAGCAAGGCGAAAACCTATAATCACAATAATTGAAGAAATTTGAATTTATCTGATGGACCCCAGGCATACCCCCTCCCCTACCTATCATCAGCATATTAACGGATATAGAAAGCTCCTTGACAATAGCGTAGGACTTAGGGCAGTAGAAGTACTTGTTGAAAAAATACTGCAGGAAGGCAGAGTGCTCACCATCGGGGCTCGTTTGTTACTGCTTATATTTTTAAAAAAATCACTTTTTTTATAAAAAAAATAATCATTTATGTCGACATGTTGTTCGTTTGTTATAGATTCTTAAAAAATGAAAAGCTGAAAATAATCTAAAAATTGCTTCATATGAGAAGCTGTTTTGAGTAGCTTCTCATAAAAATCAGTTTTTTAAGGGCTCGTTTGTTACGGATTAAAATATAAGTGATTTTGTTGTTAAATAATTTAGAGATTAGTTTTTAAAGATTTTTAAGGAAATGAGAAGTTGTTTTGTGTTTGTGTAACATACTAAAAATCATTTATTTTAAAAGAATCATTCTTAAGAAAACTAATTTTCATGAGAAACTACTCAAAACAACTTCTCATATGAAGCAGTTTTTAGATTATTTTCAACTTTTCATTTTTTAAAAAAATCTGTAACAACCAAACAACATGTCGTCATAAGTAATTATTTTTTAATAAAAAAGTGATTTTTTTTAAAAAAATAAGTCGTAACAAACGGGCTATAAGAATGATTCTTTTAAGGCTAAAAGATACTTTTAGTCCCTGCAAATGTCAAGAAAATCCAGTTTAGTCCCTGCAATTCCAAAATTTTTAAAATAGTCCCTGCAATTAGTAAACTTTACTACTTTAGTCCCTGCTGTTACTTTACTCTTAAAAAAGGAGGGACTAAACTGGATTTTCTTGACATTTGCAGGGACTAAAAGTATCTTTTAAATGGAATTGCAGGGACTAAAGTAGTAACAGCAGGGACTAAAGTAGTAACGTTTACTAATTGCAGGGACTATTTTAAAAATTTGGAATTGCAGGGACTAAACTGGATTTTCTTGACATTTGCAGGGACTAAAAGTACCTTTTAGCCTTCTTTTAAAATAAGTGATTTTCAATATGTTACACAAACACAAAACAACTTCTCATTTTCTTAGAAATCTCTAAAACTAATCTCTTAATTATTTAATAACAAAATCACTTATTTTTTAATCTATAACAAACGGATATCTAACTATTAGAAAAGTTGCTTCGAAAAAAGTCCTATCATGATTGTACACAAGAAAAATCTATCATGAGAGAAAAATCCTATTACGCTATTTTTTATACAATGCTCACATAATCTCACTACGTGTACCCGTTAAGCCACTTTCAATGAAAACTAGACCCTCACACGTGCTCTGCACGGGTCCTATTGTCCTTAGTAGTTGTTGCTAAGTGTAACATATATGTAAAGTAATCACATGTAAAATATGTCTGCCACAAGAACCTCGATGTCTACATAATTTCAAATTGCGGTTGCGGGCATTGTGGTTGCGGCCATTACAGTCGTTGCAATGTGTATTGTGGTCGTCGTGGCAGCGTGAAATAAGTTTATATTGGCACCAAAGTAAAAAAATCTCTATAATGATTTTAATTCCTCAAATATCTTTTATTTATAGTAATTTACTAACATGCAACCCGTGCGATGCACGGGGAGCAATTTTGTTTTAAAATATCTAATTAAATAAAAATTTGAAATGAAATAAATATATAGAATGCTTGGTGAAAAACGTAATATTGATTATATGTAAAGTGTTAAAATATGTTATGAAATCTTGATTTTAAAATCAATATGATTTTTTTGGTAAAAAAAATCAATATGATTTTTGGCAAAATAAAAAAATATGGTTAGTTGTTTGTGCTGTAAGAAAAAATCCGGTATTTTTATATGCTATTGATATTTATGGAGACTATACCTAATACAAAATCAGTAATTCAATACCGCAATTTCATGGGAAAATAAATAAATAAATTGCAAGTTCTAACTATTTATTTTAAATATTTTTTTACAATTGATGACGATTATTACCGTTTGTGATGAATTCTAATTCTAATTTAAATTGAATACAATGTATATTTCATAATTTAAATATAGCAAAGTAATTTTTCGGATTTACTGATGTGGCAGCTAAAAATGACTTTGTACAACGAATAAATAATTAAAGAGTGATCTATGTTGTCCCATGTAAAAATCAAGTTTCCTATTATAATGTACACCTAACGATTAGTATTATTTTGTCTCTGGAGTGTGGTAACTGTACCAAACTTGGGAGATGAAAAAGTAGTCTTAGAAATTTCTCAAGTCAGACACGTCTATCAACGGCTAAAAAAAAAAAAACAAAAGGCAAAAGAGTTCATTAATGCAGACTACACATCAAATTCAAATGACGTTCATTGTGTCAAAGGTCAGGGCTTTACCTTTCTGTTTCTTCTTTGTATCATCTATTGTCCCTTTCATATTCTCATCATAATTCGTGTGATCCACGAAAAGCAATTTATGTATATAATATTATATTTTAATAATTTTTGTAGAAAAACACAACATAATTTTTTTAGGTGAAAAAAATAGCATAATTACTAAATGAAAGAAGAAAAAAAAATTTCATCTAAATTTAGTAAAGTCCAATAGCAACAAAACATGTTAACTGATTTTAATTCAGTTTGTGCGCGCGCGTGTGTGTGTGGGGTTTAAGTTGATGCATTATTCCACCTGGTGTTTATTTTTTTGACAGTTGCTTCTATTCAGTGTGATTCGTTTGGGTCAACGCACAAGTGGGACTTGAAGTATCCATGACATACCATTTATGTGCCCTCAAATCAGAATTTTGGAAAGTTTGTCTCACTGTACCACTTGTTCATGAATGTCAAAACCACTTATAGTCTGGAGAAAATGAAAATTAAACACAGCATATTGACAATACAACATGAGTTCTGTAAGTACAGATTAAAGAAAAGAGATACAGCCCATGTTCTGAAAGTCCAAAGCAACACATGTGCTTTCGATCTCACTTCCACCTCAGCGCCAAACTCGTCAATGTCGTACACATGGACGACCAGTTCCTTTTGAAGGACGCACGCAAACCACCACGTGTGAATGTCGTCTCCTTCGCATTCAGAAACAGTCCTCTTCATCAGCCATGTCACACAGTTGTATGCCATTCAGGAGCAACTCAGTCAACGCCACCGTCTTTATTGGTTTTCCATCCGCCACAACCACTAAAAAGGTTTCTCCAACAAAAAGTTTTTCAAATCATGATTTTGATACGTTAAATAGAGTAAGGTTTCCATCTAAACTTTGCAAGCAACAAAGAAATCCATAGAAAGTTGGGATGGGCTTAGACGTGTGGAAGAAGGCGATAGAGTGATGGCGCGTACGATCGTGGGCAACGATTGATGGCCACGACATTCACTACAAGAAATTCGCGTATTACCGGCAGATTTGGTGCATTTACCGACGGATTTTTGAAAATTACCGGCGGATTTAAAAAAAAATTAAAAAATTCACCAGTGTTTTTTTTTTGTTAAAAATCCGCCAAAAAAATTTTTAAAACAAAATCTGCCAGTAATGTTCAAAAATCCGCCGGTAAAAACGCAGAACTATTCAAAAATGTCCTTAAATAAAACTTTCTCCTACACTCTTCTTATTCTCTCATTTCATTCTTTAACCCCTTCTCATTCTCTTCCACATTATCTAAATCTTATCTTTCTTCTTTCTCATACTATTTAATCTTCATAAATTTCCCTACATACCTTCTTCAGTTCTTCTACATTTCCTCTTTCTTCTTCCTTCTCATTCATTCATATTTCTTCTTTACTTCTTCATTTTCATTCTCATTCTCTCTTATATTATTACTTTTTACACTCCCCTTCATTCTTATTCATTCTCAATTCTTACTTTCTCCTATATAATTTCTTCCCATACTCTCTTTCATTCTTATTCCTTGTTTTCACTCTCTCCTATATTATTTATGTTCATATTCTACTACAGTTTTTTTACTCACTTCTTATTAAATAAATAATTCGAATAATTTTTCTAAAAAATTAAAAAGTTAATTCGAAAATGAGCATTAAAAAAATAATAAAAAATCTGCTGGTAATGACAAAAATCTGTTGGTAATGACAAAAATCCGCTGGTAACAACAGAAATCCGCCGGTAAATTTCTGACGGAAAAAATCCGCCGGTAAAGTTCATTTTTGGCGATTTTTTGAAATTTTTAAAAAAAACCAAATCCGCCGATAATGCCCGTTTCCGGCAGAAAATCCACCGGTAACCATTACCTGCTGCCGTTTAACTGGCAAAAAAAATCCGCCGGTAATGGCTAATTTCCGGCGGATTTCGGCCATTACTGGCAGATTTTCCCGCCGGTATTGCTCGAATTTCCTGTAGTGATTATAGGGTCTCGTATGTCTTGAAGCATTGATTTCAATGGTGTAGTCGCGCGAGTGAGATCTGCGATAGAAAGTTCGCTTCTCTTCTTTGCTTGTCTTCCCGCTCTCCCTATCTCTCTTGATTTGTTGATTATCGAATGCAACACATCCATCTCTCTCTTGCCTTAACAAAAAAAGAATAGTTGAAGCAGTTACGAAGTTACGAAATTAACTTGGTATTGAGCGAGATTTCTGACTGGTTATCCTCGGTTTGAAATTTCTCTACTTCAAAGGCCAATAAGTGTATCTAACGAAAAAGGAGCAATCACATTCCTAAGGTCGGCTACAATTTTTGTGTGGTTGACATTTGAAACTTATAGATGAAGATGGGATGGTGATGGGAAATAAACTTGATGTCTTCTTTTCAGCTTTGACAATTGATAACTCTATTTTATATAGAGTATTTCATATGTTTAAACTTAGTATTTGCTCTCTTTCAAGTAATAATAAAGAGTTTATATAGTATTTAGTGTGATATATGATATCTTGAGTGATTTGAATGGTTATAGTTATTTATAGGCCATTTTGGATATATTGTGGTATGTTTGATGTTTTTGTTGATCTCGATCCTCAATCTTTGTCGCATCAATGCTCTGCAGACCGATCCTGCATCAAAATCGCACTACTTGGTGAATAAGCGATCTGTTTCATATGCACCCACATGCAAAGTGATGACCTCCTGCCGCTTCCCGATGCCATCCAAACTTGTATAGTAGGCGCTTACCATTCACACATAGCTAAAGGCTTAGCTTTGAAGAGTCACCAACATAGGGACACTTGTTCTAACACCATGGAACCACCCTATATGATAAGTCAAAGATTTCAACATGGATAAACCTCTGGAAAGCAACTACACAATATGATCCACTCAAGATGACTTCAACATGAAGGAAGGAAGCACCTCACTTGAAGGCTATAAAAAAGACCTCACATCTTCATTTGGAAATATATCACAATCCATAAGTTAGATCAAAATTTCAATATACATAGTTAGTTTTTATATTTTTAGAGGAAGAGGAAGGAATTCATAAATCCTCCTTAACTCATTTTCATAGTGTTTGTATAGTGCTAAGAGTAATGCTAGTGCATTGCTAGAAGACTTCATACAAAGGTTTTCAACATTTGTAACTTTACTCTTGTTGTTTCTCTTTTGTGAATTCTATATATATAAACATTGTTTATTCAGTTTATATATATCTTGCAATGTCTCTTGTTAGCTAAACCTTTCTTAGTTGGAATGTTCTAATCATTTAATGAGCTTTTAAGTAAGTATGTTGCATGTATGTATGTTTGTACTTTAGTTCTTGCTTGATAATCTTTTCAAAACTTATTTTGAACTTGATCACTTAGAATAAGTAGATTTGTAAATGACCGAAATGGCTTACAATTAAGAACTCAAGAACTAATATGGGTGAGTGTTTTACATAAAGAAAACTTTGTGAAAACCATGCTAAGTCCTAGACATAGGATAGTATAGTCCATAGGATAATTGTCGGTACTTAAAATACAAGAGTGAATTCACTTAAGCAAAGTGAATACTTGTTAGGAGGCAAGATTGGCACTAACACCCCTTTCTTTCTTGCATAGAACAAGGATCATAAGAGTTGGTAATGATACTCAAGAAGAAAGTGACCGAAGGCACACATAGCTAATGCAATGACATTTCATTCAAAGTTTGCATCACATCTTGCATCATACACTTATAAGTAAATTACTTGATGAAGACATTCCAACTAGCTTTTCTCTTTACACTATCAACATTTTTACTTTGCTTTCTAACTTAGTTGTGATCATCAAACAAAATCCAAAATTATTTTGTTACTTAGTGACTTTACACTTTATTACTTTATATTATTTTAAAAGTGAGTTTTTCAATCTCTGTGGGTTCGATCTTTTTACTACTTGTTTTTGGGCAAAGTGTATACTTGCACTCAAGTGTATGTGGCATTTCCAAACATCAAGTTTTTAGCGCCGTTGTTAGGGATTGAAGTAAATTCTTTTTAAAATTCGATATTAAGTAATTTAGTGTTGTATATAAATTCAGTTTTTAAAGTTTCACAAACCAAAGTACATGGTACTTAGTATATGTACGAGAACTGAAATGTAACTCCGTAATATAGTTTAGATTTAGAAATAGAAAGAAAATTCAGGAGATTGCTAAGACTCCAGAAACAGAATCAACAAGCTAGCAACATGTCATTTAGTGAAAGCTCAAGGCCACACTCAGTGAGAGGAGGCCCTGGTTCACAACATGCTACTGAAGAAGAAGTTCATAGAGAAAATCTCATCCACATGGATCACATAGGTATGATTAATGATAGAGATAGACCTATGAGGATTATGCTCGGTTTGATCATCAAAACATGCAAACTAGTATAAACAGACCTCATATTGATGCCATGCATTTTGAATTTAAGCCTATGATGTTTCAAATGCTTCAAACTATTGGTCAATTTGGAGGATCTCCTCATGAAGATCCTCATTTGCATTTAAGGCAATTTCTAGAAGTATGTAGTAATTTTATTTTACCTGGTGTTAGTGAAAATGCATTTAGATTAAGGTTATTTCCATATTCTTTGAAAGATAGAGCTAAGGCTTGGCTAAATTCTTTAGAGCCTAACTCTATTCATTCATGGAATGAAATGGCTAAAAATTTTTTAGGAAAATATTTCCCACCTATCAAAAATGCCAGGTTAAGAAATGATATTACATCTTTTAGACAAAAAGAGTTTGAGTCTTTATTTGAAGCATGGGAAAGATGGAAGGAACTTTTGAGAAAATGTCCTCATCATGGTTTACCTGTTATTATTCAAATGGAAACATTTTATAATGGTTTAGAACCTCAAACCAGAATAATGCTTGATGCATCATCTGGTGGAGTGTTATTAAATCTGTCATACAATGAAGCATGTGAATTAATTGATAGAATAGCAGCTAATAGCTCTAGTTGGCCTACTGAGAGGGTAAGTGCCCAAAAGAAACCATCAGGGGTACATGAAATCAATGATATATCTCGCCTCTATCTCGCTCAAGTAGCCACTCTAGCTAATTTAATGAAAAACTTCACTTCTGGCAATGCTACTGCATCTAATGCAGCTGCATCACCAGAAAGCAATGTTGCAGCAGTAGAACAAGTACCTCCAGGCACACCTAGTTGTGTGTACTGTGGAGGAGGTCACTTGTATGAGGAGTGTTCTAGCAACCCTATCTCTGTAAATTATGTAGGTTATAATAGGAATAACAACCCTTATTCCAACACTTATAATCCTGGTTGGAAAGATCACCCAAATTTTAGATGGAGCAACAATAGTGCACTGCACTCTAGAACCGCTCCAACTACACCAACCAACCCACCGAGATTCCCACTTTCGAATAACCAAAGAAACTCTCAACCTACCACTGATAATTCTCTAGAAACCATGCTCAAAGCATTTATAGGTGAATCTAGAACTGCTAGACAAACCCAAGATGCTTTCATTAAGAACTTAGAGAATCAACTTGGTCAATTAGCCACACTGTATCAAAGGCCACAAGGTGCCTTACCTTCAAATCTGAAGCTACTCCTTCCCAAACCAAAGGAAAGGAGCAGGTTAAGGCTATTTCATTGAGAAGTGGTAAGGATCTTGTAGAGTTAATCGAGAAGGAAAGTGTAGAAAAGGGAGAAAAACCAAAAATCAAAAAGAAACCAATGCGAAAGCATCTAGTGCTCTGCATCACAAGAAGTTCAAAGTCCACTACCTAAGTTAGTACTGAATACCCTCCTCCTCCTTACCCTTAAAGACCTAAAAAAAAGCACATGAGGAGAAGCGGTTTGGTAAATTCCTAGAGGTACTAAAACAATTACACATCAATGTTCCCTTAGTAGAAGCCCTCCAACAAATGCCAAATTATGCAAAATTTATGAAGGATGTGCTTACTAAGAGAAGAAGATTAGGTGAGTTTGAAAACATTGCCATGACAGAAAGATTGTAGTTTGCTTATGCAAAATAAGATCCCTAGGAAATTGAAGGATCCAGATAGTTTTACAATTCCATTTTCTATAGGAAAATCCTATCTTTGGTAAAGCTTTATGTGATTTAGGTGCAAGCATCAACTTGATGCCTAAATCTATTTTTGACCGATTAGAAATAGGAAATGCAAAACCAACCACCGTGACACTTCAATTAGCGAGATAGATCAATAGCCTATCCTGAGGTATCATAGAAGACATCCTAGTTAAGGTAGACAAATTTGTATTTCCTGTAGATTTTGTTATCCTTGACTTTGATGCAGAATAAGGAAGTGCCTATTATCCTAGGTAGACCATTTTTAGCAACCGTAAAACCATAATTGATGTGCAGAAAGGTGAACTCACTATGAGAGTGAATGATCAAGAGATAAAATTCAATGTAATGAATGCTATGAAGTATCCTGCAGAGGATACAGAAGAGTGTTCATCCTTATTCTCTCTAGATCAATTGGTAGAAAAACAATTTTACAAGCAGTATGATCACTTAGCCAATGCAGATGCATTAGATGCAGCTGCATTGCTAGATGATGAAATACTAGAAAAGGAAAATCTGCCAATAGAAAACTCTTGTAAGGAAGTATGGGCTAGGACTTATGAACCACTCAACCTTGAGGATCCAATTCTCAAGAAGAACTTACCCTCAATAGAACAACCTCCTAAGTTAGAATTAAATATACTGCCTGAACACCTTAAGTATGCATTCTTAGGAACAAATGAGACTTTACCTGTTATCATTGCTTCTGATTTAACATCAAAACAGAGAGTGATCTCATTAGTACTCTCAAGAAGCATACCAAAGCTATAGGTTGGCAAATGGCAGATATCAAAGGAATTAGTCCTTCTATATGCATGCATAGAGTCATTTTGGAAGAAAATTCCAAAAACAACATAGAGAGTCAAAGAAGACTAAATCCTATCATGAAAGAGGTTGTGAAAAAGGAAATTATTAAGTGGCTAGATCTTTGGAATCATATACCCCATATCCGATGGTGCTTGGGTAAGCCCCATGTCCAATGTGTACCAAAGAAAGGGGTGTGACAAAGAATAGCCAATGAAAAGAATGAGTTGATACCAACTAGAATCATCACGAGTGGAGAATCTGTATGGATTACGTAAAAACTCAACAAAGCTACCAAAAAGGATCACTTTCCTTTACCATTCATAGACCAAATGTTAGATAGATTAGCAGGGAAAGAATTTTATTGTTTCCTAGATGGATATTCAGGCTATAATCAAATAGCCATTGAGCCTAAGGATCAACACAAAACCACCTTTACATGCCCTTATGGAACCTTTGCCTTTAGAAGGATGCCATTTGGCTTATGTAATGCACCTGCTACATTCCAAAGATGCATGATGTCCATATTCTCAGATTTCATTGAGCAATCAATGGAAGTATTCATGGATGATTTCTCTATCTTTGGAGAAACATTTCAAGTTTGTTTAACAAACTTGGAACAAATTCTCAAGTGATGTGAGGAAACAAATTTAGTCTTAAACTGGGAAAAGTGCTATTTCATGGTACAAGAGGGCATTGTGTTAGGACATAGAATTTCAAAGAAAGGTCTAGAAGTAGACAAAGCTAAGGTTGATGTCATTGAAAATTTACCACCACCAAATACGCTTAAAGGTATCGGGAGCTTCTTAGGCCATCTTTGGTTTTTATAGGAGGTTTATCAAAGATTTTTCAAAAATCTCAAAACCATTATGTATGCTTCTGCAACATGATGTAGAATTCAACTTTGATGAATCTTGTATAGAAGCTTTTGACAAGCTTAGAAAGGCATTGGTGTTAATGTGTGATGCTAGTGACTTTGCAGTAGGAGCAGTCCTAGGGCAAAGGTATGATAAGGTCTTTCATTCCATATATTATGCTAGCAAGACATTAATTGAAGCTCAAGTGAACTACACAGTTACAGAAAAGGAATTATTAGCTGTGGTCTTTGCATTTGAAAAATTTAGATCATACTTAGTTGACACTAAAATTATTGTCTATACTGATCACTCTGCCATTAAGTATCTAATTTCAAAGAAGGATGCAAAGCCAAGGCTGATAAGGTGGATTTTACTCCTACAAGAATTTGATTTAGAAATTAGAGACAAGAAAGGAGTAGAAAATCAAGTAGCAGACCATTTATCAAGGATTGAAGGAGAATCACTTGGTACACAAGGAGAAGAAATCAAGGAGAGTTTTCCAGATGAGAAGCTATTGGCAATCACAATCAATGCAAAACATGAAACCGCATTTGCTATAAGCAATGCAGAGCATCAAATGCATCTCGCACCATGGTTTCTTGATATTGTAAATTTCCTTGCAAGCAAAGTGGTACCATGAGTATGACATATCAACAAAGGAGAAAATTCTTCCACATGGTTAAACAATACTATTGGGATGATCCATTCCTTTACAAGATGTGCCCTGATCAATTAACGAGGAAATGCATACCAAGAGAGGGCAACAAGCAAGCGCTTATCGCATTGCCATTCTCGCACCTTATGGAGGACACTTTGGAAGTACTAGAACAAAGCAATAAGGTATTCTGATCCAGGTTATTTTTGGCCTACTTTATTTAAAGATTCTTATTTTATGATCAAATCTTGATAAATGTCAAAGAGCGGGAATATTTACGATAAGCATGAAATGCCTAGAACAAATATTTTAGAAATAGAATTATTTGATGTTTGGGGCATGGATTTCATGGGACCTTTTCCACCCTCTTTTTGGCAATTTATATATCTTAGTAGTCATTGATTATGTGTCCAAATGGGTAGAGGCAGTAGCATTACCTAATAATGATGCTAAATCGGTGAGTAAGTTTCTGCAAAGAAATATATTCACTAGATTTGGAACTCCTAGAGCTATCATTAATGATGAAGGTTCACACTTTTGCAATAAGATCATAGAAAACCTTTTAGCTAAGTATGGAGTTAAGCATAAGATAGCTACAAATACCATCCTCAAACTAGTGGACAAGCGCATTATCCAATAGGAAATTAAGAGAATGCTAAAAAAATGGTAAGTCCAAATAGGAAAGATTGGTCTTTACACATTGGATGATGCTTTATGGGCATATAGAACAAAGATTCAAAACACCCTTAGGAATGTCCTCTTACAAATTAGTCTATGGAAAAGCATGCCATTTACCCAGAGAATTGGAAAACAAATCTTATTGGGCTATCAAGAAGCTCAATTTCAATTTGAACAAGGCGGTAAAAGAGAATGATAGAGCTTGATGAGTTAGAAGAAATTAGGCAAACCTCTTATGAGAATGCTTTGAATCTACAAAGCTAAGACTAAGAAATGGCATGACAAGAAAATTCACAATAGAGAATTGAAAGAAGGAGGACTAGTTCTGCTATACAATTCTAGGTTGAAGCTATTTCCTGGAAAACTAAGGTCAAGGTGGTCAGGACCATTTAAGTTGATAAAGGTTTATCCACATGGAGCAAGAGACTTATTTGATAAATCCTCAAATCACTGTCTTCAAGGTGAATGGTCAAAGAGTTAAAATGTACTATGGTGAACATGTGGTGAGAGACAAAACCACCACCTATTTGAAAAATCTCTAAGTGAAAAGAGGTAGTCAGGCTGACAAGACTCTTAAAACAAGCGCTTAATGGGAGGCAACCCATTGTTTTTAATTATTTTTGTGCAATTTTATGTTTTTAGTTGTTTTGCGAAATGCAGAAACTAATGCAACTGCATCAAATGCACTGCATTGATTGAGGAAAACGTGTGCCTGCATCGTAAAATTATAAACTTGAAGAAAATTGGTTAAGTGTGAATCATAAGGCTTCAGGAAGGTTAAAGGAAGGTTAAGCAAGATTAATGACACATTGGTAGCCAAAGCAAGACACTTGGCATGATGCATGCGCGCAAAGACGCAATGCTAACGGCTACCTAATAAATCCACTAACTTCCTCTTCCCGAAACATAAAGCCTTTTGTTATTACTGCTACCCGCTTCATTCGCAAATTCTCACAAATTTCTCTCATCTCAAACACGAACCACATTTCACATTCTCAATCCAATTTTTTCTCAAAACACACAAGCAATCAAAACCTAGAAATTCATAGCAATCACAATGGTGAAGAAACAATCAGCACAGAAATCATCAGGCAAGCAGGCCAAAACTCCCCAAAAAGAGAAGAAAGCCATGCATGCAGGATCATCATCAACAAGGAAAGGCAAAGCCAAGGAATCAACAAAGAAGAAATGATGACAATGTTCATCTCTCGAACATGCATCTATTGCCCGAGAGAGGTATGATCCGAAGAAGGCTAGCCCATCATTCATGTCAACAAAGGACCAATCTCAATTGGGACCACTTCGTGCTACCAAGAGGAGGCTACATTGAAGACATAGTAAGAGAGTTCTATGCTGGAATCACACCACAAGAAGGACCAAAACATTCTTACACTTCCATGGTGAGAGGTAAAATTGTACACTTCCATGCCAAGAAATTAAATGAACATTATATGCTTGAAATATAATGGGAATGATTTTGAGAATAGAGTGGCCAAGGCCTTTAAGAAAGAAATGGAAGAAATAAGGAATAGGATTGCTATACCAGGGGTCATTTGGGAGAAATTCACACCTAATGAGATTAAGCTTAGAAGCAATTATTTGATAAATGCATTAGGTAATTGGCATTTGTTCATAGCCAATTCAATTCACGCCACATCACATACATATGCTATGACCAAAGAGAGATTGATCTTGCTAGATACAATTCTCTCTCGAGGGAAATGTAGACATAAATGATTGATAGCTAGGGAAATTCTTGCATGCTCAACAAAATCAAAGGGATTTTGTTTTTCCCTTTGTCTTATAACTGAATTATGCATGAAAGAAGGTGTCCCTATAGCTGCTAATGAACAAAAGAAATTTCCCCACAGTAATTTGAGTCTTTGAAGTGAAGGAGAAATTAAGAAATGTGAGAGGCCCTGCACCTGCAATGCAAGAGCATTACATGCAGAAGCAGAGGGATGTATGGAAATTTCAGAATGATCAACATGACTGGCTTCAATTGGTTTTTGACAAGATCTTTGATCTTGTGGGCCAAGTGAATGCCCCTGAATTTCCAACTTGGGTATTGAGATGTGAAGGAGAAGAAGAAGAGGAGAAAGAGGCTGAAGAAGGAGGAAAAGGAAAGGAGAAAATAGAGGAACCTAGCACTAAGAAGAAAGTGACTAGGAAGCAATACAAAGTACAAAAGAAGGTTGTGGTAGAACCTGTTGTGGAAGAATTATATGATTCTGAATCTGAAGCTGAGGATGAGGAATTAAAGGAAATGGATGAAGAATTAGAGGAAGTTGAAGAAGAAGAAGAGAGTGATGAGGAAATTGATGAAGAGGAGGAAGAGCAAGCTAGGGGTGTAATCCTAGAAGAAATAGCTAGGCAGAAATATGCCAAACAAACACCACAAGCACAGCAAGAAACCCCTATCACTTCACCAATTGCCAAAACACCCATCATTTCACCAAACCAAGAATCATCCTCTATCCCAAAATCACCATTACCCTCCCTCAATGATCCACCAGTCCTATCACAATCACCACCACAAACAACCCCTCCACCACCTCTCCAAGAAATGAACCACGAAAACAACTCACACACAGAAGAACCAACCCTGTTATGCCAACAGAACAAACAAGACCTTTCTAGCCCAAGCAACATTACTACTAATGTTATTTCTGCTCTTGAGAAAGAGATTTTGCAGAAAGAGAAGAAGAAGGACTCAACAAAGGAGATAAAGGAGAAGAATCATTCTGCACAGAGCACATTGCTCAAACTGTTGAGATGCAGAGTGATGCTTCAGATCACTTTCACGCATCACAACAGCAACAACTATGCATGATGAGGCAACAATCAAATTGGTTCGGAACAAATGGCTAAACAGAAGAGGAAGCATTGCACAACACTCGAAATTCTTCAAGCAACTGCAGGAAGGCAGCAAAAATTAACACCAAAGAGGAAGAAATCGATGCGATCAAGATCGATGCACTGCATCAATTCCAAGAAATTCCCGCAATTACACTGAGTAGGAGGTGCATCTGCACCTCACAGAAGAAAAACTCCTAGCAAGCCTAAGGAGAAGAAGCGAGAAGGTGAAACACACTCCTCCATCCAGCAAAGCACCAGAATCAGGAGTGGAGCAAAGAAATGAGTATCACTTTACAAGCTTTCACCTACTACTATTAATGCTTGTTTTGTTTTTCTATCTGAACTATTTCCCTGGTTGTACTAATCCCTCTCCCCTATTTTGAACAAATGATTTGTCTTTTCGAACAAATTTGCAGTGAGAGCACCTTCTGACCCCTTAAGTTTGGGGGGATTTGCATGTTATGTTATGTTTTAATATGTTTTCTATCTAATATGTTGTGTGTTTAATTAAATATGTTTTAGATAGTAAATATATATGTTTTAAAATAGTTTTTAGTTTGTTTAAATATTAGATGTACTTAACAAAGTAGTATCTAAATATTTTAGTAGAAAAGATCAGTTTTTCAAAAATATGGTGAAAGCCCTATGGATGGAATTTTTATGATGAAAAGAGAAAAAGAAACCTTATTTCTTAGAAAAACCAAAATTATTTTTACTTCAACACTTCAAAACTGAGTTTGTGAAAAGAACCTTGCTATTTAAAAGATCAATCTGATGCAAGGGGAATTTTTGGTAAGCTTAGGTCAAAACAAAGCTTTACTAAAAAGAAAGAAGAGCTTAAAGAATTAAGTTTGGGGTGTTTTATGAAAAACAAAGGCTGAATTTCAAAAGTATAAGAGTAAACAATGTAGAAAAAGAATACAAAAAGTGGACAAGCCATATCCTGAATCTTTTGAAACTATACTGTGTTTAAGTACATGAATGCATCCGAGGTCAAAGACACTGTGCCATGCAGGAATAAATGTATCCGGAGGATAGTTCAATAAATCAACTCGTGTGCCAAAGTGCAAAGAAAAAATATATGCATCCGGAGGTCAAAGACTGTGCAAAGTGCATTTGCATCCGGAGGTCGGTGAGGAAGGTAATATGAGCTAGAAAAGAAAAGCATTATCGGTCAAATGCATCAATGTAAATCGCCTGATCAAGAAAAAGCAAAATGCGAGAAAAAAATCAATGCACAAAAACACTTCAAAGAAGTATTTGCATCTGCTCAAAAGATCCACACAAAAAAATAGAAAAATGCATTGGCTCAAAAGCTTTGAAAGATTCAATCAAGCCCTTTGATTTTAAAAAAAAAACTCCCCAACACTTGAGAAAATTTTGTGAGTCTAAACTCTCTTTTGAAAATATTTTGGTGTGACCAAAGATGAACCAATCCTTTCAAAGGCTAGGAGGAAATTTTTCACTTAGTCTTGGAACCAATCTCAACTCAAAGGGGTTCACACACACACAAAAGAGTTTGAATAGCTTTGGTAATTTTGAAGAAATAAAGGCACAAGAAAGATTGTTGAAAAATGAAGTTCATAGGGAACTCCTCATGAAAATCCAAATCAAACTGATCTATCTTCTAGAATTATAGTTTTTAATAGTTTGTCTTTGTCATTACTTGCGACAAGCAATGGTTTAAGTTTGGGGTGTGATAACTCTATTTTATATAGAGTATTTCATATGTTTAAACTTAGTATTTGCTCTCTTTCAAGTAATAATAAAGAGTTTATATAGTATTTAGTGTGATATATGATATCTTGAGTGATTTGAATGGTTATAGTTATTTATAGGCCATTTTGGATATATTGTGGTATGTTTGATGTTTTGTTCGGTGCGGTCTCAATGCTCGTCATGCATCAATGCTCTCGCAGACCGATCCTCGCATCAAAACCGCACTACTTGGTGAATAAGCAACTGTTTCATATGCACCCACATGCAAAGTGATGACCTCTCCCGCTTTCCCGATGCCATCCAAACTTGTATAGTAGGCGCCTACCATTCACACATAGCTAAAGGCTTAGCTTTGAAGAGTCACCAACATAGGGACACTTGTTCTAACACCATGGAACCGCCCTATATGATAAGTCAAAGATTTCAACATGGATAAACCTCTAGGAAAGCAACTACAGCTATGATCCACTCAAGATGACTTCAACATGAAGGAAGGAAGCACCTCACTTGAAGGCTATAAAAAGACCTCACATCTTCATTTGGAAATATATCACAATCCATAAGTTAGATCAAAATTTCAATATACATAGTTAGTTTTTATATTTTTAGAGGAAGAGGAAGGAATTCATAAATCCTCCTTAACTCATTTTCATAGTGTTTGTATAGTGCTAAGGAGTAATGCTAGTGCATTGCTAGAAGACTTCATACAAAGGTTTTCAACATTTGTAACTTTACTCTTGTTGTTTCTCTTTTGTGAATTCTATATATATAAACATGGTTTATTCAGTTTATATATATCTTGCAATGTCTCTTGTTAGCTAAACCTTTCTTAGTTGGAATGTTCTAATCATTTAATGAGCTTTTAAGTATGTATGTTGCATGTATGTATGTTTGTACTTTAGTTCTTGCTTGATAATCTTTTCAAAACTTATTTTGAACTTGATCACTTAGAATAAGTAGATTTGTAAATGACCAGAAATGGCTTACAATTAAAAACTCAAGAACTAATATGGGTGAGTGTTTTACATAAAGAAAACTTTGTGAAAACCATGCTAAGTCCTAGACATAGGATAGTATAGTCCATAGGATAATTGTGGGTACTTAAAATACAAGAGTGAATTCACTTAAGCAAAGTGAATACTTGTTAGGAGGCAAGATTGGCACTAACACCCCTTTCTTTACTGCATAGAACAAGGATCATAAGAGCTGGTAATGATACTCTGAAGAAAGTGACCGAAAGGCACATAGCTAATGTAATAAAGATTCAAGGTCAACAAATTGCATCACATACTGCATCATACACTTATAAGTAAATTACTTGATGAAGACATTCCAACTAGCTTTTCTCTTTTACACTATCAACATTTTTTACTTTGCTTTCTAACTTAGTTGTGATCATCAAACAAAATCCAAAATTATTTTGTTACTTAGTGACTTTACACTTTATTACTTTATATTATTTTAAAAGTGAGTTTTTCAATCTCTGTGGGTTCGATCTTTTTACTACTTGTTTTTGGACAGTGTATACTTGCACTCAAGTGTATGTGGCATTTCCACACACCAACAATGAAGGGTCTTCTATTCAGCCTATACAATATATATGTATTATAAAGGATGACTCATTGTCCATGTCCATTGGGTAAAAGAATGGTTTTGTGCAAAAACTGGTTTTGCTAGCAGCTACATAGTAGCCCTTTGGAGATATATACAAAGAGGTTATACTACTGTTGAGGCAGGAACTAGCAGTATTAAAGTTGAAAATTTCTGGAGTTTACTATTGTAACCAAAACAGACTTGGTTATATGTCTTGTAAAATCCATTTTCTAATTACATAGTCATAGACGTCATATGATTTTTACCCTCAACCTTTTCTTTAACACTGTGTTTTGATAATAAGGAAAGAAAGTAAGGGGAAAGAATGTTGACGGAATGAAAGTAAGTAGAAAGTGAGGTGATTTCTTAGTTGTTTGGTTGGGGTGAAAGTGGGTAGAAAGTGAGTGGAAAGAAATATATATATATATATATATATATATATATATATATATATATAGTAAATGACCAAAACATCCTTATATATTAAATAATATTTCTTTTGAGTAAATGACCAAAACCGCAAATCAATTATGATGTCCCATTTCTATCCAAATTTGAGGGTATTCGTTTTTAATGGGACCCACCAACAATCTTTCTTTCCTCTCTCATTTTTCTGTTGTTCCAAAGGGTGGAAACATTCTTGAAATGTGTGCTTCTCTCCCCTCTACTTTCTTTCCA
The DNA here is from genome assembly GCA_020916435.1 of Oxytropis ochrocephala. NCBI lineage: Eukaryota > Viridiplantae > Streptophyta > Magnoliopsida > Fabales > Fabaceae > Oxytropis > Oxytropis ochrocephala. The sequence continues at coordinate 51,991,723 of CM037089.1, forward strand.
CTATCAATCCATTGTTCCAAACACAGTGTAAATCATATGACTATGCAATTAGAAAATTACGTAGCTAAAAATTAATTTATACATATCACTGTACCTTTCTCTTCCAACTATCCCGTTCATTATTAACGATATTCCATCTAAATGTTTTGTCGTTTAGCGGTTTGAAAGCTCTGCTAGGTCTTCCTTCGTTTTTTCGTTGCGCCACTGGGCATGAGCCCCCGCCCTTCACCAACGGCTATGAAGCCACCGGAAAATACCCTGAAACAACAACAACAACAGGTCAGTAACAAGCTTACCAATGATCCTAATTCTTCAACTGTGAAGGTTACGAATCCTTTATATGAAAACGTAGAGTCTTCTCCTACCAATAACCAATCTTTCAAGGATGCTCTTTTAATGATAATGGGAGAAGGGGAAAGTATAAGCGACTCTTGCTTGGCTGATTTACTCTCTGAAGAATTACCAGAAGATAAATGGTACAAAGATGTTGAAGAAATGGACCAACAGATTCCTAAAACAGCAACTCTAAACCCAGCTTTCGTTATCTCTAAGGAGGAACTTAGTGACTCCATACCTTGGAAAAACACCTTGATATTGAAGGTGTTAGGTAAGAGAGTTAATTACAAAATGTTGGAAACCAAGTTGAGAAAGGAATGGGTTCAACATGGAACTCTTAGCATAACTGATATGGCAGATGATTTTTATCTGGTTCCGCCGTCAGCCATATAAGATTATTGGCATGCCTTGTTTGAAGGCCCATGGAAAATAGCTGACCACTATCTCATAGTTCAAAGATTTAGACCTTTCTTCTCTCTCACATCATCCCTTTCTCAAAAGGTAGTCGTTTGGATCCGTATACCCAAGTTGCCTGTGGAATGTTGTAATGTTAAATTGCTCACAAGGATTGGTTCATCTCTAGGAACCATGTTGAAGGTTGACAAACTAACTTCTTTGCATTCTAGAAGCAAATTTGCTAGAATATGTGTGGAGTTGGACCTTTATAAGCCCCTATCATCTCATATTACTCTTAATGGGATGAAACTATTTTTGGAGTATGAAGGACTCCATTCAATATGTTTCAGATGTGGAAGATATGGTCATAAGAATGATCATTGCAGACAAATGTTAGAGGTGGAGCTTGTTGTCTCAGCTCAAATCAGTCCTAATGTGCAGACTGTTGTTGTTCCCACAGAGGTCCATATGACAGATGTGCCCCAGCAACAGAGTGTCTCTGATATTGGACCTGAAATCATCACTGCAGATCCGATTATACCTGCTGCTATTAGTAAGTCTACTGTTGTTCCTTTTTCTGTTACTATTAAACCTATTGTTGATCCTATTACTGTTGATCCTATTGTGCCTACTGCTACTAAGGAACCTGGTATGGGTTCGTGGAACATTCCTAAGTATATTGCTAGGAAGAAAAAAATCTCTAATGGGAAGCATGGAAAGAAAGTGACAGATTCTGCCACTCACTTTAGATATGGTATTTTAGAAAAGAAATTGACTCTGCAAGAGCCAAAAGAAATAGAAAGGGAGATGGTTAAGGAAATCCAAAGTGTTGAGAAGGTTACTAATTCTCAGGCAGGTGTCTCCAGCTTCAAAAATACTATTAAATCAAAGGTTAAAAACTCTTTGAGTGGTAAGAATACCCAACTTTCTGTGAAAGGCAAGAAGGTTGCTAAAAATCCTAAAATGCCAACTAAGAAGGATAAAGCAATGATTTCCAAAGATTCTTCTAATGAGAAGGAAAGGTCGTGTTAATGACTTTAACAAACATAATCTTGATAAAGAAAATGTTCCCTCCTCTAGCAAGATTGGATCTCGCAGTGAGAGTAGCTAGGTAGAGGAACAAGTTATGTTGTCTTAAATGAAACATATGTATAAGACTCATGGTGAAAATCTTCTGAATAAATTCAGGAATTTGGATCCTGTGAGGACAACCTTAGGTCATGTGGATAATAATGACAAACTTCAGAGTGATCACATCAGTGGTATTGAAGATACTGTGATAAACTCTAAAAGGAGCAAGTTTCAACAAACTATCAAAGTTGGTGCTACCAGGCTTAGAGAAAATGGAGGTGTTCCTCCTATGGTTGATTCTGAGGGAAAACACTCTCACCCCCAACAGGTGTTTTTATGAATCTAATCACTTGGAATTGCCTTAGTACTAGATCTAAAGGCTTTGTTGGCCTTATTAAGGATATGAAACGGGAATACTCTGCTTCTTTTATTGCTCTTCTTGAAACTCACTCTAGTGGTAATCAAGCCAAGAAATTAGTTAGAAGGATGGGATTGATAATCACTTTATTGTTGATTCTAGAGGTCAGTCAGGTGACATCTGGCTCTTGTGAGGTAGTAACCACTAGAACATCCAAATTATTAAGGATACTAATCAACTAGTTCATGTTAAGGTCTCACCACCTAATGCTAGTTGCTGGTTCTTAACTATTGTGTATGGTATCCCCCATTTCACTCCTAGACAATCCCTTTGGGATGACATCCAAGAGATTAGTTTGGATATTTATGGTCCTTGGGCTCTTCTGGGAGACTTTAATGTTGTTCTTCATGAGTATGAGAGGGTTGGTCCAGCTATGATTCGTAATCAACCTATTTAAGCTAGATTTCAAAATACTCTTGATAATTCTAATCTTTTTGACCTTGGTTTCAAAGGTGATTTGTTTACGTGGGCTAGAGGCAACACTAGAAAAAGGCTTGATCGTGCTATTTGCAACTTAGAATGGCATCTAAGGTTTCAAAGCTCTAAAATTACTCATCTTCCCAAATTAAAATCTGACCATTCTCCTTTGTTAATGAATTTTGATGATAGAATTCATGTTGCTAGAGGGAGAAGGCCCTTTCGTTTTGAGGCAATTTGGCTTTCTCATCCTACTTTTAAACAACTCATCGAAGATAATTGGAGAGATTTTGTGGCTAATTTCCCTAGACAACTTAAGGAGCTTCAAGGAGTTCTTAAAGAGTGGAATAAGAACACTTTTGGGAACAAATTCTCTCAGAAAAAGAAATTGATGAATAAGCTTAGAGATATTGATAGAAGACTCAGTCAGGGTTGGAATGATTATCTTCTTAATATCCAAAAGTCTACTTGGCTTGACTATGAAGACATTCTTGCTAAGGAATAGTTACTTTGGTATCAAAAATCTAGAGCCAAATGGATTGATTTTGGTGATAGAAATACTAAATATTTTCATGGGCAACTTGAGGTACTTGCTACCAATTATTTCAAATTATTGTTCTCTAATTCATGGTTTTGTTCCTTACACTCTCTCGGGTCTTTTTCCTATGTTAGACACTGTCACTCTCAATGACATGTCTAGAGAGCTCACAAATGATGAAGTTACTAGTTCTCTGAGAGCTATTGGGGATTATAAAGCTCCTGGTCCTGATGGATGCCAGGCTATCTTTCATCATAGCCAGTGGAACATTATAGGTCCTTCCTTTTGTATGATGGTGAAGGAAATTTGGAACAATCCTAGGAAGATCAAAGAGCTTAATTCTACCTACATTGCTCTTATTCCTAAGATAGAAAATGTTACCAATATGAAACAGCTTTAATTCTATTGGTTTATGCAATGTTGCTTACAAGATCATCACCAAAATCATCACTACTAGATTGAGAGACGGTCTTCAGTTGCTAGTGGGTCCTGCTCAAAGATCTTTCATTCTTAAGAGACAAAGCCATGATAATATTATCATAGCTCAAGAGATCTTTCACTCTATCAGAAGCAAAGGAGGTAAAAAAAGGGTTGATGGCCATCAAAATAGACTTGGAGAAAGCATAAGATAGACTCAGTTGGGATTTTATTTGAGATACTCTCCTTGATATAGGGCTCCCTGATAACCTTATCTCCTTAATTTGGGCTTGTGTTACTTCAACAACTATGCAGGTGTTGTGGAATGGTGAGGGGCTTGAGGAGTTCACTCCTACTAGAGGCATAAGGCAAGGTGACCCAATTTCACCTTATCTTTTTGTTCTTTGTATTGAAAGGCTTTTTCAAGCCATTGAGAAGAAAGTTGGCAGTGGCAGTTGGATCCCTATCCAAGTTACTAGAGAGGGTCCTAAAATTTCACACCTTACTTTTGCTGATGATGTGATTTTCTTTGCTGAGGCCAGTTCTGTTCAAGCTCAGCTTATCCATCAGACATTAAATGACTTATGTGCTAGTTTTGGGCAAAAACTCAATCATGATAAAACCAGAATTTATTTCTCCAAAAATGTCCCTTGGGCTTTGAGGAGAGACATCAGTGATACTTTGGGTTTCATGTCAACTGATGACTTAGGTAAGTACCTCAGAGTGCCCATTTTCCATAACATAGATGGCCTTAATACTTTTAACTATGTCATTGACAAGGTTAAAAACATATTAAGTACTTGGAAAGCTAGAACTTTGTCCTTTGCTGGAAGGGTCACTCTTGCTAAATATGTGGTTCAGGCTATGCCCACTTACATCATGCAAATTACTGTTCTTCCTAGAGTTACTTGTGATGAGATAGACAAGTGTCGTAATTTCATTTGGGGAGATGATGAAAACCATAAAACTATTCATCTCCTAAGTTGGGAGAAAATTTGCAAGCCTAAGTTGAATGGTGGGCTTGGTTTAAGATCTACTAGAGAAGCTAATACAGCTTGTATCATGAAAGGGATTTGGAATTTCTGCTCTAACCCTAATACCCTTTGGGTTTCTCTGTTGCGTAGTAAGTATAAATGTGGTTGGAGAAACTTCCCCAAAGTCAATACCTCCAAGAAAGACTCCAATCTTTGGAATGGTTTGGTCAACAATTGGTCTAAATTTAGAGACAATCTTTGTTGGCAAGTGGGAAATGGTGAAGACACTAGATTTTGGTCTGATAATTGGCTTACTGCCAATAACTGCTTATCTTCTCTCTCTACTATGCCTATCAGTGAAGATGATGCAAACCTATCTATTAGCCATTTCATCACCTATGGGGGTGAATGGAAGTGGGGTTTATTAGAAAATATTCTACCTACTAGTGTGATTACAACTATTAGTAATCATTCCTCCTTTTATTCTAAGTACTGAAAATGTTTTCACTAGGGGGCCTTCTCCGGATGGGAGATTACCACCAAATTTGTGTATCTTAGTCTAGCTACAGGGGCTTCTATTAATCTCTGTTCTATTTTCAAACACATTTGGAATTGGAAAGGGAATGAAAGAATTAAAACCTTTCTTTGGAAGCTTGCTAATGAATCTGTGCTCATCAATGTGGAGAGGAAACGCCGTAATATGTACAATGATGGTTTGTGCTCTATCTGTGGCTTGGAAGATAAGACGCTTTTCCACCGGTTTAGAGATTGTGCTGCTAGTTTAGCCATCTGGGGTACCTTCAAAATTAGAAACTAGTCTGCTTTCTTCAGCTCACCCAACTGGAAAGATTGGCTGATGGGGAATTTATGTGGTAAGGGAAGTGGTTTTGAAGAACCTAACTGGATCGCTCTTTTTGGTGTCACTCTCGATACAATTTGGAGAAATAGAGATGAGAACTTTTTCTCAAATAACCCAGTCCACTGTTACTTCTGTTTGCCAAATCAGATTTCAATTAGATGGGATATTGAATTGTTTGTTGAGAAAGCCCCTTTTTCAACCTCAGATGCGTACCTTCACCATAGTTTCTGATGTGAATTGGACGATCCCTGCCAATAACTTCTTGAAACTCAATTGTGATGGTTCGGTTCGAGCAAGTGGTAGATCGGCAGGTTGTGGGGGTGTTTTGCGTGATCACCATGGTGCCTTCGTTTTTGGCTATTCACATCGTCTTCATCCTTGCAACTCTCTGGAAACCGAGTTGTGGGGGATTCTTGCTGGCTTAAAGATTGCGTTGAGCAAAAACTTCAACAAAATTGTTATTGAGAGTGACTCTATGGAAGAACTTGAGTTGATTACAAGCGTTGTTCATCAGGATCATCATCTGCATCGCTTGGTTACTCAGATCACATAGGTTGGTGAAGATGCAATGAATGTGGTGTGGAGGAAATTGATCGTTGCAATAATAGAGTGGTCGACTGTCTTGCAAAAAGAAGTCATTTATTGGAGGACAACTCTGTAATTTTTAATATTTTGCCTGACTTTTTGGTCATTTTGCTTACCCACGACTTTAATGGGCTAGCTGGAGCAGGTCTCCTTTAGTTTGTTTTGTTTGGGCCTTCGGGTCTATTTTCACAAACAAACAAAACTATCCTGTTCATTCCTGTTTTCCTAAAAGGACGTGGTTGACTTTGTAATATCCATATGCTTTACATGTACCTTCACCAAATCCATATGCTTTTCGCACATACCATTGCACACCATTCATAAGTTACTTTTTAGTGAGAATATTTTTTTTTGAGATTAAAACGACAGATCATAAGGTTGAACACAAAATCCGTAGATGACAGAACGAAGTCTTAACCGCTACAACAGACGACAATTTCTGAGAATATTTAATACCAACCTTCTCCAACTCATTGCACTGCATGCATGTATCAATGTATGCATGCAACCAACGATGTTCCATGGGGTATGAGCTATCATATATTAGACCATCAATTAAGTAGACTTTTTTTTTTTTGACAAATGAGTAGACTTATTTGTACTGCACCATCATCCTCATTAATATTTTTTGTTTTTACCTTCATCAGTTTCAACTACACACACATACACATAAGTAGAAAACAAAAAATTTAAAAACATATACATAAATTTGCTCAAAGTGTCAAGCACAAAAAAGGGTCAACAATGCCTATATTTAAATTTTAACACATGCTAGTAGAAATAAAGTCCCTATTTTCTACATTGCCAACAAATACTTTAGGAGGTAACCATTTCGTTAAAGAGCCAACAATCATAAGATTGGCGTTAATATGTTTAATTGACACACTATATTTCTGAACTACTTTAACGACAAAGTATTTCAATTCCATAGTACTAACACCACATATATTTACAAATGTGAATTCCTTTTCGGATAGAACCATAATGCTAAAAACATAAAAAAATTGAAAACCAAATGAATGGAGAAAGACATGGGTATCTGAAGGTTATTTGATGAGATGGAAGCGGGGATTGAAGAGCGAGTTGGTTTATGGTGTGGAAATTGTCGAGAAACGTGGAAGATAAGAATGACAAAGTGGGTCGGTTAACTTTGACACTCACAAGTAATGATCACTACCCATATTATCCTTTGAGATCAATTTATAAACCATATTATCCTCCTTTCTCTAGGGTTTAAGCAAGGAACATCAATATCTCTCGCTAATGATCACTACCCATATTATTCTTTGAGATCAATTTATAAACCATCTCTGAATCTATAAATGGTACTTATATTAGGTGATCAATTCTAAAATAAGTTTAGAAATAGTATCACACAAAGGATAAAATGTTAAAACATCAAATACATGCATTAAACACACTAAGACTTCATTACATAGTTACTATCATCCCAACTCAGAGTATTTAGCTCATGATGAACAACAATGTAACACCCTCAATTTTCTATGTAATTGCTTTTACATGTTTTCACTTGTGTGTTTTCTCATGCTAGCGGGTGTGAATTTAGCCCTAGAATTTGTTTGTGTTTTCACCAAACCGAAAGTAGTTATAGGACCTAATATATTATATTAGGTTGAGGTTTAATTTTCGTTCCAAAATTCCACCGGAATTTGGACGCGTTTTGGACCTGCCGGACGAAATTTAACCGCTTAAAAACTCTAACCATGACCCGAATATGAAAATGTTCGACGTTAAGGTTTTAATCGACAGTTAGAATAATTTAGTGAACATCCGATGCGATGTTAGTTCCGCAAAAACACTAACTATCGCTTAACCGTATTATTATATTATTATTTTAAGTAAATATCTAGATATTTTAACAATACTTCACCGTGAAGTTATCGAACCTAATTTAAAAAAAAACACTTTCATCTCTCTTATACATCGTTGGACCCTCTCAACCACCCACCTTCTAATTTCGCTCTGATTGACAGTTACTCTCTCTAAAAGCATGAGTTAGAAAGAAAAAAAATGTTCATCCTTTTCACTCTTCCTTCTGAATGTGACTTTACTGAAATTTCCATTGGCTCAACTCTTCTCTAATCTTACTTTCATTCCTCTCTACACACAATTGAAGCTGACCTTTCAAGTTGTCTGATAGTGAGCACCTTTTTCCCTTTCTTTATTTTGCTTATTTCTTTTAAGGTTTTTTTGGTTCCGTTACATGAATAGTAGTTGTCGTAAGTTAATATAATCATGGCAAATCAAATACTTTTTTTATAAGATAACCTCAACAGCATAGTTTGTTAAAAATCCGTGAGTTTTTCTTTGACAATACTCTCCTTTTGATCTAAAAAGAAACAATTTTCTTAGAAAAAAGTTAACTATGCTTTGAGTATAAAATCGGATGGTTTTTCACTTATGTGCATGTTATTTCAAAAGAGTTTCTCTTTGTCAAAGACAGTAAAAAGAAAATTAAGCTTTTATGAAAAGGAACATAAATATTTTTGTAAAAGTTTCAATTTTTAGTAAAGTTTAAAGTTTGGAGTCACCAAAAGTTTTCGTAATGTTCTCATAGCACTTTCGATCGTCATAAAAATTGAATCTTTCATACAAAGGAAAAATGTATTTTTCGATTTTCAAGTATTCAAATGATTTTTGGAAAACGGACAAAACGTTAGGAAAAGAAATATCGAGAACGGATTCGACCGTAGCTTATCACGCTCTAGTTACCACCCTTAAAATGAGTACTAGTATTGTAATCTGAGACCTTTGGACTTTATGTTTATGCGTTGAAGGTTTCGCGACACCTGGACCGGCCCTAGCTCGGATACCTCGCTACTCGACAGAACACGTTTCAGGTAAGGGGAATTTCTGCATAATGAGTTATAGCTTCATGGGTGTTGTGTGATTGCTTGAATTTTCTGCTGGATTGTTTTGACTGATAATAATTGTAGTATTTTTATGTGAGATATTATATTGAATATCCCTGTGATTGATTATTGTGAAGATGTGAATGAATGGTTGTGCTGAATTGTTTTGAGTGTTGGAATCATAACTATTATTATGACCAATTGTTTTGTAACTTGAGCTGAATTGGACTCGAGTAGAGGAATTGTAACGGTAAAAGGTTAAAGGGAATGTGACATTATTAGTGATAGATCATGTGAGGTTTCGAAAAGAAGAAAACTGAATTTCAAGAGTTAATAAGAAATAGTCGCTTTAATATAGAATAAATATTTTAGGCAGAATTAAAAAGAAACAGACTTTATGAAATAGCGTTTCAATTGTGAAAACCCGAATTTCTCCAACTGATTTTCGGTATAACCTCGTTTGAACAAACACGCTCGTATTTCGAAAATGAAACCTTAGGCATTTGAAAAATGGAGAAGCAAAGAGTTGATTTAAGAGTTTTTGGTTAACGATGAAAGTAAGTTAGTAAAGATAATAATTGAGTATTCTGACTTTAGAAAAGAGAAGCGTTTTCGAAACTCAAAGTGGTACTCTCGTCCGTCAAAAGATAAGGATACCCGGAAAACTATGCTAAGTGGAATGGGACGCTTAGTGTGGTTCTCTAAAACTTTGAGCGCATCATGTTAAAAAGAGAATTTATGAAAATGGGATACTCGATGATTGTTGATATGTAATGAGACTTTCAAAGTTAAGTGTTGATTTTGAGATGAGAACTTGGGGCCGAGTCTTAATCTAGATGTGAGAAAATCTAGTAAAGATTTCGTATTGATTATCTAGGTACCATCGAGGACCTAGAGCGTTGAGAGTGTAGAACGTTTTAGGGCGTTGTTCCAACCCGGACGTGTTGTAGTCCCGTGTTGAAGACCGCTCGAGTAATTCTTTAGGGTCCGACGGGGAATCCGGATCTAGGTCACAGGACACAGAGACATAATCATGGTGTAAATGTTATGTCTATCGGTGTTGATCTAACGGAGAATCTAGATCACAGTATTGGCCTAGGTGACGATCTAGTGCTATTCCATTTCGTATGGAAATTTTGATGATATTGATAAATCGATGTGAGGAAGGATTTTCTAACACGAACCTAATACCTTTGATTGACTAACCACATTATGTTAAGGTGATGAGATTGTTTATGTATCTTATGTGTTATTTTTCGTTTTGGAATGATGTCTAAATATAAGTAAGTAATGTATGGTACATGTATATATGTATTATTTTGGGTTTTACCTATGTATAGCTTATGATGAACTCGTGGACGAGGAATTCACCCTTAGCATGTTTTATTTTGTATGTGGTATATTTAAAATTGGGTTCGTAAGATGGCTTCAAGGACAAGATGGTTATGAAGGATTTGCGGGAGATGGACTTGCCTTGATCTCGAGGGGGAACAAGTTCTTGATTTCCACGATGGAGGAGATTTGGATGATTGGGAGTTTGACCTCGTCTCCCAAAAGATCCGTTGAGGGGAGTAGTAGTATCGACTAGTATAGATGATGAAGGTAACCGCTCTCACGCTTCGCGTTACAAGACTAGGTTCACTATTAATATGTCGTTTGACTTTTTCTCGGATGTACCTTGGACCCCTCACGTGCGGCAATACTATTCTCGGACTAGGCGTACATCGCAGCGTACACGCGTGGAGTTAGGATTGGGCCACGTCACGATCACTACTCAAAAAGCGCCCATTCCTAGGGGACTTGCTAGACCATCGCTGACTCGAGATTTTCCCGAACTCGTTGATCCATTCCCGGTGATTCAGTACCACTTTGCCCCTATTTCTTGAGGGTGGTGCTAGGGGATTTTGATGATGTTGATATCCATGATGATGTTATCGATGACATTCCAAAGTCACATATTATACCGAGTTTTACTCATGCCGCTCTCGCCACATTTGTCGATGTCTTCATCCATGCATGTTCCTACTTTTCGATCTGAGTCCGGTGGCGAGTCTCACGGGCGGTGTTCATCTTCGTGGAGCACATGTGGTGATTCATGTTTCTAGTGATGAGGAGTCGATGATGAGGAGGACCCTAGGCGAGTCCATCTTATTATTACTAGTGAGATTAGTGAGCCGAGGTCCGGTGTTGATGTGTGATATTGTTAGGTATTTTGGAGGGCCTAGGATAGTGGTGACGACGTCTTTGGCGAGTTAATGGTAAAGCCATGTATGTCTTTTTTTCGAGGATTAGTGTCCTTGTATATAGATTCCTTTTCTCCCATAAGTATTAGGGATTGACTATGTTTGATGATGTTGATATGATGCCGCCTGAGTGCGTGCTTTTTACATTAGCCTTGACTATGCCGCCGGCGAGTGTGTCGTGCAGCTTGTTGCAACTATGACTTTATGTTTAATATATATAGTCTTTATCTTGGACCTATTTATAGTTATTATTCATATTGAAGTATACCTTAGTTATCTTTAAGTCCTTATCCAGAAAATATTTTCAACTTCATTTTCAAAAAAAAAAAAGGGTCCATTTTTCATAAACAAATACAAAGTAAGATGAGTTAAGTTAGTAAGGCGACAGTTCAGAAATTGGGCGTTACAACAAACACAAGAAATAAAGCATAGATGCAAAATCTAAAGCCATAAAACCGAAATTACAAGGAAGAAATATACTAAGAAGAGGTAGACTGAAGTTTGGCTCCAAGAACAGTGATAATGGAGGTACAAACAAATCCCCCAAATCCACGAAAATCTTCAAGTAAGTCACTCTGATTGTCATTGCTGCTGAAGATCACTCCCAACACTATTGTGCAGAATTTCTACTTTTATTGTGAAAATGGAGCTTGGAACGAAAATGGAGAGAAAGGCTATCTCTAAACCTAGCCTCATTTTTCTGAACCAGCCTCCCAAATGAGGAAGATGAGCCTCCTTAAATAGTACTAGGGTTTAGTGATCCAAGAAATATCCTTTGGAGGCTACTTTTGTCATTACATGCAATGTACCCACAAAAGGGAATATTCTGAGCATATGACAGCCTGGTACCAGCAATAGGGTGTGTCCGTCCTTTTTTTGACAGCTTGCCTTAGCATTTTCTCACTCATCTTTCGCAAGAACACAATTGCTGCGACACCTGATGCGACAACAATAAAATGCACACATAAAAGCACAAAATGGGGCACCAAAGTGCCAAAATGACTTCAAACCAGAATAAACGTGTGGTTGCAATTAATAATTTTATTAATATACAGAACCCTATCGTGTGGCATGACCCATGCTTCGTACAACCCCCCTCTACTCACTAGACACCCCTTTTTGGGGTGAAAAGACCAAAAGCTCTTACTGAAAATTGGGTTTTTTTAAAAAAAAATTAAGATTGTGGACGATTCGGTGCACGATTGATCGACCATGGTTGTATCTCGCAGCGCCGAACGTGTCAATCATTTGTCAGACACCCCAAATTGACTCAAATTCAAATTTGACCAGGTTCGATCCAGTGAGGGTCGACCATGGTCGACCAACTGTGTGTCGGTCAGTCCCCACCGTCCAGTTTGGCGCCCAAAATTCATTTTTTTTTTTGGAAATTGTGTCCAATAGTTATAAATAGAGTCTCACTCTTTAGTGATTTTCACACTTCACTGATTCTCACTCTCCCTCTTCGTTGTTTTTCACTAAAATGGAAGATCTAAATTAATTGCAGTTGTGCCCAACCCAGAGATCGCCAGTAGTTTCGTTTATTTTCACTAATTTTTTATGTCGTTTATTTTTTATGTTGTTTTATTTTCATGAATGCACCGGTATTCACAATGAAAAAAAAACTAACAAAATTAACAATGGACAACAAATTAAAATTTCATTCATTAATAATTCAAGAGAAAGAAACTACAATTAAAGAACGCTCATAACTCATCATCGGAATTGGATGAGTCATCATCGGAGTCAGAAGACTTAGTGTCAGAAGAGTCACTGCCAAAGCTGACGTCAGAGTGGGGGACTTTGCTGACACTGAAGCGGTCCCCACCCATGTAGGTAATCTGCAGAGAAACACTGTCAAACCTATCGTAGCGCCCCCAGCCGTATGCACGAACAAACTCCAAAGTGTCACAAGATATCCTGCCAAAGCCGTGATTGTAGCCATAGACTGCCCCCAATATCCATCAAAAATGTCATTGAGTCTAGCAGTAGGTCCAACACATTTGGGAAGCAAATCTCCCCAGTATATCTATCAACGGTGAAGAAGAAAGTAGTCATCCCTGAAAAAACAAGTAAAAAACACAGAATCAGACCCATTCGGCCTTTCCAGATCCGAATAACTGTTCGGCGCACACTAGATCGAGGTAGATCGGCGCACGCCAGATCGAAGTAGATCGGCGCACGCTCGATCGATCTGTTGTGAAACAGATCTAACACAAGGCAACACATGTTGTTCGGCGCACGCCTGATCAGTCGTGTGCGACCTTTGCAGCGTCGAACAGTCTGCAAACAGTGAAAAAAATGGGGAAAATGGAAGATAGAGAAGGGGAAATGGATTCTTACCAAAAGGAGGAGTAGGAGGTCGGTGGGAGCTTGAGGACGCCGGTGAGAGGAGGATGAATGAGAGGGGTTTTTTGGGGGGGGGGGTCTAGTGTGGAGGAGGAAGAATGGGGGGTTCTAGTGTGGTGAATGAGGTTTTTAAAGGAAAAAGACAAAAATATGTTAGGAGCATTTTTGGCATTTTTGGACGGTAGGGGGTTTAGTGAGTAGGAGGGGGGTTGTACGAAGCATGGGCCGTGTGGTATTATTGGAGTCAACTAGGCCCAAAAAATCAACCCGTTTTAATACCTCCTACCTTGAAACGACGTCGTAAAACTCCTTATTGGTAAACCCTAAACCCTGGCCGATTTCTATTTTTCTTGGATAAAACAGAGCACAAACTCACAACCAAAAAGGTTAGACTCTCTTCCAATGGCCCCCGTAGCAAAGAAGAAACTCCCAAAGCCACGCAAAGCTCCTCAGAAGCCAAAAAAGGTCCAGATTATCACCCCCAAGGAAGATTCTAGCTCTGAATCCGAAGAAGAAACGCTGCAGCAACAACAACAGCAACTCGACCTTGGAGACGACGGCGGCGACTCCGGTTCTGCTTCAGAGTTATCTTCCGATGAAGATGATCCCTTAGTCGACGATTTCCTTCAAGGAAGCGATGACGACGAAGACGACAAAGGTGTGTGTTGTGTATTCTTTAATTACGTTTGAGTATGGTACTGTAATAGTGTTTTGGTGTTTATTTATGCTTCTCTTTTTGCAGAGAAAGCCTCTGGTTCTGATTCTGGTTCGGGTTTGGATTCGGATTCTGATGATAGTGATGATGATGATATTGAAAAGAAATCTAGAGCTATTGATGAAGAAAGGGAGAGAGAGAAAGAGGATGCGGAAGCTGAAATGCAGCTCAACATCAATGATGAGTCTGATGAGTTTAGATTACCAACCGAAGAGGTTCCATTTTATTTCTCTTTTATTGTATTTATTATTAAGTTTTTCTTACGACTCTCATGTCATGGCTGCATAAACTTCAATTAAATTGTATGAAAGTAAATGCTTCTTTTTGTTTAGATGCTTTTAATTACACTAAAAGCTAGTTTCTGCTAAAGTTTAGAATAAGTTTTACAATTTAATACAAAATCTGGTTTTTATCCCTTCTTATTTAACTGATTCAACTATTTAAAGTAAGCAAACATAAAAAAATAACTTTTGTAGCAAAGAAAATCACATTTGATGTTGCTGATTGCTCATTGTGTATCCAAGCATGCTTGCACTAAGAAAGGCAATATAAGCTATTTTATATTGTATATATGCAACATAAACTAAGATGCTAATCTTAAAAATGTGCTAAATCTGTGGAACTTGGATTTCTACGTTAGATGTTGGTATGTGTGGTAAAAACTCTTACTTTTGGACTGGTAGGAACTTGAGGAAGAGGCTATGCGTCCACCTGATCTTCCCAGCCTTCAAAGGAGGATTAAAGAGAGTAAGTTGACTGTGCTGTTAACTGACCGTGACTATTTTCAATAACATTTAGGTTGTCTTATTGTTTTTGACTTGTTGTAATGTTTCAAATGTTTGTTTTGTAGTTGTTCGTGTTCTTTCAAATTTCAAGACCTTGAGGCAGGACACATCAACAAGAAAGGATTACATTGATCAGCTAAAGAAAGATATAAGTTCGTACTATGGCTACAATGAGTTTCTAATTGGTGCTTTAGTGGAGGTTTGATTAATTATACTATTAGTATCACTTTGAACACTTTAGTAGCTCCATTTATACCATTTCCCTCTAGTTGCAGGAGTTGGAAAATGGAGTGTTTCGTTAATGTTTAATGAGGGTTGGCATAAAAATGTATTTTGTTCTGTCTCAGATGTTTCCAGTTGTTGAACTCATGGAACTGATTGAAGCCTTTGAAAAGCCTCGCCCTATATGTCTTAGGACCAATACTTTAAAGGTTGCATGTCTATTTTTTTGGCTTTGGATTGATATATTAACATGGACTTATCCATATTCCTGATCGAGCTTATATATTTGTCTTCTGCATAAAATCAGACACGGAGACGGGATTTGGCAGATGTTTTGATTAACAGAGGAGTAAATCTAGACCCTCTAAGCAAATGGTCAAAAGTAAGTATTCATGTCTTAGCTTTCTTTTATTGTTTTTATGTTACGATGAATCCAAGTAAATTCTGAGGGAATCTATTCAACTTTGTTCCTATTTACAGGTTGGACTTGTTGTGTATGATTCCCAAGTACCAATTGGTGCCACTCCGGAGTACATGGCTGGTTTCTACATGGTATGTGGTTCCTCGTTGCATTTCATTTAATATTACGTGATAGACATAGTACTGATTTAACTGCTTGCAGCTTCAAAGTGCAAGTTCTTTTCTGCCCGTGATGGCCTTGGCTCCTCAGGAGAAGGAGCGGATTGTTGATATGGCGTAAGTAATAATTCATTTCCTACCGACTATTACTCCGAGTTTTGTCTGCAAATGTCATAGTGAATTTCTAACTAGAGTGCTTCTTTCTAAATGTCTCAATTGTACCTTGATAAAGCATCTTTTGAATGCCTGTTAACTTGCTATTTACTTCGCATGCCATTTTCGACAGTTCAATGATTTTCATGCCAGTTGATTCAGGCTTCACTAATCTTGCTAGTCGCCACTTCAGCGGCTTCAATGTTCATTTCACCTTTTTGTTTATGAAAATGAATCCAAATGTATTGAAAATTTGGCAAAAACTAAGTTTCTTTTTGTCAAAAAATAGTTAGCTTTTTAAGTTTTAACATTTTGTCAATCTGGTCTCTTTGTGCCTTGCTGCCCTATATAGTTAGACAGTTCTGTTCTTTCCCAGTGAGAACATTTTCTGTTTGTGTTTTGTCCAAATACACATGTCAACACCCGTTGCCTCCAGACTTGTTCTCCTTGTTTGAGGCCTTCTGTGCATTTGTTCATGGGGAGAGGGTGCAGCGTGGGCTGAGTCTCATTTGGCATTCTGTTTTATGGCTGTTATGGGATGCGCGTAATGGTTGTATATTCTCGGGCAGAATTCCAGATCGAGACTCGGTGGTGGGTCGAGTGAAATCTCTTTCATGGCGGTGGTTTATTGACCGATCTTCGGGCCCATCTTGTATTTATTATGAGTGGCATGTGGCCCCTGTTTTGTGTATCTCTAGGAACTAATCTGTCATGTCTTGACATTTTTTGTTTCGGTGCGGATACAGCTAGTGTCCAACCCGAAACCTTTTCATTTATATATATATATATATATATATTCATATTTTGATCTTCAAAAAAAAACTTGGCGACCCCGAAAGATATTGTTCTCCTTTTTGAGAATTTTGTACTTCTTGATTCGGGTAACAATGCTTTTTTTATTTCATTGTTTCTTCGAACACGTGTTAGGCCTCTCATAAGAAATGTTTATAAGAGAAGGGGGGGGAGGTAAGAAGATTTAGTTCTGTTTGTATTATTAAGTAGCAGTTTCCGTTATTTAAACAATGACTTATGTATAGGTGGCTATTTAGCTGTTGGTGTGTGAAAATAAAAAGAGAAATTGCTGTCTAGAGCAGTTATCTTGGTTTTGGATGGGAAATTGTGGTTAGGGAGAGCATAGGGACTCTTGAGTTTCCCCTGGATTGATTTCTGTGTGAATTTGTATTTGTTGGCATGCCGTCGGTGTAATTTCGGTTTAACGTGTGAATAAAATCAGAATAATTGTTCCAAACTTACTCTATTTGATATTGGTTCTATCAACATGTTGAAGACATTTTATGCTTGCTGCAGGGCTGCACCTGGTGGTAAAACAACTTATATTGCTGCTCTAATGAAGAACACTGGTACATATTATATTCTTAATTTCCTGTTCATTTTAGACTATGTAATTATGTATACCCATTACCCAGTTTTTGGCCCAAAACATATTATTAAGTTCTTTTCATAGCACTGCTTTATATCTATATAAGCAGTACTGTGGATGGGCCTTAAAGTCAATTATTTCTCCCATGTATGCTTGAAAGATTGTTTTTCTTTTATTTATTTGGATATTTTCAATGTAATATACTCATGAGAAGACCATATTCTGTGTGCATTAGAACTCAAATGTGCTTACCAGAAACAAAAACGATCTAAATATACTGTCCTTTTGCTGCTTTTTCTGTTTTGTTGGTATGAATGGTATGCCATATCTATATTTAAAACTATCATATTCCGCTCTTTTGTGAATAAAATATTTAGCGGTTAGGACATATGATTTGAATTATTTGAAAAATAAGTAATTGTTTGCAGAATGAGGGACCAAATATTTTACTTCATTTTGAATTGTAAACTTTATTTTCAGCCCTAGTTTGAACTTAAACTAGTTAAGGTACTTTTGCTTCACATTGAGCAATATATATTTGTCAATAACTGCACTTTCAAGTTTCAACAACATTATGACATGTTAATTCCGCTCTTTTGTGAATAAAATATTTAGCGGTTAAGACATATGATTTGAATTATTTGAACAATAAGTAATTGTATGCTGAATGAAGGACCAAATATTTTACTTCATTTTGAATTGTAAACTTTATTTTCTGCCCTAGTTTGAGCTTAAAACTAGTTTAAGGTACTTTTGCTACACATTGAGCAATATATATTTGTCAATAACTGCACTTTCAACAACATTATGACATGTTAATTCCTTTGCCTGATGTGTGTACGTTTTCCCTCTCATTTCTTTGTGAAGTATTCCTACATTGCATTGGATCTAGGAATACTGAGTCACTAAACATATTTTTTTTATTTGTTTTCTTTTCATTTTTTATATTTTTTGTATGTAAATTGATATTTCCTGTGTTGCAGTCATAATGTTTTTTTTATTGCAGGTATAATTTTTGCAAACGAAATGAAGGTACCACGTCTTAAGTCGCTGACTGCAAATTTGCATCGCATGGGTGTATCGAACACTGTGGTCTCTAACTATGATGGAAAGGAGGTTAGCATCTTTTGCCAATTGCCCACACCAATACTTGTTTACTGATTTGCTCAAGAAAAACATGTTTTTAACATTTTTCACCAATTGGTTAGTTTTTAAAGGGTTAAATATATTTTTGGTCCCTCAAAATTTCCAAATTCTGTTTTCAGTCCTTATAAACAATTTCACTTTCCCACATTTTTCCCTGTCAATGCTTCTCACGTGCCGCAACAACTAAAATCTTTTAATATCTGCTGTTTTTTCTTTTCAGCTTCCAAAGGTTTTAGGCCTCAATGCTGTTGATAGGGTATTACTGGATGCCCCTTGCAGTGGAACTGGGGTAGGAAATAGTGAATAATATTACTATGGTTTTTAGTGGGATTTCCTGTCCGTTTCTTTTTCTTGAAGAACTTAGAAAGGTGCTAAAAGAATAAATGTCTGTAGGTTATATCCAAGGATGAGTCTGTTAAATCCTCTAAAGATGCCGAAGATATAAAGAAGTGTGCCCATCTACAGAAGGTAAATTAATATTTGCTGAAGTTTTGTTGGGAGGTGAAAAAATTGAATATGGGACTGTTGGGCAGAATACAATATTTCTTATTTTTATGTGTTGCGCATTTTCATCACTTTCTGCTTTTATGTTCTCTTCACCAAAACACGGGCTTTCTGGTAGGACTTAAATGCTGTTTTATTCTTCAACTTATGATTTTTTAAGATTGATTTTCTCATCGGTGTAATCAATCCTGAAAAGCGGCGCATTGAAGCCGAGCCCAAAAAATACTATAACAGAATGGCCACAATTCTAAATTTTGTAATGCAGTTTGTACAATGTATACTCTATACATATAAATCCAAAAAATGATAAAATTTTAAATTCATGACATTCATGATTATCAATAAAAAGTCATGGTGAAATATTGAAATTTTCCATGTTATGCATCTTGCATTTTTTGAATTATTGTTCGCACTAATTATTATTAGTTTGTTTTATTGTGTTTTTTCTATTCTTATATAAAAAAAAAAGAGAAGCCAAACTACACTCAAATTGAAGTCCAACAAACCTAAACAAAATATAAAAGAATAAAACTACAAATCCCTGAAACCTAACTCCCTTGGACCCCTTCAGTATGCTATTTGTGCCTCCTAAAGTAATGTTGGAATCTTAACAAATAGCATACCGTTCTCTCTTGAATAATTAACAAATGTTTATTTTGAAACTCAATCACGATCGAACAGTTGTGTTACTTGCAATTTGAAATACATTTTTCATGTTATTCATTTTTTCTGATTCATATTTTATACTTGAATGATAATTAATAATTTTATATTGTGCCTTGTCATTCTTTACTATTATTTAATACATTCATTTTTACAGGAGCTCATTCTTGCGGCTATTGACATGGTAGATGCTAACTCAAAAACTGGGGGATACATTGTGTATTCCACATGCTCAATCATGGTTGCGGAGGTTTGTTTTTCAGTTGCATCAATCGATTTTATATGCTTGCTTTCCATGTCCTATATTTGTAATATTTTTTTATTTATTATATCTTTTGTCAGAATGAAGCTGTTATTGATTATGCACTAAAAAAGAGGGATGTTAAGCTGGTTCCATGTGGACTTGACTTCGGGCGTCCAGGGTAATGATATGATCCTGTTTTACTTCTCACAATGATTTTGATTATTAGGAATTGTCTGCATTGTGACATTTGCTGTTTGTCAGGTTTGTAAAGTTTAGGGAACAGCGATTTCACCCGTCTTTAGAAAAGACAAGACGTTTCTATCCTCATGTAAACAACATGGATGGTTTTTTTGTTGCTAAGGTAAAATGCTCATTCATTGTTGCAAAAATCTTATTTGCTTGTTCAAATTCACTCCCTCAAAATTTCCTCTTATTGTAAGTTAGCTCAAAATGCCTTTGGTTTTTATATTCTTCAAATTGATATCTTGCAGTTGAAAAAAATGAGCAGCTCAAAACCAGGTGCAAAACCGACAGAAGAATCTGAAATGGACGAAGTAACCACACCGCTTGTGGAGAAAAAAGATAAACCAACCATTGGTATAAAAGAAAATGGTAAAGGATCTTCTGAATCTGAATCCAAAAAGAGGAAAAGAGAGAAATTCCCGTCAAAAGCAAGTATTGGCATAAATGCTAATGGCAAACAATCTTCTGAATCTGAATCCAAAAAGTGGAAAAGAGAGAAATTCCCGTCAAAATCAAGTATTGGCATAAAAGCTAATGGCAAAGAATCTTCTGAACCTGAACCCAAAAAGTGGAAGAAAAGGCAATTTCCATCTAAAGAGGAGATTTCAATAGCCAGGTTAGATATTTTCTTCATGTTTGGTATTGACCTTTGTTCTCCATACTAATATTTTTGAAAAGAATTTGTCTTTCTATTCAAAAGATCCGCATTAATTTATGGATATAAAGACTTCCTTTAGAAATTTGAGGATTTTGTAATTCATGCAGAGAGGAGAAGAGAAAGGCTTTTAGAGAAAACAAGATAAAAGGTGGTAAGCAACAGCGGAGAGAAAGAAGATAAATGATCAGTCAGTGGCAATACAGGAAGCAGTTATAGCCAACTGTGCAGTTTTAGCACAGCACTGACTCAGACTTCAACAATATGGGAATGTCAAAAATGTAGCCAGTGAGTGGCATGCCCTGATCGGAGGGTCCAGTTTTGTTTTGTTTTGTTTCTAGAGTTATTTAGCTAATTTATGCTGCTATGCTTCAACATCCATTTGCTGCTGATTACAAAAAACCTCTACTAAGCTGTAAATCAGGGCGAAAAATTTATCTTTATAGGCATCAATTAATCTGAATTTGTTTTATAATTACTGTCTTATTGTAAGATTTTAATTCGTCTTTGCGTAGTTGTTATCCTTTGTAGCAATTACACTTGCTTAAAATGATATTATATTGATTAGGTTTCCATGTTAAGCGGATTTTATTTGGTATTTTGCTGTATTCATTGTGCCTTTTGATTTTGAACTCTGCTAGAAAATCTGACATGATTTTGGGACATATCAAAGTGTTTGGTTTTTGAAAACCTAATCACCACAAAAAAGAAATGGAGAAAATGAGTGATGTAGAGGATCTCTAATAAATCCCATATTGACCATTTTTTCCTGGAGCTACTTTGAGTCACATTTATTGTGATTGCTTTTTTATTGGGGAAGATCCAGGGGTACTGTTTTTTTTTTATCTACTCGCAACTTTCAAGGACTGATTAAATACAAATTATTTTGGTTAAAACAGGACAAGATTAAATGAAAAACACAAATTGCTTGAAATCAGACTATATATTTCAAACTTTCATATTTTCTTTAGTAAAAACGAAACCAACGACATGGATGGACTACAAAGAGTGAGTTTCAATGCAGTATTGTTGGAATTTGGATTAGGTGCAGTTAATATTGTTGTTGTGTAGTCATGTAGTCAATAACTCGGGACTGTTGTTGTGTAGTAAAAAATTTGTTAAAAATAAGTTTAATATAAAAAACATTAAAATGAATTTATTTTTTACAAATAAAATACCATTTTAATGAATTAAAACACCTAAATAAAGAAATTATTAAATCACTTATTATATTGTTAAAAAAATTTAAATAACAAATCAATTGTTTTATTTAATACAAATAAATATTAAATATTATAAAATATGCATATGCCATTCTTTATTGTTCTTATATCTTTAACCCTATGTTTGGTTCATCAAAGAAAATGGGAGGAAAGGAAAGTAAGTGAAAGGAAAGGAAGAGGAAAGAAAAAGAGTAAAAAGTGAGATGATTTTTTAGTTGTTTGCTTGAAGTGAAAGTGGAAGGAAAGAAAGGTAGAAGTTGAAGCAGATGAAGTAACAAATTAACCAATCTACTTCTGGGTTCATGAACTATTTACTTTCACAAGTTTCTCTACTCTCATTCGTGAGAGGTAACAAAAAGACCAATAACAACTAACACACTAATTTCTAATCACTTTGCCTATCTAAAAAAAGTGTTGAAAGATACTCTGCTGGGAGGGTTATTCTTTTGGGATTTTTTTGAAATGGCTTATTTAGTTGGGATTTTACTGGAATTGGGATGAAATTCTTGTTCTTGCTGCAATGTTTTTTTCTCAAAAAAAGAAGACAGTTGTCTTATGCAGAATTATTATCTCAGGAGTTGTCATTTTTAAGTCATGTAACACTAATATGGGGCTTGAAATTTTAATTTTTTATAATAATAACACCTAGTTGAATTTACACAAAAAGGTAAAGGTTGGGCAGTTTAACAATGATAGATGTCTTCTATAAGCCCTGTAAAAATTCTCCAATAGAGAAAGAAATCTTACACAAAATAATTGAAAAAGTAATGAGATATTTCTCGATGCAACTTAAAAAGATATTTCTACCAAAGGATTCACTGTAGAGGTTCTGATCATTCTTGAGCATCAATATTATTGAATTTGATAATTGTTTTTGTTTTGAGACTATAAAGGTATGATGGGTGATGATGAGTTTGGTAAAAATTTGGTGGTTTACTTAGGAAGGAGCGAGGTGTTGGAAACTGAAAATTGCTATCCTGAGATTGTTGAATTCGGATGTAAATTCGACACTTGTGTTTTTTGAAAAGAACATGAAGAATAAAAACTATCGAACACATTTCGCCATGTCTGCCTCGTCCTCTGCTGCTGGGCCTGTCTCCTCTGTCAAGACCCGAACTCTGCGACCGTAATAAGTTGCTGCACACCTCTATCAAACAATAAGGGAAAGACTTTGAGCAAAGGTTCGGTACCTGTTATGGAGAAATTACACACATACTATTCGCACTCCCTCCATTCAAAAGGCCATCTAATTGGGCCTTCAACAGTCAGAGCCCACCTTCACATATCAAAGGGCCCATGATGCACCTCCACAATGAACGGACCAGATCATCACACTTAATACCTCTTAAACCTATAAATACCACATTTATGAAGAGAAGAAGGTACGCATTAATTACTACTTATTTGCATTAACTCCACAAATCATCGACTTTAGCATCGGAGTGGATCGCGCAGTACACCCCACCTCATTTCGGAATATCAACTCCTGACGTGACCCTTATTGATCAAATCTTCATTACCTACCAACTATCTCGGACTTATAATATCCTTAGATACTGTGATGCATGAACATTGGCGACCACGGTGGGAGTATTCCCGGAATTCAAAAACCCTAACCCGCTTTTCTTTGATCAATCATGGACCCCGAGTTTAGAACCTGCAGTGCGCGATAGCCAAGATCATCCGATCTCGGGAGGAGGGAACCCCGGAGGAGTTGCGGTGACTCCAACTGCTACCGATAGAAATTTTAATAACAGAGGATCAACCTCACTCGACTTCCTTCACCTCCTACGGCCATCCCCTGCCCCAAGAGACACTTTACAACACCGGTCCAAATTTTAAATCAAAGATAATGAGGCATCTCGGGCTAGGAGTCTTCGTATCTCTGAGCCGAAGCCGAGATAGCAAGGTACCAAGCCCGAGACGTTGTGACCGTAACTCTCCGCAGCCGTTATGCTCCACGGATTAACCTTACGCGAGGAACGCGAACAAATTTCGGCAGAGAATTGAACCTCGAAGACGACATCGTTCTCTCCAAGGCGACGCCATTATCATCGTTCTCCTCCAAGAAGCGCGAGGAAGGGGAGGATCCTATGGGCGACTGGGGAAGAGTATTCATCTTACGCTTCATCTTCCCCGCTAAAGCGACGATCTAGAAGCAGGGATATGCCTCCGAGACAGAGCATCATCATCACCATGAAAGAAGAAGCCCGACAGCTTAAACAACACCGCTCTAAACATCAAACTCGTCAAGATCGGAACCATAATAAAACACAAAAAGTTCAACCACCAAGAAGAGGGCCTTTTACCTTGGAGATAGATTATTTCCCCGTTCCCCGAGGTTTAGAGAAACCTCCTGAGCATTTGAAAATTTATGACGGACTCGGAGACCCGCACGCTCATTTGGGAGTACTATGAGACCATGATGCAATATCGAAATGCCCTGTGAGATTATGTGTAGGCTTTTTCCCTCACCCTTGATAAATCTGCAGGTTTATGGTTTAGAGACATCCCGGCAAATTCAATATCGTCCTGGGAACAACTTTCCAAGTTATTTTCGACGAGCTTTGCACATTCAAAAGTAAGGCCGAAATCATGGATGATTTTACATGCAGTCCACCAAACCGATGATGAATCTATCCTGGTCTTATATTGCAAGATTCAACACCGAGGCCTGGAAGGTGCATGGGTTAAATGAGGAATTTCGTGCTCAGATTTCCTATCTCGGGTTTACGTAGGGGCACTTTATTCCAGTTGATGTAAGCATAAACCAACCTCAACCTTAGGGGAGTTCCTCCGACTTTTAGAAAAGTACATAGATCATGAGGAAGGTGATGAAGCTAGCAAATTCTTTGTGAAAAGCGTAGCCAACCAAACCAAGGAGAACAGACTTCGAATCGAAAAAACAAATCCAAACACGGAAAATTCTCTGAGATTTCGCATCGGGTGGCCCATCTAGTGGAATTCAAACCTCGGCAAAGGCGACATCGGGACTACGCCAACTCATATGTGGAAGAGAAAAGATCCTGCAAGAATGTCGAACAATGAATTCAAACATGTAAGGTATCCTCGATCCTATTGCCCCAAGACCGGGATTGAGGAACAACAAGTATTGTCGTTATCATCAAAGTCTTACCATGACACAAATCGGTGCAACGCCTTAAAGGATTTATATTGAAGACCTTATCAAAAAGGAAAGCTCGGGCAAGATGTCGAAAAGCCATTTCAACAGGAGAAAAACATTAAACAGAGAAAGACGTTGATTTAGGTAAAAGGGAAAGATATCGTAGAATATAAGGAAGAGCCTGACACTCGAAGGAGTAGGGGCGACTGTTGCTGTGATGGTAATCTCGTGTGGTGAAGTCGAAGGAGCAACAACAAGAACAATCAAAAGAAAGTGGAAAGAAATTCAATGTGTAGCATCCACCTTGTCAGCCCAAACAACAGTAAATCGTCCCCCTCTGTCATTTGGGGATGACGATCTACTAAACGGGAAGGTAAACGAAGACATTCCACTGTTGATCTCGGCAGTAATGGCCGAGAAAGAGATAAGAAGAATTTTAATCGACCAAGGCAGCTCTTGTGACATTATGTTCTTCGATGTATTATAGAAAATTGGAATTACACCAAAGGAACTTTTCCCCTATCGTGGAACGGACCTTTCCGGTTTCAATGGATCCCGAACTAGACCTATGGGTTATGTTGATTTGAGAGTCACTTTCGGAGAAGAACCTTTGTCTCGAACTGTCTTGATTAAATTCATGCTCCTCAACGGTACATTTGAAAATGAAGTTTCACTCACAAGGTAATAAAGTCATAACCATCAATGCCGATCTAGAATCCTCCGAAAGAATTTATTACCTACTGCTCAAAGCCGAAGTTACTGCTAGAGAAGAAGCCGAACTCAAGTCAAAGGAGGCATCGACAAAGGCAGGAAAAATAAATTTCTCCGAAGTCAATGTGACGAATTTAGACGCGAGATATGATCCAGACAGCTCGGACGAAGAAAAAGACAGTTCGACATCTCTCAAATCCGAGAAAAGACCAGAGCGGCCGAAACCAGATGGTGCTTTCATCAAAGTAATTTTGGGAGACGACCCAGAGAAAACTGTTAAAATCGGCGCAGAACTCCCGTAAGAAATCAAAACAGAGTTAACCCGGTGTTTGAGGATCACGCCGATCTGCTTGCATGGACAGTAGAAGATATGCCCAGATCCCACCAAGTCGCTTGTCATCACTTATCTATATACCCCGATGCAAAGTGGGTTGCCCAAATGCAAAAGGGTCCAAAAGATAGAAAAGACGGAAATAAACAAAGCAAATTGACGATTTAGTTAAAGCTAAATTTGTAACTGAGCTCAAGTACACTACTTGGCTCTCAAATCCTGTACTTGTTAAAACATCTAATGGAAAATGCGCATGTGCATTGATTATACCGATCTTAATAGGTCATGTCCTAAAGACGCGTTTCCGGTCCCAAATATTGATCGTCTAGTTGATCACGCTTCCGGTTTTTCCCTATTATCATTCATGGATGCATATTCAGGTTACAACCAAATACCGATGTTCCCTCCCGATCAAGAGAAGACCGCCTTTATGACCGAGCACGAAAATTATTGTTACCGAGTTATGCCTTTCGGTTTAAAAAATGCAGGAGCAACATATCAAAGAATGATGAACAAAGTATTCAAAAACCAGATCGGGCGAAATGTGGAAGTTTACTTGGACGATATGATCGCAAAAAGTAAACTAGTTGAGTATCATGTCACTGATCTTCACCGATATAAGGAGAAACAGAATGAGACTAAATCCAGAAAAATGCACATTCGGAGTCAAAGCCGGAAAATTCTTGGGATTTTACCTCACAGAACGAGGAATTGAGGCCAACCCGGACAAATGTAAGTCGATAACGGAAATGAAGACTCCAAACACCAAGAAAGACATCCAAAAATTAAATGGCATGATTGCAGCTCTATCTCGGTTTATCTCAAATGCCGCGTTCAAATCGCTTCCCCTTTTTAAACTATTAAAAAGGAATCCGAATTTGTTTGGACCACGTAATGGGATGAAAGCGCCACCCAATTGAAAAAGTATCGTCGAGCCTCCAATACTTACCCGACCTGAACTCGGGAAGTATTATATTTATATCTCTCAATATCTGAAGAAGCATTAGGAGCAGTACTGGTCCGAGAAACAAAAGAAGGGCAAAGTCCGGTTTACTTTGTCGTAAAGCACTACAAGGCCCAGAACTCCGATATCAAAAGATAGAGAAAATCGCTTTGGCTTTAATCATAGCAACTCGGCGCCTGCGACATTACTTTGTATCTCACCAGGTGGTAGTTCGTACAAACCACCCAATCCGGCAAATTTTACATCGCCCAGATCTTTCAGGAAGAATAATTAAATGGGCGATGAACCGTCCGAAGTTCTGGTATCAAGTATGAGTCAAGACCAAAGAATGAAAGCCCAAGTGTTAGCCGATTTTATAGCGTAAATGACATCGGCGACAGGCGAGAGGATGAGATATGGACTATTCATGTTGACGGATCCTCCAATCCCAAAGGAAGTGGAGCGGGAATTATTCTGGAGAGTCCTTCAGGGGTCGTTATAGAACTATCACTCACTTTCAAATTCACAACATCCAATAATCAAGCGGAATATGAAGCATGCATTGCAGGTCTCCGCTTGGCTTCTGACCTCCGAGTCACTCGCTTAAATCTCAATACCGACTCACTTCTTGTCAGATCCCGGATCGGATGACGATGACGGCAAAAGAACCGATCCTCCGTAAATATTTAAATCGTGTCAAAAATCAAGCACTCCAATTTGATTTCACAAATCAAACACGTTCAAGGATCGAACAACGTTCGGGCCGATGTTCTTTCCAAGTTAGCAAGTACCAAACCTGTGGGGAATCACCGATCTGTGATACAAGAAGTCCTCAATAAACCCAGTATTGAAGACGATTTATACTTGATTTCATCAGTATGCGTGATCGGGTAAAACCAAACATGGATTGCTCCTATCTT
Organism: Oxytropis ochrocephala; assembly: GCA_020916435.1. NCBI lineage: Eukaryota > Viridiplantae > Streptophyta > Magnoliopsida > Fabales > Fabaceae > Oxytropis > Oxytropis ochrocephala. The sequence goes on from CM037089.1 coordinate 52,019,738, forward strand.
GAATTACATCATCTCAGGCATAGAACCTTCCGATCTTGAGAAAGCGAAAATCGTCCAAGGAAAGCGACTTTTCACGGTGTTTAATGGACAAACTTTACAAAAATCACTCTATTCACCTTTGTTAAAATGTTTAGAACAAGAGGAGGCCGACTATGTGTTAATGGAAATTCATGAAGGTATATGTGGCCAAAGACTTAGAGGTAGATCCTTAGCCGTGAAAGTGTTAAGAGCGTGGATACTTTTGGCCAACCATTGAAGCCGATGCAAGAAGCTATGTAAATAAATGTCCGAGTTGCGATCCACGCGAACGTACATATCGCACTCTCCCACCGGCTTGCAACTCTTTTCCTCCCCATGGCCCTTTGTGGTGGGGATAGACATCCTCGCACCTTTTCCAAAAGCCCTGTGAGAATCAAATTCTTAATTGTGGCGATTGACTATTTCACTAAATGGATTGAGGCAAAACCTTTATCCATTATCAAAGCAAAAAGCTCAGATCTCTTTTTCCAAAAAGAATTGATTACCGTTTCGGGTGCCCGAGGTGGTGATCACGGACAACGAACTCGGTTTGCCGATAAAGGTTTCGTAAAGTTGATGTCCGATCTTAAAATCAAGCATCGCTTTTACTTCATGAGAACATCCCCAAACAAATGGTCAAGCGTAATCAAGCAAACAAGGTACTTCTCAACGGTTTGAAAAAGAGGTTAGACGATGCTAAAGGAAACTGGGTCAAGAGCTCCCCATGTGTTGTGGGCATACGTAACGACTCCCCAAAGCTCCACGGAGAAACACCTTTCCGGTTATCTTATGGGAGTGAAGCAGTTATACCAGTCGAGATTGGGGAGTTGACTTGGAGGACTTTGAATCCAAAATCGCTGGAGGATAATGGACAAGCTTTACGAGAAGAGCTGAACCTGGTGGAAGAAATCCGAGATCACACATCCCTTAAAGAGGCCATTACCAAGCGGTAGGTAGCCACTGATATAATAAAAAGTAATCCCAAGAGATTTTAATATCGGCGATCTCGTGTTGAGAAGAGCCGATGTTGGATTAAAAAATGCATCACAAGGCAAGCTAGCACCGAACTGGGAAGGTCCGTATCGGGTCACTTTGAGAACTGGAAATGGAGCTTTCGAGCTAGAAACCCTAGAAGGCAAGGCGATCCCAAGAACTTGGAACGCCACCAAACTCAAGAGATATTACAGTTAGAATTGCTTTGTTAAGGCATTCTACTTCCGATCTTATCAGTTAGACTTGCTTTGTTAAGGCATTCTACTTCCGATCTTATCAGTTAGACTTGCTTTGTTAAGGCATTCTACTTCCGATCTTATCAGTTAGACTTGCTTTGTTAAGGCATTCTACTTTTGATCTTATCAGTTAGACTTGCTTTGTTAAGGCATTCTACTTCCGATCTTATCAGTTAGACTTGCTTTGTTAAGGCATTCTACTTCCGATCTTATCAATATAGACTTGCTTTGTTAAGGCATTCTATTTCCAATCTTGATTAAATATAGACTTGCTTTGTTAAAACATTCTATTTTCGATCTTATTAGTATAGACTATGCTTTAATTAAAGCATTCTATTCCGATTTTATTTCTATATGATTCAAAGCCTTGATCGATATCACAAAGTTCTATCTCATAATCTTGCTTAAAAAAGAAGGGTAAGAGATATCCGAGATAAAGACACATTCATAAAGGAAGCAAAAACATTCAAATATTAAATACGACGATGTCATTACAAAGAATACCGGTTATGGCCGGGCCCTCAGTTTCAAAAAACAAATGAAAATAAACAGTTACGCATCTTTGGGATAGACGACCCTGGACACTTCATCAGTTCCCGGGTCAAACTCAACAATATGCCCACCATGAACCCCGTACTCCGGGTTAAGGATATCACGATCAGCAACAAAGTCGGGATTGACCACAGCAACTTGTTCAAGTGCGTTATTAAAGGCCTCTACTATGGCATCCTGCCCCATTTGAATTGCTTTCATCCGATCTTCAAGAGCCTTAGCGTTCTGAGCAGTAAGTTGCTTAATCTACTCCTGAAGCTCGGGAAAATCCTGGGCCGAGGTTGTGGCTTCCATCTCAGCGATCTTATTATCTTTTTCTTTCAACTCAACAGTAGCCTTTTCGAGTTTTTCATTTGACAGCTTCAACTCGGCCTCCAGTTGTTTCAGTTCGGCCTCAAGTTGTAGGCGCTTAGCTTCCGAATCTTCGGCCATCTTTTTATAAAGATCCACATCTTTCTGGGATTTCTCAAGATCAGCCCGAAGTGGACTTACAGCTTTCCGAGCAGACTCATACTTGGCCTCAAGATCTACACGAGTAAAAAAAAAAACACATAAGTATAAAAGAAAATTGTAAGACCGGAATGACGAACTTAGAAAACCAGAAGACATACCTTTAATTTGCAGAGCAAAGAATCGCTTTATCCTCTCTCACCGGATCGGCCATCCTCGACAAAGACCGAGATTGAAACTCCGGCGGATCGACTTGGAACTCCTCGGTGCCTTGAGAGTCATATATGCTTTCGGATCAAAAGGAGCGGCAGACTTATGTTTTTTGCTTTTCTTTGACTGATCACTCAGATTAATCACGCCTTTTCCTCGATCTTGAGGGCTTGACCTAGGAGGGAGTTGACCGGATGTGTTTTTTCTCTTTCTTTGGAATGGCCGTTCTTCTTCTTCGCCCGCCACTTCGGGATTAACCACCGAAATAGGATCGGCAGGAGTAATAAGTGCTGCAGAGGTCCCTTCAGCTGCAACCCCGCTACCAGTTCCGACATTTGGTACCACCGGTGCAATTTGTTCAAGGGCCAGGGCTTTCAAAGCCGCCATGTTTCTTTTTGGAGCCATCCCGTCTGCAAAAGAAAAAATTCAGTTAGAAAAAAAGTATGCAAGCAAGATCGGCAAAAATCAACTAAAAAATGAGTTAGAACCGACCTAAAACCTTCTCGACATGCGCAAACTTAACGCTTGCTACCAATAACTTAGTATCGAAACCCCATTGATTTGCTCTATGTTCATTATTGGTAACGATCCGATCTGCAATGAACATCAGCATCCTCAAGGTCTTCCGATCTTCAGCACTTAAATGTTTCTCGTCGACAGAATGTTTTATAGATTCATCTCGACGGGTCCAACCAAGAGGAAATTTAGTGGTGAGAACGATATCGTTCTCAGCATTAAAAGTTCCGACCCGATTTACTACTACTGGCAACACCGGCTCTACCCAGAAGAACTTGTTCTTCCACTCATATTTTAAACTCTCTGAATACGGCCGAAACACCCTGATATTTGCTCTAGATCGGAGGGTATAGTGTTCTAAACGAGCGCCTACCATCGTTTCTTTTCAATCAGCTTATTCACCAAAACATATGTAGGAAAAGTCAAGGGAGAGGGCCGATCTAAATGAATACATACGAGCTCAAAAGCACGTCACGAAGGCCCAACCATCGGGATGAAGTTGAGAAGGGCTACCTCTAACCTCGCCAATACCGATCGGAAGGCCGTGAATGGAGGTCGGATGCGCATATGAGCTAAAGTCATCCAATAAATGATAAACTTAAGGAATTAGGGTAAGTAGCCACGTGCTCCCCTTTTCCATTCCATAAACACGCCAAATTCGGATCTTTTGCATAGAGCCTTTTGAATAATGGTTGATATCGGACCAAGTCATTAGCGAGTCTACCTCGCGGAGTGCTTCGACACCCAAGTATAATCTCTGGCGCACCCAAAGGAGGAATTACGGGAGATCAACGTTGTTACTCCCTAATCCTCGCACTCCATAGTAACTCAAAACTTCCGGTGTCTTCTCGGTTCTTCGCCCTTTTCTCTCCACCGATGTTCTCTTCTTCCGGATCGACGACGGATCGTCACCTTTTCTTCCATCCGATTCCGCCTCGGATTCGTAATCCGCCTCGAGTTCGTAATCACTTGAAGAGCTCGGATCCAAATCAACATCTACCCGAGCTTGTGAGTCGGGTTATTTTTGCGCCAAGGAGTGGGCGATTCTTCATCGTAGCTCTTCTACTATCACTTCCTCTCGACCATGAAGGCATTTCTTCTTGTATCTCGTGGGCAGCCACTCTTTCCCTATCTGTAGGGTTAGAATCATCCGTGATCTAGATGCCATTAGCTTTCCAATATCGGGACCTCTGGATTTGCGAGCTTGCTCGCTTGGTCTATAAGTCGGAGCGCGTTTGGCGCGTGTTGTTTGTTTTGTTTTCGCCGCTTTTCACCTACAGAAATGGGCAAGTTATCGTGATAAATCAAAATATGTTGGGTTCACGAACAAGATCGAACCCGACTCGACAACCCCAATCTCGGCAAAAAGATTGCAGTGAGGCTAGATCTCACCCGGCAGAATGAAAAACAAAACACAAAGAAAAAGTAAATTCAAAGGAAAGTACTAACCTCGTAAGAAAGCCTTGATGAAAAAATGTAAGGAATTGATGCGTAGATAAAAGGAGCGAGGTCGAGAACGAAGATTCACGGTAGCTCTCGAATAAGCAATGAACTAAAAAGATGAATGAGTTACCCTTTACTTGTATTTATAGGGTTTAGGATAAGACCAATTCTCGCTCATTCGCGACGCACTCAATCGAATCAAAGCAACACGAAAATCGAGGAGTCATCATTAAAAAGACGCCGAGTCCTCGCGAATCGGTCACATCCATCAACGCAAGCATTAAATGCTCATTTAAAAAGAATAAATATCAAAACGGTTCATTCACCAACACGTTACACTATCTTCAAGATCGGTAAAACAGTTCAACTTCAACTATCTTCAAGATCGGTAATACAGTTCAACTTCAACTATCTTCAAGATTGGTAATACAGTTCCACTTCAACCATCTTCAAGATCGGTAAAACAGTTCAACTTCAACTTTCTTCAAGATCGGTGAATACTGAGCTTCCACTTCAACCATCTTCAAGATCGGTAAAACAAATTATTTCCACACATATCTCAAGTTTAGTTTAACCTAAACATGCCAAACCGACTTGGGGGCAAGCTCACATGGAGAAATTACACACATACTATTCGCACTCTCTCCACTCAAAAGGCCATCTAATTGGGCCTTCAACAGTCAGAGCCCACCTTCACATATCAAAGGGCCCATGATGCACCTCCACAATGAACGGACTGGATCATCACACTTAATACCTCTTAAACCTATAAATACCACATTTATGAAGAGAAGAAGGTGCGCATTAATTACTACTTATTTGCATTAACTCCACAAATTCCATCGACTTTAGCATCGGAGTGATCTGCAGTACACCCCACCTCACTTCGGAATATCAACTCCTGACGTGACCCTTATTGATCAAATCTTCATTACCTACCAACTATCTCGGACTTATAATATCCTTAGATACGGTACAGAACAGTACCTAACCATTGTTCCTTCCAAAAGTTTATTAAAGCGTCATCACCCAACGCTCTTTTTATGCACCAAGCGAACCTTCTCGATTCCTCTAAATTATCATCCAAAGTCACCAAGCCTCTCCACCAAATAGAGCCATAATAAAAAAAGTTATTTTGCAGGGACTCTTTTAATAATTTTTATTTTGCAGCGACTTATTTAAAAAACAGTTATATTTGCAGGGACGAAAACATATTTAAGCCTAGGTTTTTTTTACCCCCCACATCCCCCTCCCACCCCATAAACATTTTATTCCAGAAATAGCCCTCATTTTTTTTTAAAAAAATAACTAAAAATTACTGGATTTACCTCACTTCTAGATAAATTTGGGGAGAAAAAAGATTCCCAAATTTACCTCACAGATTGGTAAATTCAGTTTGCCAAAATACTAATTGGATTTACGTCAGTTAGATAAATTTGGGGAGAAAAGAGGATTCCCAGATTTACCTTACAGATAGGTAAATTCGGTTTGCATATTTTGCTAACCGGATTTACCTATCTGTGATGTAAATCTGGGAAATCATTTTTTCCTCCGAACAATCCCTCCAAATTTACCAATATTTTCGGAAATTTTGTTGAATTCGCGGATATTTTTGTCCAAAATGGGATTTATGGGGTGGGAGAGAGGAAGGGGGGTTTCCAAAAAAAATCATTAAGCCTAAACCTTATTATCTAATAAAAATAAGACTTAAATATCATTTATTCCCTGCAAATATCACCATAATCAATTTACCCCTAGTATAATAAAAAGTTTTAAAATGACCATTGCAAATAATAAGGGTTTATAGTTACCCCTACATGGGTAACTTTAAATGATTTATATTTTGCAAGGGGGTAACCGTAAACAGTGTATACCCATTAAACACTTAACGCTGTCAACATATTTGCAAAGGTCATTTTAAAACTTTATATTTTACAGAGAATAAATGAATTATGGTGATATTTGCAGGGGTAAATGATATTTAAGCTTAAAAATAAAACACTTACCTCGCCGTATCGCTGTAAAAAAAAAAAACAGCTTGCCGAATCCGAAGCCCTACAACAACGCAGAAGTCGCAAGGGTGAAGAAAGACGGAAACAGCCGGAAAACGTTAACGGAGGAAGTAAAGCACCGGAAAACACTGCACAGGTTTTCTTCCTTTTTCTTTTTCCCTAGTTCTCCTTACTCTCTCTCTCTCCCGGTGCGGCCCTGTAGCGCGCGAAACGCCGCAACCTTGACCTGCGACGCTATGACTCTAGAGTAGCGCTGCTGTATGAGTTTGTATTATTTCCCCGTGAAATTAGTGTAACTTAAAGGAATCACGAGTGACAATAATCACATACATGTTCACAATTTGATTTGAGTGACTTTTGTTTTTGTGAACAAGCAGTGTTATGAAGCAGCCATGCTCGTTTTTCAGATTCAGATATAAATATAATAATCCCTTTTTGATTCCAAAAGCCCCAATTTTAGGTCTTTTTGTTTCTCTATTTCACACACGTTCATTGTCTCCCATTGTTAAACCAATCATTTGGAACACTACACACAGTTTTGTGAGGAAAAATCCACTCCTTTCTCTCATAGAAAGATGCAAGTCTCTTTCCCAATTGAAGCAAATCCAATGTCAAATGGTTTCAACAGGTTTCATTGACAATGCTTTTGCTGCTAGTCGCCTTGTTGTTTTCTGCGCTCTATCTGAGTCGAAATCCCTTGACTATTGCACTAAAATCTTGTACCATATACGAGAACCGAATGTGTTTTCTTGGAATGTGACGATTAGGGGATATGTAGAGAGTGGGAACTCAAAAGGAGCTATTTATTTGTACATGAAAATGTTGAGGTACGGTATGTTGAAGCCGGATAGCCATACTTACCCATTATTGCTTAAAGCTTGTTCTTGTCAATCTCTTAATGGTGTTGGTTTTGGTTTACTTGGGCATGTGTTGAAGTTTGGTTTTGGATTTGATATGTTTGTGCACAATGCTTCGATCACTATGCTACTTTCGCATGGGGAGTTGGGTGTGGCATATGATGTGTTTGATAAAGGTTGTGTGAGAGACTTGGTAACATGGAATTCCATGATTATTGGGTGCGTTAGAAGAGGACTGGCAAATGATGCTCTGAAACTCTATCGGCAAATGGAGGCAGAGAAAGTGAAACCAAATGAGATTACGATGATTGGGATCATTTCTTCTTGTTCTCAGTTGCAGGATTTGAATCTTGGTAGAGAATTTCATCATTACATAGAAGAACATGGGCTTGAGTTGACAATTCCACTCAATAATGCACTTATGGACATGTATGTGAAGTGTGGGGATCTATTGGCTGCACGGGTTCTGTTTGATAACATGTCTGAGAGGACCCTTGTTTCATGGACTACAATGGTTTTGGGATATGCTAGATTTGGGTTTCTAGATGTTGCACGGGAGTTGTTATTTAAAATTCCAGAGAAGAGTGTTGTGCCTTGGAATGCAATCATTAGTGGCTGTATTCAGGCTAAGAAAAGTAAAGAGGCATTGGCTCTATTCCATGAAATGCAAATTAGTAAAATAGAACTCGATAAAGTAACCATGGTTAATCATGTCTGTCTGCATGCTCACAACTAGGAGCACTTGACGTAGGAATATGGATTCACCATTATATTGAGAGACACAATGTTTCTCTAGACGTTGCCATGGGAACTGCACTAGTTGACATGTATGCCAAGTGTGGAAATATCAAAAAGGCACTCCGTGTTTTTCATGAGATTCCTCAAAGAAATTGTTTGACCTGGACAGCCATCATACGTGGTTTAGCACTTCATGGGAATGCTCACGATGCTCTATCCTATTTCTCACAAATGGTTCATACCGGATTAATGCCTGATGAGATCACATTTCTTGGTGTCTTATCAGCCTGTTGTCATGGAGGATTAGTTGAAGAAGGGCGAATTATTTTTCCCAGATGAGCTCTAAATTCAATATATCTCCTACACTTAAACATTACTCATGTATGGTGGACCTTTTAGGAAGGGCTGGTCATTTGGAGGAAGCAGAAGAACTTGTTAAAAATATGCCAATGGCGGCAGACGCTGCTGTATTGGGTGCTTTATTCTTTGCTTGTCGTGCTCATGGAAATGTTCTAATTGGAGAGAGGACTGCTTTGAAGCTTCTTGAGATTGATCCTCAAGATAGTGGAATCTATGTTCTGCTTGCTAGCATGTACAGTGAGGCAAAAATGTGGAAGCAGGCAAGGGGTGCGAGGAAAATGATGAAGGACAGAGGAGTAGAGAAGATTCCTGGTTGCAGCTCACTTGAGATCAATGGCATTGTGCATGAGTTTGTAGTGAGGGATGCATCACATCCACAGTCTGAATGGATTTATGAATGTCTGATTTCATTGACAAAACACTTGGAGCTTCTTGGATTTACATCTGATGTTCCCGCTTATGGAGATAACCTCTTTTCCTAAACTTTTCAGCCTGTTTGCGATATCTCTGCTCACTTCGTCATCCTGTTTGCTATATCTCTGCTCACTTAGTTATGCTCTCCCTGGACAACCTGTACCTAGTTTTTAATTCTATCCGGAGGTTCTTACCTTAGAAGTGTCTCTCAAAACTTTTTCCTTTCAGTCATTTTATTTGTATCCTAAACTTGCCAGCCTGTTCGCTATATTTCCTTAGTGTCTTACTAGGAAAATGTGGAGACTTGCCCTACAAATTACCAAATATTTTGTTGGTTAGGCTGCTACATGTTCGCCATATTCTCTTTACATGTATAGATTTGATTATGCTATGGAGGTTGGATGAGTACTTTCTTGACTGCTGCATGTCAAAGACCTCTGCCATTATCCTAAATTGTGTTGAACTTGCTTACAATTATAAAAGCCAGGGGTTATTTCTCTCCCAGTGTCTTCCTTTTTTTCTAAAGAATTCTACTTTAATTGAGTTAGCTATCTTAAAGCAAAAATAAAAATGTGAAACGTACAAGCTCTAATATTGCCTGACTTGTCCAAAAAAAAAATAGATGCCTATGAGGATTAAACGGTAATTAACCTTTTGATTTGCCGAATGGTTCTTTTTTCCCTCTCTTTTGCCGCTGGTTTTTGTCCTCATTTAATAGCTTTATCCCTTGGATGGTCAATTCTCATATTGCATTTTGACCTGCAAATGTGTTTATTGTGGACACTTCTTTACTTGTTTCTGCCTGTTGAACTGCCATAAGGTTTCAGTTTTAATACATGGTTCATATGCATTTATTCATTTTCTCCTTTGTGTTTTTATTTAAATTGAAATTGAGTTGTGTGTGCCCTGCTGTTATATACTGTTTTTTTTTGTATTAATAAATAAATAAATAATTTTGTAGTCGTGGGCTTGGGAGTTGGGAGGAAGCAGGCATTATGAATGTTGTCTTGATATTAGCCAGAGGATTGTAGAACTGGAGCCAATAGAAGTTATTCGCGTATGACTAATAAAGTGAACGACAGTGAAATGGTAAGGCGGCCATCCAAAGTCTTAGGCAACTTCTACTTACCTTGTGTCTTTTTACTTTTGAATATTGATCCAGTATTTAGGGACCCGCTGATGGCTTTTTTTTTTTGAATAATAGGATTCATACAAGGAGTTCTTCAGAACTGCCCAAATTCGCCTTGTGAGCTCACATGAGGAGGTTTATGAACCATGTGACGATTCTTTTGCGCTTGTTGATGCTCTTTTAGCGGATCACACCAACCTGTTGGAACATCAGCCAACATTGTGTATGGAGATAGGCTGTGGCAGTGGATATGTTATTACATCCCTGGCTCTTATTCTTGGGCAGGAAGGTTGTGGAATTAACTATATTGCAACTGATATAAACCCATATGCAGTGAAGGTGACCCGGGAGACATTGGAAGCACATGGAGTTAATGCAGAGTTGATAGTAACTGATATTGCATCAGGACTTGAGAAGCGTTTAGCTGGGTTGGTTGATGTTTTGGTCGTGAACCCTCCTTATGTGCCTACCCCTGAAGATGAAGTTGGTGCTGAAGGGATTACCTCTTCTTGGGCCGGTGGGGAAAATGGCCGGAGTGTGATTGATAGAATTTTGCCTATTGCAGACCATCTTTTGTCAGAAAATGGATGGTTGTACATGGTCACCCTCACAGCAAACAACCCTTCTGAGATATGCGTTCAAATGAGAAAGAAAGGATATGCTTCCAAGATTGTTGTTCAAAGGTCTACAGAGGAAGAAAGTCTCCATATCATCAAGTTCTGGCGAGATTTTGATGCTGAAGCAGATGAAATAACAAACCAAACTACTTCTGGGTTCATGAGCTCTTTGCTTTCACAAGTTTCTCTACTCTCATTCGGGAGAGGCAACAAAAACTCCAATAACAAGTGTTGAAAGATACTCTACTCTTGAAATTCAGTTGGGATTTTTCTTGAAATGGCTATTCTCGAATTGGGATGAAATCCTTGCTCTTGTTGCAATGTTTTTTTCTCAAAAAAAGAAGACAGTTGTCTTATGCAGAATTATTATCTCAGGAGTTGTCATTTTTAAGTCATGTAACACTAATGGGGTTTGAAATTTTAATTTTTGATGATAATAACACCTAGTTGAATTTACATAAAAAGGTAAAGGTTGGGCAGTTTAACAGTGATAGATGTCTTTTATAAGCCCTGTAAAAATTCTCCAATAGTGAAAGAAATCTTACGCAAAATAATTGAAAATGTAATGAGAAATAAACTTTTCTGCATTGCCTATTCAGGTTTCTAGTTAACCTGTATGTTTGTTGACATTAAAGATGCCAGTTAGTAATACAACTAGAAACTAAGAACCTATATTTTGTTTGTGAATTCTCGATGCAACTTAAAAAGATATGTTCTACCAAGGCTACACACTCTCTTCCAATGGCTCCCGCAGTAAAGAAGAAACTCATTGCCACGCAAAGCTCCTCAGACCCCAAAAAAGGTCTAGATTATCACCCCCAAGGAAGATTGTAGCTCCGAATCCGAAGAAGAAACGCTGCAACAACAACAGGAACTCGACCTCGGAGACGACGGCGGCGACTCCGGTTCTGCTTCAGAGTTGTCTTCCGATGAAGATGATCCCTTAGTCGACGATTTCCTTCAAGGAAGCGATGACGACGATGACAAAGGTGTGTGATGTGTATGCTTTAATTACGTTCGAGTATGGTATTGTAATAGTGTTTCGATGTTTATGTATGCTTCTCTTTTTGCGAGAAAGCCTCTGGTTCCGATTCTGGTTCGGGTTTGGAGTCTGATTCTGATGATAGTGATGATGATGATATTGAAAAGAAATCTAGAGCTATTGATGAAGAAAGGGAGAGGGAGAAAGAGGATGTGGAAGCTGAAATGCAGCTCAACATCAATGATGAGTCTGATGAGTTTAGATTACCAACCGAAGAGGTTCCTTTTTATTTCTCTTTTGTTGTATTTATTATTAAGTTTTTCTTACTACTCTCATGTCATGGCTGCATAAACTTCAGTTAAACTGTATGAAAGTAAATGCTTCTTTTTGTTTATATGCTTTTAATTACACTAAAAGCTAGTTTCTGCTAAAGTTTAGAATAAGTTTTACAATTTAATACAAAATCTGGTTTTTATCCCTTCTTATTTAACTGATTCAACTATTTAAAGTAAGCAAACATAAAAAAATAACTTTTGTAGCAAAGAAAATCACATTTGATGTTGCTGATTGCTCATTGTGTATCCAAGCATGCTTGCACTAAGAAAGGCTTTGAATATAATTATATCATCACATATAATTAGAAATTATTTTTCTCAACTGCTTCCCCTGTAAGTGTGATTCTCATTATGAGAAGAAAATCTAGATTATGTTTCCTTTGTACTGTTTAGAGAACTCCCTTTGTACTAATTTTTTCTTTGTTTATGCTTCCTTCCAGCTCATCTTACTTGCTATCTGTGCCTCCCATATTGTAGGTTTTGGGTTGATATTTATTACCTTTCCTTCTTAATATATGGATAAATGGATATAGATAAAGGAGTATCTGCTGAACTTAGAAATATATATGAGTTGTCGGTGTAATCCATAGTACTCACTTAAGGCAGTAATTTTGGTTCTGTTGTTTGACCATGTTACCTTCAATAATTACCTTACCTCCATCAATTATCTCTTTTGTTAGTTGACCTTGCAACTCCAAGATTTACCTTCATAGTTATTTGACCATATTGCCTACAATATTCTTCATGCTCTTGCTTTTCTGATGTTAAAAACTTTTACCTCCAAAAATGATGTTAACTTGTTCTTTTTATGAAGGCTGGAGTGGTCTTCGATACGAATCGCGATAGACTTGAAATATCTTACAAACAATAATGCATTTACAGATATTCTTGCCGACACAAGCACGAAACGAGACTAAATATACCATTTGAATAACCTCTAAAGCTGTTTTTCAAATGAATATACTAAAACTGAACTATCTCTCTCATCCAGCCTTAGGCTACATTTGCAAATCGGCCATGCATTCAATTGAGACATTATTGAAAGATTCAACTGATTCCAAGAAGTATGAACTGGTATATTGAATCAACTGAATCTACAAGGTGCAATTCTTCTTCGGTTTATAGTTCCAAAGAGAACTTCCATTCTCATTACAAATTTGTTTAATCTGTCTAATCAAAAATTGATTAACAACCAACTAGCTATTTATAGTATTGATTAGCTAGCTGTAATTACAATAATACCCTCCCTTAGCTATTATTATTGTTCTTATTCTTCCTATAATACACTTGTTTCACATAAGGCCTGCTATCAATACCCCCCCTAAGGCTTTCACCTTGTCCTCAAGGTGAAAATCTGGAAAAATCTGCTTCACTTTCTCTGCTGGCTCCCATGAATTCTCACAAGTTGGTAGGTTTTTCCACTGCACCAGGACTTCAGCCTCCCCCTGATTGTTGTAACGGTCGTAGAACATCATCAATGTCCGGTTGAGGCTCCTCCTCTTCTCACAAAGCAAAGAGAATTGCTTGTGGTTGATAAATCGCCAGGACTGCTTTCTTCGGGCCATTGATGTGAAACACAGGGTGGATTTTGCAATGAGCTGGTAAGGCCAATTTGTAAGCCACAACTCCTATTTTCTCGATCCACTTGGTACGCCATAGTATCTAGGACTTAATTTTTCATTTCTTCTACCGCCAAAGATTTCCACTTATAAGGACATGCCTTTAAGTACACCCAGCCTCCTACTTCCAAAGGACACCTCTCTTCGGTGTTTATCGGCTTGTCTTTTCATTCTCTTGTTGCACGCTTTGCCCGGGTTGTCTTGCAAGCGGTCTAGAATCGTGTCTCTTTGGTCATATAGTTCATTCACAGCCTCCACATTGGAAGGAATAGTTGGACCTTTGATAATTGGATTAGGATCCTTACCATACAAGGCCTTATAAGGGGTCATTCCAATGGACACATTATAATTGGTATTGAACCATAATTCGCGCCTTAAGGTAACCATTTCACCCAAGACTTAGGATGGTCACCCACAAAACACCTCAAATAAATCTCCAAACACCGGTTTGTCACCTCTGTTTGTCCATCTGTCTGTGGATGGAATGTCAGATCAGATTTCAACTTAGTCCTGCTGCTTAAACAAATTTCTTTCCAAAATTGACTAAGGAAGATTTTGTCTCTATCGAGAGACTATGGCTTCGTGAAAGCCATGCAATCCGACCACCCCGAGATAAAGTCGTTTGCTACATCGTGTTCGTGTAAGGATGCCCTAGAGTGATAAAATGAGCTGATTTGGTGAGTCTATCCACCACTACCAAGATAGTATCTATCTTGCCAACCCGCGGTAGTCCACTGATAAAGTCCATGGAAAGCTCAGACCACACAGATTTGGGTACTGGTAGGGGTTGCAACAGACCAGCAGGGGCCAATGTTTGTACCTTACTCTGCTGGCAGAGTTGACACTTCATGATAAACTGCCTTATATCCTCCTTCATTCCCTGCCAGTAAAAGACTGCACTAATACGTTTGAATGTCCTGAAGAAACCTGAGTGTCCTCCATGCAGTGAGGTATGAAGTTCATGTAAAATAGTAGGTATCTTAGAGAATGTTGTAGGCAACACCAAGGCCTGGTTCCTATACAGCAAGCCCTTGTGAACTGTGAACTTTGTTTTTTCTGCAGGTTGTAATGCTACTTTCTGTAATATTTTCTGCAACTCATTTGAACTACGTATTTCCTCTTCCCAATCACTCCATTCAGTCATTGTGACTCTTGAAATAGCTGCAAACATCATTTGTCTTGATAGAGCATCAACTACTCTATTAGAACACCCTGTTTTGTAGTGGATTTCAAAGTCAAATCCCAACAATTTAGAAGTCCATTTAACCTGTTCACCCCCTAGAAAACTCTGGTCCATTAAGAACTGGAGGCTTTGCTGATCTGTCCGCACTATAAAATGCTGTCCCATCAAATAGTGGCGCCACTTTTGGATAGCTAACACCATTGCCATTAACTCTCTCTCATAGGCGGACTTATTGGGCTCGGATTGTGATTTTTTTGTCAAATACGCCAACGGTTTTTCCTCCCGCATAAGCACACTTCTATACCTTGGCTTCAAGCATCTGCTTCTATGACAAATTGCTTTGAAAAATCTGCATGGTTAATCACAGTAATGTAGACATTATCTTTTCAATTGTTGGAAAGCTTGCTCTGCGCTCGACCCATGTGAACTGTCAAGCTTCAATTCTCATAGAGGTCTTGCAGTCACCCCATAGTCTCGGACAAACCTTCTATAGTACCACAATCACCCAAGGAATCCTCTTAGACCTTTGAAATCTTTAGGAACCGGCCACTCTGCCATTGCAGTGATTTTATTTGGGTCTGCAGCTACCCCTTGTGCAGTGACAACATGTCCCAAGTATTCTACTTTTTTCACAGCAAAGTCACACTTCTTCTTGTTAACAATTAAACTGTTTTGACTGAGAGCAGTGAAAATAGTTCTTAGGTGTGAAGCATGTTCATTAATATCCTTGCTATAGATGAGTATGTCATCAAAAAATACCAAAGCAAACTTTCTCAAAAAAGGTTTAAGTACTTCATTCATGAGTGCCTGAAATGTTGATGGTGCATTCATCAAGCCAAATGGCATTACTAGGTACTCGTGTAGTAGCCTCATGTGTCCTAAAGCGCGCTTTGGAATATCTTCTGCCTTCATTCGTATTTGGTGGTAACCGGACTTGAGATCTAGCTTTGAAAAAATGGTTGACCCCGTAAGTTCATCAAGTAATTCATCAATGAGTGGGATAGGGAATTTGTTTGGGATTGTAAGCTTGTTCAAAGCTCTATAATCCACACAGAATCTCCAACTATTATCCTTCTTCTTTACTAGTATAATAGGACTTGAATAGGGTGAAGTACTTGGTCTAATAATTCCAATCTTAAGCATGTCAGCCACTAATCTTTCAATTTCATTTTTTTGATAATGAGGGTATCTATAGGGCCTTAAGTTGGGTATATTGGCACCTTCCTTAAGCACTATAGCATGGTCAATCGGTCTACTAGGAGGTAATTGCTGTTTTTCCTGAAATAATGACTCAAACTCATTTAAAACCGATTGGATTACCTCTGGCAGAACAGGTTGTTCTACCATATCCATCTCCATGTGTCTGCACTCAACAATGTAACCCTCCTCAGCCTGTGGCATTTCCAGCATCAGTTGATTTGCAGTAGCCTCTTTCCTGGACAGTGCAGGGTCGCCTTTCAAACATACCGTGTTGTTTCCTACTCTCACCTTCAATGTCATGTCCTTGAAGTTGGCTTTAATGTCACCCAACTTATCCAACCAGTCAATGCCCAGCACCATGTCCTCTCCTTCTAGAGGAAAAACAAAGCAGTCAATCACAATTTCCAGACCCTGTATCATTACTTGGAGACCTCTGCATACCCCTTGAATTCTTACCCTCTCTCCATTTCCAATCTTCACCCAGCAAGGTGCTGTTGTGTCCACTTTCAGGCCTTGTTCTGTTACCAATTTGTTTGAGATAAAGTTGTGTGTGGCACCACAATCAAGTAGTATCAATATCTCAAGCAATTTCAACATTCCTTTGAGCATGAAGGAACATTTGGAGGATAGGCCACCATACTATACGATGCAGCTCTTCACCGCCGCTTCCCACACAATATTTTCTTCCTCTTCCTCTTTTGTTTGATCTGCAGCCTTTCGCCTCTGCTTTCTACATACAATAATCTCGATTACTTTGTTTTTGCGCATATGGCCTCGAACGTAATTCTCTTCACGCAGTGAAACAGAGTCCTTTCTTTCGCTGCTCCTCAATCTCTTTGCTACTACGTGCTTTGTTGTTGTAGTTGTAGTCACTTTCCCGCTCCTCCCCGCGCGTTGTTCCACCACTATCGCGGTGGATTTACCACCGAAACCACCACTCTTGAAGTTACGCCCACCGCACTCCCACTTGCACCGATTTTCTCTTCGCCAACAAGGCAACGCCCATCATATCGCCAAGATTCTTTGGTCGCTTGCAAGCGCGTACCTACGCCGCGATGTCATCGCGTGCAGCCGTTGGAGAACATTCCAAGAAAGAGTGATTGATCTTGAATCTTGATGTGGCTTGCCACGCTTTCAAACTTCTTGCGGTATTCGCGCACCGCTCCATCTTGTTTCATGTTCATCAACAATTCGAACGCATTGGTTACTACCGCTCGGTTGAAATCGGCGGAAAATGGCTTCTTTCAACCCAATCCACGTTAGTACCTCCGTGTTCGCTTCCCACCATTGCATCCATGCGAAGCGCCGCCTCCATTGCCATCAATGCCGCGTCTAACTTGTCTTCTTCTTGGATCTTGCGAACCTTGAAGAAGCGCTCAATCTTCACTAACCATCCTGCGGCGTCGTCGCCGCCGTTGAACACCGGAAGGTCGACCTTCGTGAACCGCGTTCACCATCGCTGAGATTATTATTGCTCGGACCTTGATGTCTCGGGTTACCCGGTCATCGCGACCGGTTGTTGTGTTTGCATCGTAACAATGAATGCTTCCATTCGCGCGAGCTTCATCGAAACGTCGTTGATTGCTTGCCTCGGACTCGCCAATTTTCGCTCCAATTCATCGATTCGTGGATCCATCTCTCGCTGCGAGATTCGAACTTCCCTTCCTTCGCGGCATGAACGTTCCCGTAATCGCAAGGAAATCGATACGAGTTGAAAGATTCAACCGATTCCAAGAAGTATGAATCGTATATTGAATCAATCGAATCTACAAGGTGCAATTCTTATCGGTTTATAGTTCCAAAGTGAGAACTTCCATTCTGTTACAAATTTGTTTAATCGTCTAATCAAAAATTGATTAACAACCAAATTAGCTATTTATAGTACTTGATTAGCTAGTCAGTAATTACAATAATACCCTCCCTTAGCTATTATTATTGTTCTTATTCTTCCTATAATACACTTGTTTCACATAAGGCCTGCTATCAATTATTGTTGCAGTTAACGACATTATTGGCTTTATCTGAATCCATTATTGTAATGAATTGAATGAGATTCTCTTTCAGATGTTTTCAGGTATGTTTAGGAAGGGTAACAAAGAAGATAAGCCAGTCTAGTCTCAAATGCAAGAAATTAATGAGAGGAAGCATATTCTCAAGGGAAAGGAGGGTAGAATAAGTTATAGAAGAACTCCATCTCAGAATTTAATGCCTCGGACAATATCATCATTGGTATGAATGTTTAAAGGATATCAACCTCAACATTGGAAATAAATTGACCTTTGAAATTCAAAATACCAAGACAATGGAAGAAATCATTGAGTTAGCAGGGTAGATCTCAAGATGCAGAAGTTTTTGTTCGAATTTTATATTTTACTTTGTAAAACATTGCCATTAATTTGTTGGTTGTTTAAACTTGCAAGACAATTTCACTATTATCTTCTTACTTATCACTTTAATTGTGATTTTTAAGTATTTCTAATTTAAATGTTGTTCTACTTATTTTGAGGTTAAATTGTTGGTTTTTTTATTAACTTCTAATTTTCTCCACACAACAACAAAACTATTACATTTTTTTGATTGTTTATCTGTTTTTAGAACAATGGGGTTTCTTTCAAATTCACATTTGAGTTTGAGTAAAAAACATGCCACATAACATCTATCCACCTGTGCGGATGCACAGGTATCTTACTAGTATTATAACATATAGCATCTTATATGTAATGGTTGGAATATTCAAAACAAATTTGAGTGTTTTATGTATAGACAATTTATAAAATATGCAAATGAGAATGATCTTAAATGCCATTTTTCTGAGTTGTCCAACTCTCGGGCCCTCCACATAGACTTCCAATTTTTTAGGCTTATGTGTCTATTTTTAAATGACGTGTAATCCTATATGCCACCTACATAGGCAGGTTTTTATACGCTATAATTGTGTGCAGTATTTAACAAATTGATGGCTTACTATGGAAGTTAAATCAATTGTAATTACTCATAATAACCAACATGACAATAATTCAAAATTCAAATTGAATTAACATAATAATATCAGATTTTATGATTGAGTGACATAAAGTCCCCCATATTTACAAACCTAGCGAAATAATAAAAAATAAGGTTTTGTTAGGATTAATAACAACATTTAGAAAAAGAATAAAGTATGAAATGTATATAGTACATGATGCATAGCTACACTACACCCCAAATTTCGTATCACTTGAACACAATAGTCCATTAGGGTCTGAAATTCTAGGCTCTTTGCATATAAAAAAAAAATAAATAATTTATGGAGAAAAATCAATTTTTGTTACCATCAACATTTTTTTAAACGACTTATAAAAAAAACAATTTTTTAAACGAAAATATTTAACCTACACTTTTACTTTAAATTTGGTTACCTATACTTTTATTATATATAAAATAAATATATTTAATTATTTATATATATAGAAAAAATAATTTAATAATTAAAAAATCAATACATGGCAGAATACATTTTTTAATAAGTGTGTTTTCGAACCTACTATCTACCAGAACGATTATATAAGACAAGATGCCAGAACCATATATAAGTCATTAGATGAAATAATGGCTTCAACTAAAAATCCATTGAGAGGGAAACGTGCAATTGGCAACATTGATAAGTATAAAGTACCAGGCTTCAACTACAAAGTAACCAATTATCAGTGGTGGATACATTCTTTAGAAGAAAATATAACTTTTTATGAAAAAAAAAATATATGCCACTAGATCGATGTAAGTTAAAGGCAATATTTTTGAAGTATTTAAAATATGAAAATTCAAATATTTCTTAAATAATTATATAATTTATACAATTATTGAATTTATAGAAATTGCGAATTGAAGAGATGTTGACTAAGAAAGAAACTAATTTTGTATTATTAGGAGGCAGGAATAGCATTTAATTTACGAGACAAATAATATCATATATATATATATTACAGCAAATTGATGGCGTAACATTATTGTTTGAAACAACTGAATTAATTCTCTTAACCACACTTAAATATTGAATCACAGGTTATGATTTGACTCCACAATCCTTGCGAATCATTATATGCATGTTTTGAAATTACTATATAATATTACTTTTGTAGGTTCCTTGCTCAATCATCATAAATTGTGCTCAAAATGTATTGACTAAGAAAGAAATATGAAAATCCTTATTTTTTTTCTTGGTGCCACTACCATTGGAAGACAAGTTACTAATGAGTTCCCAGGTATTTAAGGATTCTTCATAATTCTTTCTAGAAACAACACATATGATTTTATCCAGTTAGTTTCTCTCAATGGGTGGGAGCCCACAAAAGGTGTTCATCATTGATAATACTACCACTCCTCAATATCGTCCTAAGCGTAAAGGTCAAAAACAAAACAACCCTTCAATCTATTGGAGCCACTAGATTGTTCACTAGGTACCCCTCAACGGATAACAATGAGTTGGCTTGTTTTTTTTGGACCCCCACCCTCTCCCCTTAAAACCCCCCACCAACTCTGTGAAAAGACCAAAATACCCCTGCGCTTTTACAAAATCACAATTTCTTCACATTATCGGCATACCTACGATTGATGCCTTCACTGCATATATACGCCACAAAGACGTATATACGATCAAAGAAATCAACCACTCGCATATACCCCACACCAACCCTATATACGACGAGCAATTTATTACTTTCATCGCATATACCCTTTTCGCGCGTATATATACGATTAGATGAATTCATCCACTCGCATATACGCCCAGAAGACCTTATATACGACGAGTTAAAAAGTATGCATCGTATATACCCCTTTTTTTTTATGTAAATACGATGAGCAATTTTTTTTTTTTAATAATTTTTTTTCCTTTGCTTGCGAGTGTCCTAGGTAGAGCATCGCAGAGGACACATGGGAGGTATCTCCTTTCGAGAGAGAGAGGGAGTTGTAACACCCCTTTTCTACCCTTAATTTACACGTCATTATCAGAGTAATTTCTTTTTCAAAAATACAATTTATTCGATAGAAAAGAAGTGCCACGTCGTCATTTATAAAACTCCTCATGTCATAAAATTTAAACCTCAAAAAATAATCTCGCCGCAATGTGGAAATAACAATAGCTCACTAAACAACGCTCAAACCCGTCTCACATCATTAACATAATCATAAAACAGTTAATTAATTAAACTAACAACTTCAACTACGCCCCCTAGGTGCTACGGTATCAGAGAGCGACTCTCGACAGACACCCCAACAGCTAACAGAGAGCGGCAAAGAAACCTTCACTCGCGGTACTGCAGCTTGCCACGATAGAGCAACATTCCAAGCGAGAAGGGTGAGTCTTCAAACAAAGATAAAGGCAAATATAATAGTCAATATATTAGAGAATAACATCTATAATTACCATAACACACCCAACGCCGCATTTCGACCATCACGCATAACATCGGCGAACAACATAGCAAACACACCAACAAGTAACTACATCACTTTTATGCACATGTATGAGAATGCAAACATGCATGTGGTACCATCATCGTCGCTTATTTGTTGCCTGGTGGCATATCGTCGCTAGACCGCAGCCTTTCGTCGCTTAGACCGCAGCCTCTTCATCGTCACTTGTCGTGCATATGAAATGCATGAGACTCCATGAACCCACAACACACACTAGTTCCACACATCATCACCGTCACTTACATCATCATAACATCGCTTATGACATTTTATCGTCGCTTATAACATTTTATCGTCGCTTATAACATCACCGTCGCTTTTGGCCATAACCGACCCATCACTATCATTATCTTCACTTTGGTCCTAATGACCCACTCATCAATTAGACAACACACACACACACACTCACATCAACTTCACATCGTCGTCACACAATACACTCACATCAACTTCACAGCATCATTTACAGCAAGATACATATCAACATACCATTACCCTTTATATATTCATGGGTTATAAAATAGTAAGACTAATTGACTATGGGATTACTCAGGTAACCGATACTACTTGCAACGACGCCGCCACCTTTGCAAGGCTCGGAAATGATGCCCTTGTAAATACACCAAAGGAAAGAAATTCGCCTTAGCGGTAAAACACACGGTCTAGCCATAGTCAAATAGCACACTAGTAGTATAACGCTTGGAGTCGAATCAAAATCCTATTCCACGAATCATTATCAATTCAAATCAATTTAGACATCACATTAGATTTTAGAAGACACCCTCTTTTCCATCTAGAAAAATACCCCATTTACATTTAGAAAAACATCGCCTTTCGATTTAGACAAACACCACATTTTACTCGAGGAAACATCGCATTTTAAGCTTAGGGAACACATATTCAAATTAAGATAAACCTCACCTTTTAATAACGAAAACAACCCATTTTCCTTTTTATAAAACCGCAGTAAAATCAGTTCAAAAACAAAGAACAAGCGATTAATTGTAAAAGCAAATAAGAAGAACTTTTAAAACTAGTAACGGCGACAGTAATCTTCAAATAAGAAAAACAGCAACCTAAGGAAAGGAAAACAACACTTTTGAGTGTGAGGAAACATCACCATCTGATTTAAGAAAACAACACTTTAAATTTGAGCAAACAAATTTCCATTTAAATTAGAGTAAATAGCACGCTTTAAGTTAGAGTAAACAAAGACGCTTTAAAATTGAAGAAGACAAAGACTCTAATATAAGTAGACAAAGACACCATTTAAATTGAAGAAAACAGCCCTTTGAATATGAGTAGGCAGCACGATTTAATTTAAGGAACCAACACTTTCAACTGTGAGAAAACAAAGACTTTAAATTTTAGGCAACAACACCTTTAATTTGGAAAAACAAAGAACTCAAGATTTACAAGAACAAAGACTATTTATTCTTGTGAAAAACAAAGACATTAAATTCACAAAGACAAAGAACATTTATGCGCTACAAACAGCAATGGAACAGCAGAAAACAACAACAATTGCTCTATAAAGACAACAACAGCAAGAGCAACAAGTGCTACTATTGCTAAAAACTATAGTTATCACTC
Source organism: Oxytropis ochrocephala (assembly GCA_020916435.1). Lineage (NCBI taxonomy): Eukaryota > Viridiplantae > Streptophyta > Magnoliopsida > Fabales > Fabaceae > Oxytropis > Oxytropis ochrocephala. The sequence goes on from CM037089.1 coordinate 52,042,649, forward strand.
AATTAAGATTCAATATATCAACAGCTCCTAACTCTCTCAATCTTATTTCACCAATACAAATTTAACATCAACACTCATAGAATCACTCAATTATGCAACAACAATTATGCACACATCATCACCAACAACAAACATCACACTCATCTCAAATTCACAACAACAACAACAATTCAACAAAGATTCAAACACAATAACTAATACCCCTAGGCATCGTAGAACTACCCTCCCACATATCAATCATTATATGAACCTTTATATCGCGAGACTCCCCTTACCTCGAATACGTAAGCTCCGGAGAAGATGAAGAAGAACACGTACGGAACCACAAAGAACACACCTAACGATCTCTCTCTTCTTCTTTCCCTCTTCTCCTTCGCGCTTTCTCCTTCCCTTTTCTTCTCACTCTCTCGCGATCTCCTTCTCTCTCTCTCTCTCTTTCTTTTCTTTCTTTCTTGCTTTGTTTTCTGCTTCCAAATGCTAGCTTCTTCTTCTTAATTCAATTTTTCTCTTTTATTCTCATTAACCCTAGGCCCAAATGGCCTTTGGGCCTTATTACTTACACCCCCTCTAGTTTCTTCCACCACTCACAACCCAATTAACACACCACCTTAATTAATTAATTACCCTATTATTATTTTAATACAACCCACCATATACTACTTAATTAATTAATTAAATAAACACTTAAACTATTTTTGGGGCGCATAACTCTCCCTACTTAAATTATTTTCGCCCTCGAAATTTAGCTCACATGAACATGCCTATGCTCTAGCTACTCATATCCAAGGTTACACCTAACCTACCCAACTAAGAACCAAACAAAATTCACATCAACGATCCCGGTCGAAACCGACAGGGACACACAGAAAACACACCAAACAACACATCACAATCCTAACAGCTTAATACGGTATTTAAACGCACTCGATTGCTACCATCATTTCTCCGTAGATTCAAAGACCCGCCAAAACAAACACTCTCCCACCGGACTTCTCCTTCTTCGGTTTTGGACACCTAGAACTAATGTGTCCCACCTCTTCACAGCTTGAAACAGACCACCCCTTTACGATCACAATCGGTTGCTATGTGGCCCTCTCTACCACATCGGAAACACCTTTTCACCTCAAAGCTTGCACTCAAAACTTTTGTGTCCGGGCTTCCCGCACTTGTAGCACACAACTTTCTCGGGGCATCTCCCCACTCGCTTAGACCCATCAACTAACTTTCCTTTGCCCTTACCCGCAGACACCTCATATGGCTTGTCGCGACTCGAAAAGTTCTTCTTCTTCTCTCTCATAACTCGAGAAGGCATTATTGTCTTCCTCAAAAATCCCGGCGCTATTAACTAACAAGGGAACACACGAATTTGTTGATACCCTATGGCTCTCTTAATATCGGCACGCAACCCATTTTCGAACTTAACACATTTGGAGAACTCAAAGACTCTCTCCGTCATAATGAGGATAAAACTTAGACGACTCTGTAAACTTTGCAAAGATACTCAAGTGATGATCATGCTACCTTGCTCAAGCCTCGTAAACTCAACCTCCTTCTTCCCGCGGACATCCTCCGGTAGTACTTCCTCTTGAACTCCTCTCAAATACCACCCAAGTGATCTCCTCATCGGCGCCGTCAACCCCCGACTAGTCGCCTCCACCAATCATAAGCCTCTTTCTTCAACATGTGTGTGCCATAGCGAACCTTCTCGAGCATCGGTGCAATCCATGACACGGAAAATCTGTTCCATCTCACTTAGCCACTCAAGGGCACCATCGTGGTTATACCCGCCTTCAAAAGTAGGAGGTTCTCACGCCGAACGTAGCGCACCACGCGTCCCATCGCCAATAGCATTGGGTATGCTACCCACGACCCCAAAGAATAGCCTCCAAGGCGTGCACAGCTAGTGCGCGCATCGTTCCGCCCCGCCATTCTAGTATCGCAATGTAAAACAAAAATCGTAAACGAGTAACAAGGCTCAAATGTTACTCAACTTAACGACTCAACCACCTACGGACGGACGGATCGAATCGCTCGATACCACTAATGTAACACCCTTTTCTACCCTTAATTTACACGTCATTATCGTGAGTAATTTCTTTTCAAAAATACAATTTATTCGATAGAAAAGAAGTGCCACGTCGTCATTTATAAAACTCCTCATGTCATAAAATTTAAACCTCAAAAATAATCTCGCCGCAAATGAAATAACAATAGCTCACTAAACAACGCTCAAACCCGCCTCTCACATCATTAACATAATCATAAAACAGCTTAATTAATTAAACTAACAACTTCAACTACGCCCCTAGGTGCTACGGTATCGTAGAGCGACTCGACGGACACCCAACAACTAACAGAGAAGCGCAAAGCAAGACCTTCACTGCGCGGTACTGCAGCGTTGCCGATGATGAGCAACATTCCAAGCGAGAAAGGGTGAGTCTTCAAACAAAGATAAAGGCAAATATAATAGTCAATATATTAGAGAATAACATCTATAATTACCATAACACACCCAACGTCGCATTTCGACCATCACGCATAACATCGGCGAACAACATAGCAAACACACCAACAAGTAACTACATCACTTTTATGCACATGTATGAGAATGCAAACATGCATGTGGTACCATCATCGCCGCTTATTTGTTGCCCGTGGCATATCGTCGCTAGACCGCAGCCTTTCGTCGCTTAGACCGCAGCCTCTTCATCGTCACTTGTCGTGCATATGAAATGCATGAGACTCCATGAACCCACAACACACACTAGTTCCACATCATCATCACCGCTACTTACATCATCATAACATCGCTTATGACATTTTATCGCCGCTATAACATTTTATCGCCGCTATAACATTTTATCGCCGCTATAACATCACCGTCGCTTTTGGCCATAACCGACCCATCACTATCATTATCTTCACTTTGGTCCTAATGACCCACTCATCAATTAGACAACACACACACACACACACACACACACACACACTCACATCAACTTCACATCGTCGTCACACAATACACTCACATCAACTTCACAGCATCATTTACAGCAAGATACATATCAACATACCATTACCCTTTATATATTCATGGGTTATAAAATAGTAAGACTAATTGACTATGGGATTACTCAGTAACCCGATACTACTTGCAACGGATGTCGGCCACCTTTGCAAGGCTCTCGATGCCCTTGTAAATACACCAAATGAAAGAAATTACGCCTTAGCGGTAAACCACGCCTCTAGCCATAGTCAAATAGCACACTAGTAGTATAACGCTTGAGTCGAATCAAAATCCTATTCCACGAATCATTATCAATTCAAATCAATTTAGACATCACATTAGATTTTAGAAGACACCCTCTTTTCCATCTAGAAAATACCCCATTTACATTTAGAAAAACATCGCTTTCGATTTAGACAAACACCACATTTTACTCGAGGAAACATCGCATTTTAAGCTTAGGGAACACATATTCAAATTAAGATAAACCTCACCTTTTAATAATGAAAACAACCCATTTTCCTTTTATAAAACCGCAGTAAAAATCGGTTCAAAAACAAAGAAATATTAATTGTAAAAGCGGTAAGAAAGAACTTGTAAAACTAGTAACGGCGACAAGAATCTTCAAATAAGAAAACAAAGAACCTAAGGAAAGGAAAACAACACTTTTGTGTGAGGAAACAAAGACCATCCGATTTAAGAAAACAACACTTTAAATTTGAGCAAATGTTTTTCATTTAAATTAGAGTAAATAGCACGTTTAAGTTAGAGTAAACAACACGCTTAAAATTGAAGAAGACAAAGACTCTAATATAAGTAGACATCACCATTTAAATTGAAGAAAACAAATTTCTTTGAATATGAGTAGGCAAAGACGATTTAATTTAAGGAACCAACACTTTCAATTGTGAGAAAACAAAGACTTTAAATTTTAGGCAACAACACCTTTAATTTGGAAAAACAAAGAAATTCAAGATTTACAAGAACAACACTATTTATTCTTGTGAAAAACAGCACATTAAATTCACAAAGACAAAGAACATTTATGCGCTACAAACAAAGAATGGAACAAAGAGAAAACAACAACAATTGCTCTATAAAGACAAAGAATAAAGAAGAGCAACAAGTGCTACTATTGCTAAAAACTATAGTTATCACTCAATTAAGATTCAATATATCAACAACTCCTAACTCTCTCAATCTTATTTCACCAATACAAATTCAACATCAACACTCATAGAATCACTCAATTATGCAACAACAATTATGCACACATCATCACCAACAACAAACATCACACTCATCTCAAATTCACAACAACAACAACAATTCAACAAAGATTCAAACACAATAACTAATACCCCTAGGCATCGTAGAACTACCTCCCACATATCAATCATTATATGAACCTTTATAACGCGAGACTCCTTTACCTCGAATACGTAAGCTCCGGAGAAGATGAAGAAGAACACGTGCGGAACCACAAAGAACACACCTAACGATCTCCTCTTCTTTCTTTCCCTCTTCTCCTTCGCGCTTCTCCTTCCTTCCTTTTCTTCTCACTCTCTCGCGATCTCCTTCTCTCTCTCTCTCTCTCTCTTTTCTTTTCTCTCTTTCTTGCTTTTGTTTTCTGCTCCAAATGGCTAGCTTCTTCTTCTTAATTCAATTTTTCTCTTTTATTCTCATTAACCCTAGGCCCAAATGGCCTTTGGGCCTTATTACTTACACCCCCTCTAGTTTCTTCCACCACTCACAACCCAATTAACACACCACCTTAATTAATTAATTACCCTATTATTATTTTAATACAACCCACCATATACTACTTAATTAATTAATTAAATAAACACTTAAACTATTTTTGGGCGTTACAGGAGTCATCTAATGCTCTGAGTACGAGGACTCAGAGGCATAATCAGCTCCATACTTCAGCGAGGAGACAGGATAGGAGACACGCTGACCCCGGTGAGTATCAGCCCCAGCCAGCTGAGCACCATGACGCACCTCAGTATCAGGACGCTGGAGATTTCTATCACGGGGATTTCTTACAGCAGAGTCAGCATGAGGATTGGTATCGTGGGAGGCCGGCTCCTCAGTACCATTCACAGCCTCATCCTCAGTACCATCCACAGTATCCTCAGTACCATCCTCAACCTCTTCTTTACCATCCCCTGCCTCCCGAGTATCAGCAGCAGCAAAAATCTCGGGATCGATTCGTGCGCTCTCGATGAGTCTATGTCCGAGCAACCTCAAGATAGATCGGGAGGAGCCTCAGGAGGAGCCTCAGCCCTCTCTCTTCACTGACCTGACAGATCATGTCCGCAATTCAAGACTTCACGACCCAAAGAAGTTGAATTTTTTGCTTAAATAATTTATTTAACTCACATAGTCTTCACTTTTGCTTACATCATTTATTTATTTTTAATTCGAGAGTATCTCGCGGGTTGTCAAAGTATGGGCTCATGGCAACAAAGTCCATACTAGACTCCATCTACATTACCCGCCTAGTTCTAGTTCAAGCACCATAGTGGTCGGGACACGACAAATTGGCCCCACTTCTCCAGATCGCCACGCCACAAGAGAGACCATGAGTTCTTTGTCGGCTTTTATTGAGAGATGGCACTCGATACTTCGTCATTTCACTTGCCATTTGGTGATATGACGATCACTCGATGACATCTCCTGCCTGCTGCACCTTCCCATCCAGGGGAACTATGCTACACCTCCCACCATCACTGTGAGCTCAGAGTATGCCACACGACTACCGAGACATATCCGGGTGTGTCACGGGTTGAGGTCGCTAACAACACCCGTGGGGTCCGTGACATGTGACTTCAAATGGTCGGAGCGAGTTTATGAGCGTAATTTGGAGGAGGGGGTGACATCACGATTCTTTGTGAGGGCTTATCTGCTTCTGGCCGACCTCTGATATCTTCACTACGAAGACCGGAGATGTGGCCGAGGCTAAGTGGCCGATCTACTGCATGATCCGAGTGCGATGTTCTTGGAGGCTATGCATGGGGTGCAGTGCACTAGCTGCCATGTATGAGTCCTTGAACACTGCGTCTTTGAGGGAGACAGCTGTGCACTAGCTGCCATGTATGAACCCTTAATATTGAAAATCTCCCTGCCAATCCTTGATTGCTTTGGCCTTTTGATTTGCGCGAGTTGACTGGACGAAAAAACATTGGTAAGAAAATGTAAATAAAACTAAGTTATAGATGTTCAAGACTCGTGGAGATTTAGGTATCAAGAAGTGAATACCGGTTGTTCGAAGGAAGTTTGGTCACCACCAATTTCTTCATGATATTTTCTGCGAAGGTGTCACTAGCCTCCCCAGCAGCCGTGGTATAGTAATTAGTCCACCATTCATGAAATTCCTTAGTACATGAAAATCTGGGGTTGAATTTGAGGGGCTCGAAGCTCAAGGCCCTATAGTGGAATTTCTTGAAGGCGTGTTTGTAGGCTGCCGCTGAGTCTGGATTCGAAAATTCTCGCCTATGAAAACATACTGGTGCAGGTCGAATCTGACAAAGGCCAAACTGTCTGGCAGAATAACTTGGGAAGTATCTCTTAATTCAGAGGTTGCTTTTTAGCTTTGCCAGGTAAGTCCGGTAGAAAGAATAGCGGAGAGAGAGGTAGGCTTGCGATTGGGAAATCTCCTCAGCTTGTTCGACTGAAGAAGAGGGAAATGGTTGCCGAAACCAAGTTGGACCGAAAGGCCTTTGCACAAAAGGAGCCATAGAGTCTACGAAGTTTGTGCACTTCAGGAACATGTCGAAGTGAATTTCGAAAGACTCTTCTGGAGGAATATTTATCTGCTTGGGTTTCAATCGAGCGGTCGAATCCCTTCACCCTCCTAGACTTTAAGGTTGGGTGAACAGTCTTAGGGATATACAGACCTAGTCTAGACTCAAAAGTGGCTAACAGCCACAATTGCAATAGCCACAAGGGGCCAGAAGCCAGAAACTTGTTGGTGGGTTCATCTTCTTTCAGTTCTAAGACAGCATTGTCAAGCTCCTGATAGAGAGAACCCAAAGAATGGTTTAACAAGATTAATGTTTTCTTTCTCGTGGAGTTGGGCTGCCAGTGGAATGTAGGGTTTTAGAAACTGGAGTGAACGGGTGCAGAAAACAAAAAGAGATAACCAAAGGGTTAAGAAGGCTACGTGTTCTTTAGAAGACACTGTGTCGATGTCACGGTTATGGTGTTCTGTGATGTAAGGAGCAAAAGTGGCATTATTGAAAGTAAACGGGTATACATACTCAGGATTGGCAGGGTCAAAAGTCTCACCTAGGGGTTTGAGACCGGTGATGGCAAAGAACATCTAGTAAAGTGGGAGTCGGCATGCCACATCTCAAGTGAAGACTATGAGTGGCACAGGTCCTGCACTGCATAGCGACCAATATCAAGGTGTCACATACTTAGGCCCATACCTAGACAACTGGATAAGGTCAAAAATACCTTGTTTTTTCCGGACGTCGGCCTTTTTAGCCTCTACCTTGTCGAGCCAATCTATGTAAATCATTGGTCGAGCCTAGGAGCGCACCCAAAGACCACGGAAGGACTATTCGTAAATTCTAAATGGAAAGGGTCTTGGTGAAAATTCAGGGTCAAGACAAGCATGATCGGGGAAAATTTCAGAGACTTCATGTTCTCTAAAAGGGTATTAGGAAGAGGACCTAGATATGCATGAGTATAAACCCTAGTAGAGGAATCAATACTGGTTTGCTGCTGAACCGCTTCGACTATCGCGAATATCAGGCTCATCAACAAAGCCATCAAGGGTTTTAGGTCTGTTGGTCTCGTCGTTCTTCGTTGAACATTCAGCAACAGATGAGGAAGCCATGAGAGATAAAAGCAAATGCGAGACGAGATTCAAGCGTAGGTTGAAAGGAAGGAATGAAAGTTTGAAACTTTAGTGATTTTGGGGATTTTTGCAAAATGCAGAGAATGAAGAATACAGATAGGTTTCACAAGAGTTCAAACTGAGTAAAGAGGAATATGAAAGGTTGTAGCCGTTTATATATGTTGGGTATATCTTGCAGGCAGAATGGCCTTAACGTAGGTTTACATAGGCCTAATTTCATATCGCCCCGTGTGAGTATATCTTGCAGCGCACTGCCAAGAGGTTGGAAAATCCCTAAATTCACTAAGTTTGGGGGGTGATACCAATGAGTCCACTTTGTCGAACATATTGCCCTGGTACATGATCGAGGCAGAGAGACATAGCTCAAAATGAGAGTTTGAAAATGAAGTATTTTCCAAATTCTCTAACTAAAAATGCCTTTACGTGGTTTACCACTCTACCCCCGGTTCCATATACACATGGGGCAATTAGAAAAGGCGTTTCATGAGCAATTCTACATGGGCGATCGAAGATTAGCCTCAAAGAATTGGCCGTGTTCGACGTAAAGTACCCGAGGCTATCGATGATTATTTGAATAGATTCAGTTCTCAAGGCAAGATGTTTTACACAAGTGCTCTAACATGAGCTTGTCGAAATGGCGGCGGAGTGGCCTTGACTATTCAATTCGAAAAGAAATTGGATACGCCTCATTTGAGAGACATGGCCCAACTAGCCGATAGAGTTCGCCAAGTCGAAAAGGCTTAAAGAGGAAAAGGCTAGAGTGAATAAGTACAATAAAAAGAAAACTCAAAGTGGGTTTTCACAAAAAGAAAAGATAGCCTATGTAGGCGAGCAATTCGACTTCGCATTTAGTGATGTCGAATGCGAGGAGATAGACGTGGCTGAACTCAAGCCCGGTCCTCCTTACGCTTGCAAATTATTAAGGCCCGCAAATGGGAGTAATCCCGTGGAGCCTAAAAACGATAGATTTGTGCCTAAAACATACACTTTTGACGTGACTAAATGTGATGAGATCTTCGATTTGCTAGTGGTCGATGGCCAAATAATAGTGCCAAATGGCACGAAAGTTCCTCCTCTCGAGCAGAGGAAGAAAAAGGGTTATTGTAAGTTTCATAATTTTTTTGGGACATACAACCGACCGCTTGTGTTCTTTTCGGGGATATGGTTGAAAGCGATTGAAGAGGAAGACTCAAGTTTGGAGATAAAGAATAAAGCACCGATGCAGATCGATCTTCGACCCTCCATCAAGTGGAGGCGATGTATGCGAACCAATTGAGATGAGTATCAATATGGTAGACGTAAAAATGGTGGATTCTCCTAAGTCTACCAAACCTCCTGCTGAAAAAAAATCAAAAGTGTGGTACGAAGAGAGAGGAGGTGTGCAACAAGTTACTCAAGAAGAATATGAGGAAAAGGTACAACTGTGTACCCCAGGTGAGGAAGATCGATAGACTTCACTTCCGGTGTAAATTGAGCTCGAGGTCATGTTATGTCCAAGGTGCAATCTTGTGTTTGACAAAGAAGCGGCTAAGAGTGTCGAATCTTTGCGAAGTTCGACCACCCCCGAAAAGAAAATGGCCAAGTACAAGGCCAAATTTCACTTCAAGAGAGGGGACCTCCTTACAAGGTAAAGAATTCGAGCGGGGGCTTCGACAAGTAAGCCGCAGCTCTTTGGCAAAGGGTATAGCCAAGAAGGAGTTTGTCTTTGCTCCCTCTCGCCAAACCATTTTTTCCAAGAACAGATCCATCAAAATGAGAAAGTGGATACACGCTTGGATGTAGACACTACAAAAATGCCGTTCAACAGATCGAACAGCCAGAGGCAAGCTTACGAGGCAAGGCCGGGAACCTTCGACAGAGAGAGGCCCGGTTGTTCGACAAAATCGGGTCCAATGCTTCGCCAAATTCTTCGACAACAAAGTCGAAGTGAAGCGAGCAGCAGACGATTAGTGGGCGGTTATTTCCCTAGTTTTTAGGAAGTGGTTATCGTGCTTGCCCACGATTGTATATGAGAGTATAAATACTCCTTGTAATAGGAAAAGCGGGGTCACCACATCTTTACAAAAACTCGTGAAACTCAACTTCCAAGCCAAAGCGAAACAAGAGTGAATCAGATTACATTGTGCGTGTTGGTGCACCACCTTCTTTCTCTCTATCATTTAATGCACTTTTTACTTGTTTTTTACGTTTGTCGCACTTCTTGCTCTCATTACGCTTTCAAACTATCTCTTTCTACTATTTTCTACGTTTACGCACGCGCTAAAACACAAAACTTCTAGCAATCGTCAAAGAGATTTTCTAGTTTGATCTCACGGTCTTAATATTGAAAACTAGTGATTGTTTGCTAAAAACACCAAAGAAACAAATTGGTTAGAAGTTTTGTGTTCAAAGACGCAGCTTTTAGAAGTTTTGTGTTCTTACAAATTTGTTTCTTTGGTGTTTTTAGCAAACAATCACTAGTTTTCAATATTAAGATCGTGAGATCAAACTAGAAAATCTCTTTGACGATTGCCTAGAAGTTTTGTGTCTTTTAGCGTGCGTAAGAACGAAAAAAAATAGTAGAAAGAGATAGTTTGAAAGCGAATGAGAGCAAATGCGACAAACGTAAAAAACAAGTAAAAAGTGCATTAAATGATAGAGAGAAGAAGGTGGTGCACCAACACGCATAATGTAATCTGATTCACTCTTGTTTCGCTTTGGCTTGGAAGTTGAGTTTCACGCAGTTTTTTGTAAAGATGTGGTGACCCCGCTTTTCCTATTACAAGGAGTATTTATACTCTCATATACAATCGTGGGCAAGCACGATAACCACTTCCTAAAAACTAGGGAAATAACCGCCCACTAATCGCCGCTCAAGCTCTCGCGCTCGACCGACCTTGTTGTCGAAGAATTTGGCGAAGCATTGGACCCAGTTTTGTCGAACAACTGGGCCTTCTCTTGTCGAAGGTTCCTGGCCTTGCCTCGTAGCTTGAAGAACTAGGTCTGTCGAAGTTTGCTTGCATTGTCAGCACTTGTACAACTGTACTGTTGAATTCATGGTATATTGACTTGCACGTTGACCTGCAACCCACAGAATATTATTAAATGTGCAGTCAACACCATTTAAAGCTTAATTTAATGCCCTTGCCGAAATTTTGAGGTAACAGATTGCCCCCCAAAAAATGTTTTTTCGACGGAATAAGGAATGGAGGGAAGAAAAGGCATTTTTTGAATACTGTGCAATGGTCACTTCTACCGCCTTTTGCGTTTCAACAGTGGTCGAAAAGACAACCATCATTACTTGCACAGGTAAAACGAACCGTCTTATTGGCACACGTTGCATAGTTGGTGGGCCATCACGTCTCTCAAACGTCGCGAACGCGTGCGAGTTATGGCGAACGTGCCAATAATCGTAGCTTCCCAACATATATAAACGGCTACAACCTTTCATATTCCTCTTTACTCAGTTTGAACTCTTGTGAAACCTATCTGTATTCTTCATTCTCTGCATTTTGCAAAAATCCCCAAAATCACTAAAGTTTCAAACTTTCATTCCTTCCTTTCAACCTACGCTTGAATCTCGCCTCGCATTTGCTTTTATCTCTCATGGCTTCCTCATCATTCTTTGAATGTTCAACGAAGAACGCACGAGACCAACAGACTAAAAACCCTTGATGGCTTTGTTGATGAGCCCGATATTCGCGATAGTCGAAAGCGGTTCATCGCAAACCAGTATTGATTCCTCTACTAGGGTTTATACTCATGCATATCTAGGTCCTCTTCCTAATACCCTTTTAGAGAACACTCAAGTCTCTCGAAATTTTCCCCACCATGCTTGTCTTCACCCGAATTTTCACCAAGACCCTTTCCATTTAGAATTTCTCGAATAGTCCTTCCGTGGTCTTTAGGTTCGCTCTCTGTGCTCGACCAACAGATTTACATAGATTGGCTCGACAAGGTGGAGGCTAAAAAGGCCGACGTCTGGAAAAAACAAGGTATTTTTGACCTTATCCAGTTGTCTAGGTATGGGCCTAAGTATGACAAAGACCTTGATATTGGTCGCTATGCACTGCAGGGATCAGTGCCACTCATAGTCTTCACTTGAGATGTGGCATCTTCGACTCCCACTTTACTAGATGTTGCTTTGCCATCACCTGGCCCAAAACCCCTAGGTGAGACTTTCGACCGCCAATCCCGAGTATGTATACCCGCTTACTTTCAATAATGCCACTTTTGCTCCTTACATCACGTAACACCATAACCGTGACATCGACACGGTGTCTTCTAAAGAACACGTAGCCTTCTTAACCCTTTGGTTATCTCTTTTTGTTTTCTGCACCCGCTCACTCTGGTTTCTAAAACCTACATTCCATCGCAATTGACTCCACGAGAAGAAAACATTAATCTTGCCAAATCGTTGGCTTGGGTTCTCTCTATCGTGAGCTTGACAATGCTGTCTTAGAACTGAAAGAAGATGAACCCACCAACAAGTTTCTGGCTTCTGGCCCCTTGTGGCTATTGCAATTGTGGCTGTTAGCCACTTTTGAGTCTAGACTAGGTCTCATATCCCTAAGACTGCTCACCCAACCTTAAAGTCTAGGAGGATCAAGGGATTCGACCGCTCGGTTGAAACCAAGCGGATAAATATTCCTCCGTAAGAGTCTTTCAAATTCACTTCGACATGTTCTGAAGTGCACAAACTTCGTGAGACTCTATGGCTCCTTTTGTGCAAAGGCCTTTCGGTCCAACTTGGTTTCGGCAACCATTTCCCTCTTCTTCCGTCGAACAAGCTGAGGAGATTTCCCAAATCTGGCAAGCCTACCTCTCTCTCCTCGCTATTCTTTCTACCAGACTTACCCTGCAAAGCTAAAAACGACCAGAATTAAGAGATACTTCCCAAGTTATTCTCGCGAGATGGTTTGGCCTTTGTCGGTTCGACTGCACGAGATGTTTTCATAGGCGAGAATTTTCGAATCCGACTCAATGGCGACTCTACAAACACGCCTTCAAGAAATTCCACTATAGGGCCTCGAGCTTGAGCCCTCAAATTCAACCCCGATTTTCATGTACTAAGGAATTTCATGAATGGTGGACTAATTACTATACCACGGCTTGCCGGGGAGGCTAGTGACACCTTCGCGAGAAAAAATATCATGAAGAAATTGGTGGCGACCTTCCTTCAACAACCTGTATTCACTTCTTGATACCTAAATCTCCCTGAGTCTTGAACATCTATAACTTAGTTTTATTTCTGTTTTCTTACCAATGTTTTTCGACGTCAGGTCAACCTGCGCCCAAACTGAAGGCCAAAGCAATCAAGGCTACCACAAAGACCATCTCCTCCAAAGAACCAAGAAAACAAAGTGGACACGAGATCTACTCCGCACATTGTCTGAAGAAGGTATGTTGCCATTCATTCGCTTCAAGTTATTTTTGATTACGACTTTTACTTATGTCGAAAACCTTCATTTAGAAAACAACTCAAGCACAGTCCCCTCAAGGACTAAAGCTAAGAGGAAAATGGTCCTCCCTGAAGATGAGGTACTATACTCTTGCCTTGTTAATCCGTCGAAATTTCTCTTCCCTTCGTCATCCACTTTCCTGTCATAACCCAAATTCTTTTTTGTAGGACACTGAAAGTGATGATAACATCCCCCTCACTCAGAGGTCAAAGAAAAGAAATCTTCCCGAGATTCAAAGGCAGCTCAAGGCATCACTATTGATGAGGCTCTGAACCACCTTCTTCTCCTCCAATCAAGAGACTTAAGGTACAAGAGGTAAACTCCTTTCGACATTAGATTAGACTTATTCGGTTTCATCTTTCCAATCTTTAACTTAACCGATATACCTTCTTTGTGTATAGGTGGGTGGATCTGCTCGTGAACAACCACAAGTCCAATCTATGGTTGAGGGCCTGATCCGAGTTGTCGGCCTCTATGCTCCTTTTCCTTCGTCTCCTCAAGGTGCAATCTGCAAGAGATTTTCCAAGCATTGGAGAACCCCGCAATTCCCATTTTCGAGGAGTTTGCGCCAAGTCTTTGAAATGTCGAACAAGAGGCGATCGTCGAAGAAAATGCTCTGTTATGGAAGAGGCTATTCCAATCTCGCGCTGGCGTCGAGCCGGAGATCGTTGTTGAGAAACTGCTCAAGTTCCGAACTTACCATTCCAACAATGAAGGACCAAAAGTAGTGGCTACCTCGTCCAAAATTCTGAAGCAAATATGGTTGATCAAGAACCAGAGGAGCCTAGAGTAGAGGTAGCTGCAGATCAAGGTGCTTCCGCCAAAGAATCATCCAACAAGTACCGCCAATACCAAGAATTGGCCGAGTTAAAGAAGACGGATCCTTGGCGACCTTGAAGATTATGTTAAGCCTTAAGAGCTCGTCGAGCCGCTTGATTTGCGCCTCCTCGAACAACTCTTTAAGTTCTATCAACCAAGAGACGGTCGAAAGCTTTGCTTTGCGCTTGAAGACGAAAGGTGTTAGAAGGGGACTTGGTGGCAACCATTGAGAATGACTCATCTGTATCTTGAGGTAAAATCCTCATTCGAAGATCACCGATTAGACCCTCCTCCAAATGTCCTTGCGTTCTTCATGGAATTTGGCCCTATTTTTGAGCAACTTTCTCTTTTGATCAACCAACGGTCGACCACCTCTAAGCGCAAGGTTCAAGAGACTCAACTCTGCGAGGTGGAACTCGCCTCTCTTAAGGCCGATCAAGACGACATCGAAGCTCTCGAGACCAAGCGACTAATGATGAGAAAGCAATCGCCGAATGGGATGCGAGATTGCGCGCGATTGAGGAAGAGATAAAGACCCTTCAACTCAAATTGTCTAATGCTAAGCATCGGAAGGCGTGATCATCGAACGCATGAGTGCCGCTTCTTCGTCCACCAAAACTACCAAAGCAATGGCAACTATATAGAGCACTTGGAGAAGATTGACAGCACCAAGCTATTATCGATCTCGACAAAGAGTCAGATCTTCTCGATACCTCCATTTCTCTAAGTGTTAGCATTATGGAGAGGCATAAGGCTACCTTGTCGACCTTCTAAGACCTGTAATAGCTTAGCATTCGAAAATGGTCGTGTAACTTTAACAATTTCTTTATACATTGCCATTTATGAGCAACTTTCATTTACTTACAATTGCTCAATCTTTATTTCGGTTAACGTTGGCTTGTATCGTTTTAAATACTTGCCATTTATTCTAAAGGTCCTATTTTCGTCACCTAACTCTTCGATTTCATAAGCGCCATTCGAAAAGCAACGCAACACGCGAAATGGGCCTTCCCACCTAGTGACCATTTGCCCAAAACCCTATCTTTTTATCCATAGGTAATAGGACTTTCCACACTAACTCCCCTTCCTCAAAGGTTTTTAACTTAACCTTTTATTGTAAGCTTTAGCTACTCTTTCTTTCTGTCGAATTAGCATTTCTAAAGCTAACAACCTCTCTTCGTCTACATCAACTAATTCATCAATCATCATATTCCAATAATGATCAAACGGAATTTCACACTGTTTTTGAATCCTTGTTGATTGTAAACAAATTTCGACGGTAACAATCGCATCATGTCCAAATGTTAACTTTGTAGGGAGTGGTGTTTATAGACTCTTTAGGTGAAGTTCGACAAGCCCATAACACTTGGGTCAAGAGAATCGTGCCAACTTCTAGGCTTACGTCCAACGTGCTTTTTAATCAAATTAATAATGATTTTATTGGCAGCCTCTACTTGGCCATTGGCTTGTGCGTAGTATGGCGTCGAAGTCAATAACTTGAAACCAACTTCAGCAGCGAAATCTACCATTTTTCGACCAGTGAACACAGTACCTTGGTCTGTAGTAATGGTTTCTGGAATTCCATATCTATAAATGATATGATTTTGAATAAACCTTATCATTGCTTCTTGATCTACATTGGCTAAAGGTATCGCCTCTACCCATTTAGTAAAGTAATCAATCCCCACTAGAATGTATCTCGTGGCCTTTCGTGAAGTTGGTTTTATTTCTCCAATCACATCTAAAGCCCAACCCCTGAATGGCCAAGGTTTCACTATAGAATGCAACTCATTTGCGGGCACATGTTGTATTCGGCATGTGTTTTGGCATTCTTGGCATCCTTTGGCAAATTCTATACAATCTTTTAGCATAGTTGGCGATACATTCCTTGTCGAAATAACAACCATTTCATTTTGTGGCCTACTTGATGTGAGCCACATGCTCCACTATGTGTATCAGAAACTGCCAAATATGCCTCGTTTTCACTAAGACATTTTAGTAGCACCCCTTCAGGAGTTTGTTTGTACAATTCGTTTCCAATTAACACGTAGCTTAGAGCTCTGTACTTTACTTTTTTGTTAGTGTTCCCTGTAGGATTTTGCAAATATTCTACAATGGGTTTTCGCCAATCATCATCAACCATATTGTCAATAGCAAAAATTTCTGCCAAGTCAATACCGTCGAAAATGTGACGTTCTTCGACGCTCACTTCACTTGTATTTATTGCCCCCCCAATTTTTGGTGTTGACAATAACGTTGAAGGAGTATTGTAGAGAGAGTCTTCTGAGATTAGTTTATCTTTTATCTCAATTAACTCTTCTAGGCTTTGCTTCGATACTTTGTAACCGGAAGCAATTTGTGCCAGTTCATTTGCCACGTGATTTTCAATTCGTGGTAAGTGTTCTAGGTGAACGAATGTAAACCTTTTTAGCAAGGTATTGGCAATAACGAAATATTTAATAAGATGTTCATTAATACATTTGTATTCTTTAGTCAATTGTTTGACCACTAGTTGAGAATCACCTTTTATTTCGACACAACTTGCCCCCAATTCGAGTAAAATTTTAAGGCCTACTATTAAAGCCTCATATTCAGCTTCATTATTTGAGCAGGAATCTCGAATTTTAAATTTATACTTCGTTGGAGTATTTTCCGGAGAGATAATCAAAATTCCAATGCTCGCTCCCATTCTTATGGCTTGAGCCATCAAGTATAATCTCCAAGGACGCACGTCCTAATGAATGTATTTCACATTCGACAAATGTAATGGTCTCGCTATAAAATCAAGAACCACTTGTCCTTTAATTGATTTAAGGGGTTGGTAAGTTAAGTTGTACTCTAGCAAAGCTAAAGCCCATTTGCCAATTCGACTATGCAACATTGGTTTTGACAACATATGTTTAATAACATCAAAATGCGAATAAACATAAACATCTGCTGATTTTATATATTGCTTCAATTTTGTACAAGAAAAATACAAGCAAAGGCACAGTTTCTCAATTGGACTATACCTAGTTTCAAAGATCAATCAAAACCCTACTAAGGTAATAAATGGGTCTTTCGACACCACTATCATCCTCTTGCGCTAGCATGCTACCTATTGTGTTATCAGAAGCTGCTATATACAATTTCAGCAATTTATTTCCAATAACAGGCAATAAAATTGGTGGCTTGACCAAATAAGACTTGATTGCGTCGAAAGCATCTTGGTGAACTTGCTCCCACTTGAATTCATCTTCTTTCTTCAATCTCAGTAATGGCGAAAAAGCTTGTGTTTTGCCACTTAGATTTGAGATGAATCTTCGAAGGAAATTGATTTTTCCCAGTAGTGACTGCAGTTCTTTTTTGGTCGAAGGAGCCTTCGTTTCCATAATTGCTTTAGTCTTATTTTCGTTGATCTCTATGCCTTTCTTGTGTACTACAAAACCCAAGAATTCACCTGCACGTACACAGAAAGCACATTTGGTTGGATTCATTTTCAATCCATATTTCCTCATTCGTTCGAAAGAACGTCGAAGATGGTCTAAATGACCACTTTCTGAGGATGACTTAACCACCACATCATCTATGTATACTTGCATAAAATCATCAATAAAATCGTGAAACATAGAATTCATTGCCCTTTGATAAGTGGCACCAGCATTTTTTAAACCAAAAGGCATGACCACCCATTCATAAACACCTAATGCCCCTGGACATCGAAAAGCCGTTTTCGACACGTCCTCTTCGGCAATAAAGATTTGATTATACCCTGAGTAGCCATCTAGCAAACTGAGATAATCAAATCCTGCTGCCGAATCTATTAGCATTTCTGCTACGGGCATAGCGTATTCATCTTTAGGTGTTGCATTATTTAAATCCCTAAAGTCTACGCAAACTCTAAGTTTTCCATTTTTCTTCATTACTGGAACTATATTGGCTAACCAATCAACGTACTGGCCATTCCGATGAAATTTGCTTTTGAACAGCCTTTCTATTTCTTCCTTGATCTTAGCCAATATCTGAGGAGCAAATCTTCTTGGTGTTTGCTTCACTGGCTTCTTCCCTGGTCGAATGGGTATTTGTAATTCCACCACTTCTCGACTCAAACCGGGCATTTCGCTGTACTCCCAAGCAAAGCAATCCTTGAACTCCCGCAAGTGAAATGACTTGGGTTACAAGGCGACATCAAGATGTGCACTAATATAGGTTGGCCTTTTGATCAAGCCATCTCCCAAATCCACCTCTTCGACTGGATCTTGAGCTTGCATGCGCTTTGTAGAATCTCTAGGGTCTTTTTCAAAACCCAATGGTTCGTCGTCATAAATGCAATCCAGTTTGTCATTTATGACTTCACCATTTTCTTCAGATGAAGTTATGGCTTCGACAGCCATTGTTTGTTGATTTAACTCGGCTTCCAAAGCCGTTTTTATTTTATTTTCGCCATGTAGGCCGTAATTCTATCCTGCAAGCAGGGTGCCGACATCTAAACCTTCTAAGAGTCAGTGTCCCATCCTGTTGGAGGTAACACACCATCAGGATAGACATTAGCACCTTCTATTTCCTCTCTTTCCCACACAAAACCATGTGTTGGGTATAAGTGAATGGAGGAAAGCACATTATCTGAGGAGATGTATGCTTGGCTAGAAGATGTACATGGCGCAATGTTCGCCATTTGCTTCTCAAAATTCTCCCCGTGACGTTGTTTACGTCGGCAGGAAATAACTCGTCCGCTTGACGTACTCTACGGACCATCATCCCTCCACATTACCGGTTTTGGTGTAGGCTTGAGGAACAGCTCTCCTACGCCATGTATCCACTCTCTCCCGAGGAGTAGATTGTAGCTTGCTTTTGATGCTATAACAAAGAACGTGGTGGTTCTTCTTACGCTTCCTACCACCACCTCTACTTGACCGCTCCCAACGACTGCGATTTCCCTCTCATAATTGGTTAACATAATGTTATGAGGTCTAAGGTCCATGTCGAATGACTATTGTCTTCAAAGACATGGCACGAGGCATCAAGTTAACCGCACCCTCCATCGACCAAAGATCTTGTTAATGCCTACGCCATTAACTTTTGCTTGGGCGTATAAGGGCTTCAAATGATCTTTGCGTACCCTCGTCCGGCCTCTCGAAAGTGGCCATTTGTTCCTCTACGCACCATTGTTCATGACATAGTAGCATCTTGGCTTGTGGTTAGCCATATCCCCAATGAAGTCTTCTTCGACGTCATTTGGGATCATGCTAAAGATCGTACTCACTCGGCAAGATGGATACGACGTTGCGGATGACGTCGGCTAGCCTCGAGTCGTCGAAATCGATGTGACATCTTCGTCCATGTCGAATGAAGCACTTTTCTTCTTTAAAGCTGTTAATGGAGGGAAAATCCTCTCCATAGCAGGCCTTCTTGGTTCCTCTATAACAATAGATTTCCCTTTAGCCTTGTTTCCAACCCTCACTTGATTGGCAGCTCCTATACTTATCTTTGTGTTCCCCCTCGCTTTTAGGAGTTACACCCTTAACCGCTTTTTGGCGTTGGCTCGTTAGCAACTTTGTGTTGCCTTCTTTTCGAAATGATGGTATCGACGCCATTGGGTCTTCGTCATGGGGTTCTTCCCTTATAATTATTTTTATAATTATACTTTGAGGCCTCGCCTGTGATTGGCTTAGGTCCGTCCCCAAATGTTGTCGAGCGTTTTTGTAGTGTCTACATCCAGCGTGTATCCACTTCTCATTTGATGGATCTGCTCTTGGAAAGAATGGTTTGGCGAGAGGAGATAGCACAAACTCCTTCTTGGCTACACCTTGCCCGCCAAAGAAATCGCGACTTACTTGTCGAAGCCCCGCTGAATTCTTTATCTTGTAAGGAAGGTCCTCTCTCGGCGTCAAATTTGGCCTCTTACTTGGCCATTTCCTTTTCGGGGTGGTCGAACTTCGACGATTCGACACTCTTAGCCGCTTCTTTGTCAAACACAAAGATCGCACCTTGGACATAACATGACCTCGAGCTCAATTTACACCGATTCAGAAGTCTATCGGATCTTCCTCACCTTAAGGGTACACAGATCGTGTACCTTCTCTTCGTATTCTTCCGGAGTAACTTTGTCTCACAAAGATCACTCTTTTGAACAACACTTTTGATTTTTTCAGTGGGAGGTTTGGTAGACTTAGGAGAATCCACCATTTTTACGTCTACCATATTGATACTCATCTCAATTGGTTCCGCATACATCGCCCACTTGATGGAGGGGGTCGGATCAATTTGCATCGGTGCTTTATTCTTTTTATCTCCAAACTTGAGTCTTCCCTCTTCAATCGCTTTACAAACCATATCCCTGAAAAGAACACAACGGTCAGTTGTATGTCCCAAAAAATTATGAAACTTACAATAACCCTTTTTCTTCCTCTGTTCGAGAGGAGGAACTTTCAGGCCGTTTGGCACTATTATTTGGCCATCAGTTACTAGCAAATCGAAGATCTCATCACATTTGGTAACATCAAAAGTATATGTTTTAGGCACAAATCTGTCGTTTTTAGGCTCTACAGGATTATTCCCATTTGCCGGCCTTAATAATTTGCAAGCATAAGGAGGACCAGGCTTAAGTTCAGCCACGTCTATCTCCTCTGATTCGACATCACTAAATGCGAAGTCGAATTGTTCGTCTACATAGGCTATCTTTTCTTTTTTGTGAAAACCCACTGAGTTCTCTTTTTTATTGTACTTATTCACTCTAGCCTTTTCCTCTTTAAGCCTTTCGACTTGTCGAACTCTATCGGCTAGTTGGGCCATGTCTCTCAAATGAGACGTATCCAATTTCTTTCGAATTGAATAGTCAAGGCCACCTGCAGCCATTTCGACAAGCTCATGTTCAGGCACTTGCGTAAAACATCTTGCCTTCAGTAACCTGAATCTATTCAAATAATCATCAATAGCCTCAGGTACTTTACGTCGAACACTGGCCAATTCTTTAAGGCTAATCTTCGACTGGCCCATGTAGAATTGCTCATGAAACGCCTTTTCTAATTGCCCCCATGTGTATATGGAACCAGGGGGCAGAGTGGTAAACCACGTAAAGGCATTTTTAGTTAGAGAATTTGGAAAATACTTCATTTTCAAACTCTCATTTTGAGCTATGTCCCCTGCCTCAGTCATGTACCGGGCAATATGTTCGACAGTGGACTCGTTGGTATCACCCCCAAACTTAGTGAACTTAGGGATTTTCCAACCTCTTGGCAATTCTGCCTGCAAGATATACTCACACAGGGGCGATATGAAATTAGGCCTATGTAAACCTACGTTAAGGCCATTTTGCGCCATTATGGTTTCGACCAAAGTGGCTATGTTGTCTTGAGCGCAAACGTTATTTCGTTGCACTTGTCGAACAACTTCATCAGCGTTTTGGTTTCGATTCACCATAACTACTTCGTGGATGTGATTACCCACCCCCTTGTTGTTCGCCCCCATAACCGCTGAGCTTCGATCCAATCGATCTGCGTGGGGTGTTAGGCATATTGTTCCCACAATTTGGTAACTGCCTATTGTTTCCCGTAGGAGCCCCAAAGAAATCTGCAATCCTACCCATTTGGTCTGCTAACATCTGATAACTGGTATTTGTGTTCTGAATCAAAGGATTGAACACGGTACCAATTTGTTGAGTCAGCATATTAACCATATCATGATTACTTTCGTCCACTTGTTGTCTTAACGCCAACAAAGACGCATTGGTTAATGCAGTAGGATTTCGACCAAGTACACCCTCAGAAGAAACGTGTGAAGGAGAAAAGGTCGACACATGTGGCATTCCAGTAGGCATGCCATATACCCCAAAAGGGTATGGTGGTAGACTCATATTTTGGAAACGTGTTTCCAAACTATTCCCTCGTTGCCACATAAGGACTCGAAGGAAGTCCTACGCTTTGTGGCAGGCCATAGACGATGTCGAACCAACATTGGTCATTGACATCGTGGGAGCGGTTATTGATGTCACCGGGCCGTAGTCCCCGCAACAATTCCACCGCTTACATTGGCAGAATCTACCGTTGTTCCTTGCACTTGTGATATCACGAGTGGAACTAGAGGCGTTGTTAGAATTGGTACGTACCATTCTACCACTCCTCAAGTGCATACAAATTTATACACTTAACGAAAACGACACAAAATAAGCGCAAAGGTCCCACGGCGCGTGCAATTTGTTTCTTTGGTGTTTTTAGCAAACAATCACTAGTTTTCAATATTAAGATCCGTGAGATCAAACTAGAAAATCTCTTTGACGATTGCCTAGAAGTTTTGTGTCTTTTAGCGTGCGTAGAAGAAGAAAAAATAGTAGAAAGAGATAGTTTGAAAGCGTAATGAGAGCAAGAAGTGCGACAAACGTAAAAAACAAGTAAAAAGTGCATTAAATGATAGAGAGAAGAAGGTGGTGCACCAACACGCATAATGTAATCTGATTCACTCTTGTTTCGCTTTGGCTTGGAAGTTGAGTTTCACGAGTTTTTGTAAAGATGTGGTGACCCCGTTTTCCTATTACAAGGGAGTATTTATACTCTCATATACAATCGTGGGCAAGCACGATAACCACTTCCTAAAAACTAGGGAAATAACCGCCCACTAATGCTGCTTTGCTCGCTTGCGCCGACCACTTTGTTGTCGAAGAATTTGGCGAAGCATTGGACCCGCTTTGTCGAACAACCGGGCCTTCTCTTGTCGAAGGTTCCCGGCCTTGCCTCGTAGCTTGAAGAACTAGGTGCAGCCGAAGTTTGCTTGCATTGTCGAAGACTTGTACAATCGCATCTTTGTTGAATTCATGGTATATTGACTTGCACGTTGACTGCGCAACCCACGTAATATCATTAAATGTGCAATCAACACCATTTAAAGCTTAATTTAATGCCCTTGCCGAAATTTTGAGGTAACAACAAATAGATGTGATGTGGAGGGTATGCCGATCTATTTCGTACACATTCTAACTTCTTGTATTTTTGTTAAATCACACCGACTTTGGGTAAATTTTTTTGAATTAAATATGTTGTTTATTTTTGCATTTCGGGCTTGGATTATGTGGTATTTCCCTCGGATGGCGGAGAGGTTGCCGGTCATATCCAAGGTGCGGAGCCACCGGGTCAGCGCTACAGAAGAAGAAGTCGGACCACACAGGTGAGCCACTACAGGAGGATGATTGATGAGTCGAGTCGGAGGATGTCTGGCTGGCGACCATTTGAGGAGGACGGTGTGGTAGACCTTTTGAGCGAGATCTCCTCTACAGAGGCTTCATCACCGGGTGGCTTCGAGTTCCTACATGCCCGATGAGTGCTGCGACGGTTTAGATGCGCTCGGATCATCCCGCCGACCTCTAAGAGTCGTCCGAGTCATCTCGATGCGCGTCTTTCGGATCTTCCACTTCATGGCATCTGTGGATGACATCATGCGCACTACTCGGGTTGCTCGGCGGCCGGATGAGACTGTACGTAGGTACTTAGAGTGGTACGTCCGGGCTTCTATCCCCAGACTATTACCGACTCCACAATCACCAAAGAATGCGCGGCTGGACACCCTCCCCGAGAGCTACGATCACGACGATCTTGAGTGGGTGAGGAGGTTGTGGATCTTGCTTGTAGAGGGGATTCGTGATGGCGAGATCACGCATGGCAGTCGGGCGTATCGGACACTCCATAGGCTGGTGGGGATGGCAGCACCAGATGACATTGCTGGGGAGCTTAGACGACGGGGACGAGGACGAGGGCGACGAGGAGGACGTTAGGGATTTTTTTATCACTTTTTTGATGTATTTGATGTTGGCACTTTATTATTAATTTTTTTCGGATGTTTTATTTTACGAGTTTCCATAAATTTTTGATTTCATTGATTCGATAAAACAAAGTCACACAAGTGATACAGCATAAACAACTAGAATAAAAATAGATAGATAAAATGAAAATACAATAGAAACTACTGAGCTGGTGGAGTTAATCGACGAAGGATCTCAACGACGGTCCTTCTGGTTTCGACGTACAGATGAATGTAACTCTTCCATTTAAACATAATATGATTGGACATCATCTGTCGGAGGTCATCCTCGGTGTTGACATCCACAAGAGACCGGTGAAGACCTCCATCACCCATTCCGGTTTCCGATAAACGATACGAATTATCTAATGCTCGCTGTTCTCGGTTGAACCATCCGCAGATGGTTTCGCTTAAGAAGCGTGAAAAATGATATGCGGTGTTTTAACCTACACGATACAACATCTCTCCCATCGAAACTTATACCATCATCTTTCAAGATGATGCCCTGATAATCAGCAAACCCCATATTAGAATGAACGAGAGTGAGGGAAGAAGGCTCGTATGAAATTAGCGAAGCCTGCATCATCTTCACTTGTGTTGTGTGAGAGAAGGAGGAAGTTGAATTTTTGGTGTGAAAATAGTGATGGTGGGAGTGAGTATTTATAGATGAGGTAAAAGATTATCAACCGTAGATTTCGTTGATCAACTTTGAAAGTGAAATCATGACCGTTAAATTTTTTTTTACAAATAAAAAAAAATAATTTAAGGCTCATCGTATATATATCATTTGGGACATATATACGATCGTGTAGTTTTAACACATCGTATATATGCCCGAAGAAGTATATATGATTGATCGTATAACGCCAATCGTATATACTTCTTCAGAAGCATATATACGATGTGTTAAAACTACGCATCGTATATATGTCCCAAATGATATATATATACGATGAGACTTTTTTAAAAAAAAAAAATAGATTACAAAGGGCATTTTGGGGATTTCAGTGTGGGTGGGGGTTTAAGAGGAGAGGGTGGGGGTCCAAAAAAAACCCTTATGAGTTTTAATATAACCATTAAATCATTTTGGATTTTATATTTTTTTCATGCTGTCAAATTATAGGTATCTTTTTTTTTAGATAAGCAATAGTTGTATTGATGGAGACACTAGGGGTGCACCAATCCCATATACAATAATGAAAGGGGGAGGGCCTCCTCAAATTATTATAGGTATCTTTACAAAAAACACTTTGAATTTGTTAAATGTAGATATAAAAAAAGATTACCTATAATCAAAATTTATTTATTTTGACTATAATCCCATCCCAACCCAATATATACATGTGATATTGAATGCAAAAAATTGATTACAATTAATTATAAATTTTGTCCACAAATAAATACTTCATATTTATAGTCAATCAAATATTTAGTTCGCAGTTTAGCTAGTATACATAGAAAAAATCATGAACACCATGAAAGTAACTGTTTTATCTTATTGGTCAAATAAAAATCTATTTTGTCTTTTATTTAATTCATATAAACTATCCCAAATAATACTTTATAATGTAGTGTAAACAAGAAACATTTATTTTGAACAAGTTACGTAATTTATTGTTTCTCAAATTCATCAATTTATAAATAATTTGATTGAATTCCTATATGTTTGTTAATACATATTTTGCTGTTTGTTAAATGATACTATTTAATTTTAATATAATTATACTAGTTGTTATAACAAATTTGAGTGTTTGAATTTAATTTACATATCTTTTATGTCAACATTGTAAGGAATTGGTTGGATTGTTATGATAAACAATCTGTTAATGGGAATGTTTGTCTAAGTTTTAAATGAAATTTACAAAGAAAAAAATAGCTCAATCTTTTTATCACTTTTGCTTTCATCTCACATGTTTTGGTCGTGTACTTTTTTGAATTTCACTAGGTTTATCGATTTTTACTTCTATATTTGTTAACAGCTTTGTTTTTTTGTTATTATGTTCATTTTCTATTAAATAACTTCCATATAACAAAAATAATCTATCATATAAAAACCTAATTCATATCACTTGTTCTTTTTAAATTTTCAAAGATGGAGTTTCTCATACATCGCACGAGATAGGATTCTAATTTCCATGTTTTTTTACAATAATTTTCATAATATGTTAAGCTTTTAAGATATGATTCTTTTTTTGGTTACTGTGTTATTAGTGTGCAGTATCCACCAACTTTGCTGGTAACTAATCTACACCATGGATTTGCATACAAGTTTAACATGAGCTCTCGTACATTTGAAAGATCAGTTTCTTGTAAATATTAGTTTTAATATAAAAGCACAAACAGTTGATCATCCCAAAGCAATGGGACATAAGATCATATCAAGTAATGTCTCTTTAAAACTAACCCTACAAACAAATCATAAGATTGCTAGCTCTCAGGTGAAAGAGGAGTGAAGAAATTTTCAAACAACAAATTCTGGAAGATAGAAAACGATTAGAACTTCATTCATTTCCACTTGCAGGACCAACAAGAACTCCTTGAGCAGAACCTTCTTTCCTACCAGATTCATCTTTTACATCAGCATCAGCCTTCCTTATCCTGATTTTATATTTAGCCTCAAACTCAGCAATTTCCTTTTTCTTCCTTTCCAATGCCTCATTTAGCCTGGTTACAACCTCTTCAAGTCCTTCTTTATTTCGCAGTACAGCAGGCAAGACCTCTTTGATGGTTCTCTCCACCAGAACCCCTCCAATCATCCGATAACATCGTCTAGATGGGTCAAGTGGCTGAATGGCGTTCATCACCAGTGAGTGCTCACTAACTTCCATTTCTAGTTCAGTGATTTTTGAGTAAATTTGGTTGAGCTCAGACCTCATATTTGCATATATATTTGCAACCGCTTGTTCATTTACTGGTTCCTTGTGATCACCTTCAGCTTTACTAGCCATGGTTCTAAAGAGATGAAAAATAAATTCCATCAAGGTAAAAAAATAAATGTATAATAAGCATAAAGAATATTAAAACAGTTTCAAAACTTTTTTTTCTTCTAATTCAGCATATTTCAGAATCTCATAAAAGAATATGGAAGTAAATCAAAAGTATCAACTATCAACTATATCAACTATATCTTTTATCAAAACACCCACTACCAAAAATACCAAACTACCCTTCTCTTAAACTAACTTTTTTTCTATCTCACTTTTTATCAACTATATCTTTTATCAAAACACCCACTACCAGAAATATCAAACTACCATTCTCTTAAACAAACTTTTTTTTCTATCTCACTTTTTATCAACTATCAATCAACTATATATCTTTTATCAAAACACCCACAACCAAAAATACCACACTACCCATCTCATAAACTATTATCTTTCTTCCTCTAACTCTATCTCATTTTTCTATTTTTCACAATATATATATACTTTAATTTCATTTTAATATATCACTTTTCTCTATCAATAAGTTTTATTTAATCTCTACGGAAAAAATTACAATTTGAAAATATTGAAATTTAATAAAATTTTCTTTTCTAATCTCTACGTGAAATATTATATATTGCTGGTAAATGTTCACCGGGTAATATTCGGAATTACTCAATTACTATTTGAAACCATTTGTTTATCTACTTTAAAATAATTTTAATTTTAATTTTCACAGGGTATTGTTCCGACTAATTAAATTATGTCTAAGTCTACTAATAAAAATAATCGATAGCACCCGTGCGTATGCACGGGTATACTGCTAGTTACAAAAATGTCAGACACAATCCAGCTTTCTTACACAAATTCCAGTCACAAACAAGAATCTCAGATAGTTAGAATTTTCTTATTTCCAAGTATTAAGTGTACGTATAGCAAATGAGAGTGACACAGTGTTTAGTAACAAATTCATAGATTCAGCAATTGTATTCCAAATGGAAACAAATTATTCATCAAGGAAAAAACTTCAAGAGGCAAATCCATCATTGAAGTTTGAACAACACAACAAACTAGATGAAGCAATAAAAGACAGGAAGGGATCACAGTTTGAACTAGCAAACACACTTGGAGGGAACAAAACAGCTGAACTAGTTTTGTATCTATCGATAAAACAAGTTGTGGAGGGAAAATGATAAAGAAACTCTAAGAATAATTTCATCATAATCAATTTGAAAATTGCAAGCTTGTTTGGTTTTAGGGCATAGACACTATTAGTACACAAGTTTGTTTGCTTGAAAGAATAAAGGGCAGATAAAATGGATAGTTTTGACAATTAGAGCGAGGGCATTAGTTACATGAATAAATAGGGGGACATGAGGGTAGTGAGCTCATTTCAAACTTGTAAGCACTAGTAAACAGAGAGTAACTTGGTTGTGACGGAAAAGCGTTGGAAAAGAGATCTTTCTCCTTGTTCTGTTCATGTTTCAGTCATACAATAAAATCACATTTTTCTTCTCTGTATTTCCATCACGGGTTCCTAACACATAGAAACTTGATAATATAGAAACTCGATAATAATATCAGCTAACATAAGCACTATTAAAAAGGGATAATAGCCACCTAAAACATTATAAAAGGCATGGCAGATAATTTAACAAGACTAAACACAACAATATTAAAACAGTTCTGAAGGCTTTTTCTTTCTTCTAATTCAGCATATATCATTTCTTGCAAAACTACAATTATATGTGGTTAATATAATGCAAGAACACCTACTTCAGAATCTCACAAAAGAATGCGAAAGTAAATCAAAAGGATCACAGGCTGTCACCTATATAACTCATGGTTTCTAACAAAGTCCAATCACAAGAATTTCAGATAATAAGAATTTTTTTTTTCAAGTATTAAAATAAAAGTATGTGTAGCAAATGAAAGTTGTACAATGTTTAGTAACAAGTTAATGGTTTCAACAGTTGCATTTCAAATAGAAACAAATCATTCATCAAGGAAACAGTTTCAAAAGGCAAGCCTACCAATGAAATTTGACTTACACAGTGAAGCACTAAAGACAGGAAGGGACCACAGTTTGAAGTAGCAAATACATACACATGGAGGGAACAAAACAAGCTGATTTCGTTTTGGCATCCATTGGTAAATCAAGTTAAAAGGTAAAACTACAAAAATAAAAAAAACTTCAACAATATCATTATCATAATCAGTTTCAAATTCTGAAGCTTATGAGTCGTTCAGCAATTAGTTAGTTAGAGCTAACATTCAATCAATTGAAATTGAAAATCATTCCATGCAAGAAGCCAATCAACCAGATTTTCAGATTAATTCAATCATATAGCATTTTGAAGTTTCTCCATATTGCAGATGCATTGTCATAGAAATTCAACAATTATCATCACAACCTAAACAAACTCCTAATTGATAAAGCAAAGTAATTATCGAAAACGAGAAAAGAATAGAACTTCACCTACGGTAGTAGCGCTATATCGTGCGATCGCGCTTTAACGGGACTGCTTTGACGTCAAACAGAGTAGCCGAGAAGATCGGAGCAGCTTCAGTGGCCGCGTTTAGCGGCGAGTCGTGGCGTAACAGCTGTTTTCGCTGCCGCAGAAGTGTGTCGAAGTATTTCCGGCGACGGATGCTATTCTCTGTTACTGGGATCGGTAATTGAGAAAGAAGTCTCTAGAACACAAACATTGTGAATTAGGGTTAGCTTATAATGGGTTATGGGCTTGGCCCAATGGACTGTTGTTATTTTCACACTCATCTTTTTACACCCCTCTTTATTGAAAACCATCCCCTTCCAAAACACCTCATTTTGATTTTTCTTTTCCTCTTCCTCCATCCCCTCCTATTTTATTTCCCTCCTCTTCTCTCTACCTATATTATATATACCTTTTGCCCCATTCTTCCTCTTCCCTCTCCCTACCTAATCTTATTCCCTTTTCTCTCTAGCTCCTCTACCATGTATCATATGTTGTTTTCTTTTATTTATTTTGGCCATAAGCTAAATCAAGTTTAAGGGTATGGATTTTGATAAATCGATATTGTAAACATGATTTATGGTATTAAATTTTAAATATGGTGTCGACCTATCAGGTCCGCTCGATCATAAACTAGGGGAGAGTTCGATGGGGGGAGCTCATGATACATTAAGTTGATAGTGTAAGAGATACATTTGAAACTAAGCAAATAATGTCATAAATTCATTTGCTAATATATTTAGATGAAGAAATGAACTACATTTGAATTTTGCAATTCTAAGGATCATTTTAAACTATTGATACTACAGAAGACAGAGTTGCAAGGTTCTACAATTTTAGATATCAAATTTGTTAGTTACGCACAAGAAAATAAAAAAAAAAGGAGTATTTTATGAAAATGTTAACAATATATACCAACTTCTCGCATGAAAAGAAATTAGGCGCATCAACTTAGTTACGCCCACCATTAATGCAAAATGATCAAAACATCCTCAAACTCATTTCAAATATGTTTTATGATTTGTATTTTATTTCATGTTCCATGTGTTGTTCGAGTTTCATGTGGCATGCGATTTTCATCTATGGTTTGTGTTTGGTTTCTTTGTTTGTGTTTTTCTGCATGGAAAGAATATACGTGAACTGAGTTCACATACTTACACGTTAAATTTGCATGCTTTACAACCACGTTTAGATGCACATGTGAACTGGGCTTGCAAATGGATTTTTAACTCAATTTTATACATGACGTGTGAATTGATTTCATATACTTATTGTAGAACGTACTGATTTCAAAGGTTTGAAATATAAATAATAAAAAAATTGAAAACATTTATCAACATCTATCAAATCCGAAAAGATGGGTGCTCGACAATCTACTCTGTTAGTTATTTTGAATACTCCTCTATTAGACTATACTTTTCATTAATTCCTTTTAACCTTTAATTATTTATTTTTTCTCCTTTATTCCCTGTTTATCATCAGGTAGTGTTAGGCCAATGTAGTTAGTTTTTTTCTTTCATTTTCTGTTAGGTTAGTTGCAACTTTCAGTTGCTGAGTTTGTTGTAAATTCTCTCTCTTCTTTGTATATAACTCTTGTACATAACCTCATTCATCAATCAATGAATATTTTCTGAGTTTTCTTTCAATTCTCTCGGAGTCTAATATGGTATCAGTAGACATGAAATTTCCTATCCTCCGCGATCTGAAATTCGATTAACTCACCTTCTGTTATACCCCAATTTTGTCCGTATTCCTTTTCTTGTTCTAGTCGTTTATTTCTAGTAAGGGCGTGTTTCAGAGTCACATGTTTACGAGAGTTATCAGTGTAGGGTCCCGATTACCAACCCAAGCCAACTCCAGTCACTATGTTCAACTAACTCGAAATACCGTTATTTAAATTAGGCGCGCGCGCGAAGGATCGATCTTTTTGTGCGTTCTTCGATTTAATATCTGTATTCAAGTTTAGTCGTACGTGAACCGGTCTACCAAAATCCATTTTTCTCAAAGTTGGCTTAAATTCAGACCTAAGGATGCGATTCCGAGTTATTTTTTTAACACACCCATTTTCTTATATTGTTGGTCTAGTCTTAGCGCAGTCGTCAAGTCCGGTTCGTTTTCGTCTTTATATTAGGTCTTTTTTTTTTTCCTATTATTATTTTTTCTTACTTTGTTCACTTAATTTATTTAAGCACTTAATAAGTCTAAAAATGTCAAAAATTCAATTTAGTTTAATTTACAATGTTTAAGAGTCCAATATGTCTAAAAATGTCAAAAAATCCAATTTAATTTAATTTACAATTTAAAAACACCATAATACCCAAAAATATCAAAAATAGTATTTAGTTTAATTTAGAAATTAAAAGCACTTAATAGTCCAAAGAGTCCAAAAATACAAAAAAATCATAATACTAAAAATACAAAAATGGGAATCCGAAAATAATAGAAAAATGCAAAAACGCAGAGGTGCAATTAGAATTTTTCACCGCTTCCATCTCACGATTTGATTTGAATTGTGAGATCCAAAAAACAAGGAGGGTCAAAGTTAGTCAAAGTCCAAGGAAAACAAAATTAAATGCTAAACCTAGAATTTTAATATAAAAATAGGATCGGACCTCGATCAAAGCACGATTTCGAGTAAGTACGTAAAATCAAGAAAAAAAGATTAGGGTTTTACACTCAAAACCCTAATCACCTAAACAATTTCTTCTAGATCCGAGCGCAGAAGGAAGGAAAACGATGAGATCGAAGAGAGATCACAAAAAGAACAACAACAGAGCCACAACAACATCAACCACTCAAACAAACAACAAGATAGGTCGCGTTTTTTCTTCTTGAGAACAAATCGAAAATCGAGTTGGTCCTTAGTGACAATTTGGATACAAAAATGTAAAATATGTTGTTCAAATTTTTTTTTAGATCTGTTTGAATACTTGTTTGAATGTTACGTATGTATGAATTAAATATGATGAATGAATATACGAACAACCAACCGGACTCAAGAACAATCAAACCGAATGTAAATGGGGTAGAAAAGAATCGGACAGAGAAAGTTGTAGAATCAAACAGAACCAAAAAAAAAAAAAAAAAGCTTACCTCCAAAGACCACCACCCGAACCCAGCAACCACCATTGCCAAACCCAGCAACCGCCCCCAAAGCCGAGCCACTTCCAGCCTCCCCATCGCGGCGTTCCTTCTCTTCCCTTCTTCCTCGACCTCTCGCGCTCTCTCTCCATAAACCGAGTCACTTCCACCGATCCGCTTTCTCCTTCTCATAAACCGAACCTCCAACCACCATGAAACCACCCAAAAGCACCGGATCGTAAACTCTTTTCAAGAAAAATAACAAAGAAAGGAAGGAGATCGAAGAAAAGAGTGAAAACGAACCTGGAAAATTCCCTGGCCGTCACCACCACCAGGAACTAGAAACCCTCTCTCTCCCTATCACCGTCGCGCCGCCGTGAACCACGCCGTAAACCTCACTCCCTCCCGTGAACCCAGCGCCGCAAACCACTCTCTCACTTTCCTGAACAACCGGCGAGATTTTCGCCTCAGTTTCCTCTCTCTCTCTTGCCGCCGCGGCTGGGAGCGAATGAAGGGAATAAGGATCAGATTAGGTTTAAGTGAAACCCTAGTTCACTTTAAATGCCTCTTTTTTATTATTTAATTTAATTTAAAAATTAAAAACAAATCGATTTATTCTTGCACCACCCTAATTCCAGTATGCACTCTCTTCTTACTTAAGCCCGGTTTAGCATATCTTGGGCCTCCCATGCTGAACCGGGCTTTGATTACACCCCTTATTATTTATACAGACCCCTGCGACTAATAGAACCCCCAATTTACTATGTTCACCCCCTGTTTCGTTTTTTGTTTTAATTTCTTTTCCAATAATAATATAAATAGTTTTTTCTCGCAAAATAAAATAAACGGCTAAGTCGGTTGTACAACCGGGTTAGTCATTATTTTAGGGCCAATGAGCTGTACAGTTCAGTAACCCTACAAACTTAACAAATACGAATAAACCATTTTCCAAAAATAGGGGATTAAGTCTACTGCACTGATCGGGTTAGTCAGTCGTTCTGTAGCTAATGAGTCAGATGCTGTTCAGAGTTCTAGAATACCTATTCTAAAACGAACCCACCTCACACCAAACCACTTTCTTTCAAGAACCCTAAAATTATTTTCAAAAGTAGGGGCTAAGTCGGTTTGTACAATCGGGTTAGCCAAATATTCCTAGAATCGATGGTAGTGCAGATTCAAGGAATCCTAGGATCCCTACATTAAAAAGCACCAACCCACAAACATTTTCAGGAAGAACTACGTGGCTTTGATTCCTCCATTGCATCTGGAGGTACGTAGGAGCAAGACTCAACTCTTGTCAAGCACTAAAAAACAAAAACCTAAATAAGTCTTTTTTTCACAAATAAAAGGGTAATTATTAAATAAATCCTAAATTAATTAGACAATAGGATGTCGTGGGGTGCTAATACCTTCCCCACACATAACGACTCCCGAACCCTAACAACGCCTTATCGTAAAACTTAAAGGGATTTTCCGAATTTGCCCTCAAACTAAAATTTGGTGGCGGCTTCCTAAGAACCATTTCGAAGAATCCTTTCCCGGATTTTTCGGTCGCTACAGCTGGCGACTTCACTGGGGACGTATTTATTTTTAGAGAGTCAAAACCTAATTTAATTAATTTAGGATTAAATTCAATTTTACCCTTTTATTTATTCATTTATTTATTTACTTTTGCAATAATTATGTTATTTGTTTGTGTAAACCCTAGGGTAGACAGCGATGTTTTGTATGTATGTTTGTTTTGTTTTGCATGACTTTGGGTTTATTTTGCTCCTACACACACTTTGCACTTCTACACTTCACACACGTGAGAAAAGTCCTCTACCCGGACTCGAGCATAAACCTAAGTTAGAACGAGATTGCGTAGTGATGGCCTGCGGGACGTACGTCTCGTTGGGTGGTCACGAAAATCTCACCTAGAGTTTGATTCCTTTTGAGGATGCTATCCCTTCTAATAGCTTGCCTATTGCTCGGGTCGATGTTCTTGGTCGGGTCCTTGGCTCTAGGAACCATGTGTAGGATCCTTTAGAACCATCCTTGTGAGGTTCATCAGTAAAGAAAGCCTTAGACCCATTTCCATAAGATACCTCCTAGGTTCACAAAGGAGCTTAACACCCTTGCATTCAAAACAAACATTAGTGCATGTCGTCTTTTTACAAACAAGAAAACAAAAAAAAATCAAAAAGCAAGAAAGATCAAATTTGTTGTTTTTCCACAAAACACATGCATTTTTTTCTTTTACATCATATGAAAATACATATCACATGCATGCAAAAATATACCACATTACATGCATTTTTTTCCTTACATGCATTGTTTTAATTTGCTGTCAGGGAATTGTAAGCCTTTTGACAAAAAAAAAATGGATCAAAGCATCAAGAAAACCGTGAAATTGAGAATCAGACAACCAGACCTAAAAAGCTTGCTTGATCTAAGCGACAAGATGCCATCGGGACGACGTGATTCCTTCTCCAACAAATACGGGAATATTCTGAGTCTCCTCAAGATCAATGTGCAAGCAGAGGCCCTTACTGCTCTAGCCCAATTCTACGATCTACAACTTCGGTGCTTCACTTTCCAAGACTATCAGTTGGCTCCAACCTTGGAAGAGTTCGAACAGATTCTGCAATTCCCCACTGAGAACAATAAGCCCTACCGATATGCTGAAAACAACTCTTGGGTTAAAGGTTTGGCCGGTATCCTCAAAATCAATGCATCAAGTTTAGCTAAAGAAGTGGTGGTAAAAGAGAAAATGGAAGGTCCGCTAGAGAATACTTGGAAGAAGTGGCTTGGTTTTAGTTGGTAAAAATGATTGGGTTGCCTTCGGTGATGTCCTAGCACTCCTTATCTATGGGATAGTTTTGTTCCCTTATGTTCCCGACTTTGTTGACTACACTTTGCCATTGACGTCTTTCTAGCCTTCAAAACTCGAGAGACGTAATCCTACTTGCTTATCCTTGGCGACATATATTACGCTCTCCATGATCGCCACGACAAGAAAGCGGTGTGCTCATATGTTGCTTACATGTCTTTATGTCGTTGGTTTGTCTCCCACATCTTCAAGAGTAATTATCACATTGAAGCTAAAAGTAAATCATTGAAGCAATACATCACTAACCTCGTGGAAGCGACATAACATGGTGTTCCTCGCTCGAGACACAAATGAGTTTATTTACCAATGTGAGGGTTTCCCGAATGTCCTCTCATAGGAACTAAGGGTTGCATCAATTACAATCCCGCACTTGCCTTAAGACAACTTGGTTATCCGATGTTTGCATCCGCCTCCAACGAATCTTTGACCGCCTTCAGCACTCGACAAAAAGAGGTTACAAGATCTTAGTATGCTAAGAAGAATCGATCGCGCATGGGACAGTAGTACTCAAGAAAGGTCGCCTTGAATTGGGTCGCAGGGGAACTAATGTAGGGGAAAGTTACCTTCAATGGGTTCAACTCAGAGTCCAAGAGGTCAAACTACCCTTCCGTCCCGCACTTCCAGCTGAGCCAGAAGTTCCTGAACCTACTCCTATCCTTAATGAAGAAGTTGAGAAACTCAAGAGCTCCTTGGCAAAATCAACAAGAGAAAGTCAATTACAAGCTCGGTTAGAAAGAGCTCTTCAAGAAAAGAGGAACTTGCGGCAAGATAATGCTTTCAAAGATAAGCGTATCGCTGAATATGTTGAGGAGTTGAGCGCGGGCAATAAAAAACTCTTTGATGTGCAAAAATGTCTCAAAGGCGCTAATGATGAACTCAAGGCACGTAACCAAGATAGAGATAGAGCTATTGACAAAGCCTATGCATTTGAAACACAACTAAACAGATCCAGAGCAGCTGAGAAAGACTTGCGAGGTCAACTAGAAAGAATGAAAGCTCACTTGGAGGGGTTAGTTGCGGAGTACGAGAGCAAACTTGGGGTCGAAAGGAAGGCTAAAGGTGTAGTGCTAGGAAGGCTTGAAGAATGTCAAGCAGCCCTACAACAACAGTTCAGAGATACCACCGAGGCAAAGAGTTTCACGAATCATGTGAATTCTTTGTGCAAAGAGATCAAGATGACCTCACTCACCTTAAAGTCAATACTTAAAGTTGGATGATCATTGCACATACCGGAAAGAGATTCTCATGCTTGGCGGATTGGGTAATGAAGCTATCGTAGAAGTTCCAGCGCGCCCGGTGAACTCGTTATGACTAGAGAAAACACTCCCACTAAAGTTGTTAGATTTGTTAAGTTACAGAGGAATCTTATTGAAGTACTCCAAATTAAGGCGCGTGTGCGATGATAAGAAAAGGAAAAGAGCTTGAATGTAGTTGTCGATTACCAAACATTATGTTTTCACGCTTTATTAATGAATGAACTCCTTTGATTTTTGATCTAAGTTTGCGCTTTTATTTGTCGAAACAATGGCTTACAATTCCCGACGCGATGCATTCATTCATACATTCGCAATTCATGCATACTCATACTCACGCCATACATTTTGAAAAAAAGCGCGAGAAAAGGCAAACCGGGTTCTTCAACATCGCGTATTGGACCCGCTCTCAAGCAAAAAGATGGTCAAAACTCAAGACAACCAGGCACTAAAGGATGAGATTGAGAAGCTGAAGGAGCAGATGACCGAAATGCTGGGCCTGAAAGACCAGATGGCCAAAATGATGGAGCTTCTCGCCAAGAAGAACGACGAAGAAGGGGTTTCAGCTGGAAACATCGGGAACCAGGCCACAAACGTATCCCGTCCTCCTAACCCCAATGCTCAGGGTGTGCAATGGCCTCAATGGGGTTTACCACAGGGTTACACGCCTCCAACAGCAGATGCTGTCTATGGAGGAGATACTTCTGAGTTTGTTGCACAGTATCAAGATGAAATAGCAGGAAACAATGTGACTGATGAGACGGAACAAGCTCAACACAAGACCTCTGGCGCCGCCCATGGATTTTCTCAAATCCCCGAACCTGACTTCAAGAATCATACTCGCCCTGTCGTGGTTCCAGTTCCTCATCCCTACCACAACGCGGGTGGCCTTTCTCATGGCTACCAAACTGAAGATCCCCAAGCAAAAGATAAGCTGCAAATACTAGAAGAGCGTCTAAGAGCTGTGGAAGGATCCAATGTGGGAGTAGGGGATGCATATGACTTATGCCTCGTTCCCAATGTGATCATCCCTCATAAATTCAAAGTGTCGGACTTCGACAAATATCGAGGGGCAACCTGTCCTCGTAGTCACCGATCATGTATCGCAGAAAAGATGGCTCAGTTTGCACGCAATGACAAACTTCTGATCCACTACTTCCGGGATGGCTTTAGCCGGAGCAAACATCAAGCTGGTATATGCAACTGGAGCGCACTCACATTCCGTCTTTGGAAAGACCTAGGTAGCGCTTTTTAAAGCGATAAGTATAACATTGATATGGCTCCCGATCGGACGCAACTTGAGAATATGACCAAAAGAGACAATGAGTCGTTCAAGGAATATGCCCAGTACCGGAGAGGTTAGTTTTAGCACAGTAGCACCACCTCAAGTTAGAGAAAGAAATGGTTGCCATGTTCATGGAGACTCTTCCACACCCTACTTCGACAAGTTGATCGGAGGAGTGTCTTCAAATTTCTCGGACATGGTTACCATAGGGAGAGGATAGAAAGTGCAATGAAAAATGGAAAAATTACCCATAGCTCCACAGAACCTTCAACCGAAAAAGCCTTTCTCTGGATATCCCAAAAAGAAAGAAGGAGAAACAAATGCCATCACAAAAGCCCCTACAATACCCTTTCACCAACCTTTCAACTTCCCGCCCAAACACAACAAGCTCCACCTCCCTACCAAAATTACAGAACCCAAAATTACCTGAAAGAAAACACATCAACTTTGACCCCATACCCATGTCTCACACAGCACTTCTCTTCAACCACCTCATTAACAATAACCTAATCACTCCCGACCAATGAGACCACTCCACCCTCCTTTCCCGAAGAGGTTATGATGCTAACGCCGCTGTGGATTCCACGCCAGGCAATAGGTCATTCAACCGAAAACTATGCAGCGTTTAAATATGTAGTACAAGAGCTAATCGACTCCAAGATGTTGAACTTCAAAGAAGACGGTCCGAATGTGGCCACAAATCCTCTACCGGGGCATGCAAATCCATCTATCAATGTTTGTTGGAGGAGAATTCTTGATCAAAAAGGTGGAAGACATCAGACACCTTTGGATACCATACATGCTCGATTGTGTCATTTCGAGTCATCATGAAAGGATGCACCAACAAAAGTGTGTGTCTCGACCTCACCAGATCGGATCTTGTGAATCATTCAAACAAAGTTTCTTCAAGACCTACTAGACCGTAACATAGTGCGGATGGGTTCCGGAGGGGAGAAGGTGTGTATACTCTCCATCAAGCAATATCCGCAACCACCGGAGATCCGCTACAAAATCGACACAAAAATTGGCACCAAGCTATGCCAAGGCCCATCACTATTCAAGTGCCGCTCCTTTCCTTTCAAAAGTACCAAGGCGGTCCCCGGAATTACGACGCTCAAATTCAAGTGAAAGGGCTTCCAAGCAACCCCGACGTCACTAATATCTCGGGGACTAGCGGTATGACCCGGCTGGCGCATCTATACTCTGAAGAGCTCGGTAGGGGAAAAGTCAAGGGAAGAAGAAGAAAGAGTCCGCAAAGGCAAAAACAAAGAGCCCGGGTTTACTGAGGGAAGCACAAGCAAGAAGGTGTTGTCCGAACAAGAAGCCAGTGAATTCTTGAAACTCATGAGACAGAGCGAGTACCAAGTGGTGGACCAACTGAACCACACTCCTGCCAAGATATCTTTGCTATCCCTGCTACTCAATTCTGGCTCACCACCGTGCGCGCTAATGAAAGTACTCAACGAAGCACACGTCGCTCAAGACATCACTTTGCTTGCCGCCTAGACGGGATAATAGGGAATATCGTTGCAAGCAACTACCTCACTTTTACAGACGACGAGATTCCAGTAGAAGGAAGAGGGCACAACAAGGCCTTACATATTTCTGTGAAATGTGGGGAATATGCTCTCGCTCGAGTGCTTATCGACAACGGTTCGTCCCTCGAATGTCCCGCCTAAGTCCACCATGGAAAGGCTAGATGTGGATTGTTCCTATATGAAGCCTAGCTCTACACTACAGTTAGAGCCTTTGATGGGTCAAAGAGAGAAGTCATTGGAGAGATGGAGTTGCTGCATGCGGTAGGTCCGTAACTCTTCATAGTGGTCTTCCAAGTCATGGACATCCTCCCTCCTATAGTTGTCTCCCCGGGAGGCCATGGATCCATTCTCACCGAGCCGTTCCATCATCTTTACATCGAAGCTCAAATTTGTTGTGAATGGCAAGTTAGTAGTGGTTTTTGGGGAAGAGGAGCCGCCGGTCAATAAGTCATCCTCCGCCCGCTACATCGAGGCAAAATGAGGAATCATTCAAACCGCTTTCCAAGCCCCGGAAATCGCCAACACCACCTTTGTTGGAGAAGGAACCCCGATGCCTAAACTAAGATTGTCCAAGGCCGCCATGATGGTTGCCAAGGTCATCTTGACCAATGGGTTCAAGGTTGGAAGCGGCTGGGGGAAGATCGAGCGCGGATTCGACGCCGATCCAATTGTCCGACAACAAGAACGGATATGGGATAGGATACCGCCACGGTCGCAAGGATAAGGATAGGGTCTACAAAGAAAAGAAAGAGAGGAGAATGGCAAGGCTCGGGGCGCAGAGCCAAGGGTGAAGAAGTTGCTCATTTGTGATATCAACCAAAGCTTTCGAAGCGCAGAATTCTAAATCCTAACCAGATTGCTTTGCGGTTGAAGATGATCCAAGCACGGAGGACGGTGTCGTCAATCTTATGCGCTGCGCCCCCGCAGATGAAAGGTCAAGAACCGGGAGATTGTCGATTTTCCCGTAGTTTTCAATTCAAAGTAATTTTTCTCAGTAATGCAAATCCTCCGCTCGCCTGAAGGCCTTAGGATAACTCAATAAGGGCACACATGTTTTATTCAAATTATCAAGTATCAATAAAATAACGCTTTTGAATTCTTCAATAATTTTCTTTGTTTCTTATTTATTCGCTTCGCTCTTTCTTCCACTGCTTTCATTCCACAATTTTCGCTAATGCGGATCTAAAAATTTTGTCTTTGAAAATAACAATGTCGGTAAATCCATATCATAACTTTGATCATCCCATTAATCAAACCAAGAAGATGTTGAAAATGACTGAAAAACCCTCCGAGTTAATAATAATGATGGAACAAGAGGACAAAGTGATTCACCCCACGAGGAATCAATTGAAACAATCAACTTGGGTACAGATGAGGACAAAAAGGAGATTAAGATCGGAACTACAATGCCGATCTTTGGCGTGAGAAGTTCGGTTAAGCTCTTATTTGACTATGCCGATATTTTTGCATGGACATACAAAGACATGCCCGGACTAGACACCAACATAGTCGAACACAAACCGCCAAAGTGAAGCTCGAATGCCCACCAGTGAAATGTAGGTGAGAAGGATGAAGCGGAAATGTCATTGAAAATCGTGGATGAGGTTAAGAAGCAATTTGATGCCGGATTTCTAGCAAAGGTCCAAATATCCTCAATGGATAGCCAATATTGTCCCACCCCAAGAAGGATGGGAAGGTCCGAATGTGTGTCGACTCATCGGGATTTGAACAGAGCCACCCTAAAGATGACTTCCTCTCGCCACATTGATGTTCGGTAGATAGCACAAATATGAACACTCTCTCTCTCTCCTTTATGGATGGATACTCCGGATATAATCGATCAAGATGGCCCTCAAGATATGGAGAAACCACCTTCATCACTCTATGGGGGACCTTCTGTTACAAAGTCATGCCGTTTGGGTTGAAGAACGCTGGTGCTACATACCAGAGAGCAATGGTAGCACTATTCCACGATATGATGCATAAAGAAATAGAAGTTTATGTGGATGATATGATCGCAAAATCCAAAACTGATGAAGAGCATATTGTTAATCTGCACAAACTCTTTGAACGCCTAAGGAGGTTCAAGCTCAGACTAAATCCACCAAATGCACTTTCGGAGTAAGATCGGAAGTTGTTAGGATGCATAGTCACTCAAAGAGGAATAGAGGTGGATCCGGCCAAAGTACGAGCAATTCTTGAAATGCCGACACCTAAAACTGAGAAAGAGGTTCGTGGTTTCCTCGGGAGATTGAATTACATTTCCAGGTTCATATCCCAACTAACATTCACCTGTGAGCCAATCTTCAAGCTATTATGCAAGAATCAAGAGGCAAAGTGGAATGACAAGCTGTCAAGAAGCCTTTGAGAAAATCAAAAGGTATCTCCGTAACCCGCCAATCTTAATGCCACTGTGCGAGCGCACCTCTCATCATGTATTTAATGATTCTAGACAACTCGATGGGTTGTGTGTCTTGGGCAACAGGACGCGAGTCCGGGAAGAAGGAATATGCTATCTACTATCTAAGCAAAAAGTTCACGCAGTGCGAGACCGGATACTCATTGTTGGAGAAAACGTGTTGTGCTTTAGCCGGGCCGCACGTCGACTAAGGCGCAAGATATGCTAAGCCACACGACTTGGTTGGTGTCCAAAATGGACCCAATCAAGTACATCTTCGCCCGCACTCACGGGGAGAATTGCTCACCGGCAAATGCTCTCGTCCGAATACGACCTTTTGTATGTTACTCGAAAGCAATCAAAGGTAGTACATTGGCGAGTACTTGTCACATCACCTATCGAAGACTACCAATCAATGCAGTGTGATTTCCCGGATGAGGATATAATGGCCTGTTGGAAGAAGGAAAGTCTCTAGATGATGAAAGGTGGACCATGTCATTTGACGGTGCTTCAATATGTGGGGGCACGGAGTAGGGGCGTGTTAATCTCCCTGCACAATCGCTTCATACCATTCACACGACCCGATCGAGTTTCTATTGCACCAACAATATCGCTGAGTATGAAGCATGTACTTTAGGCATTCAAGCGACCCTCGAGTGGAAAGTTAAAAGACTCGATATATATACGGAGACTCGGCTTTGGTCATCCATCAACTAAGAGGCGATTGGGAAACAAGAGATTCCAAATTAATCCCCTATCGCGATCACATCCTAGAATTGGCCGAGAAATTTGAGGAAATCTCCTTTCACTATTTCCCTGGGAAAAATCAATTGGTGATGCCTTAGCAACTCTGCTGGTCGATGTTCAATATCATGGATAACAAAAGTCTCACATTCTTGAAGATACAAAATCGTGAGCTACCAAAGACATCATTGCCACGCAATCGAAGAAGAACCCGACAAAGAAGCCTTGGTATTATGACATCAAACAATATATCACAAACAGA
Organism: Oxytropis ochrocephala; assembly: GCA_020916435.1. NCBI lineage: Eukaryota > Viridiplantae > Streptophyta > Magnoliopsida > Fabales > Fabaceae > Oxytropis > Oxytropis ochrocephala. The sequence continues at coordinate 52,085,403 of CM037089.1, forward strand.
GAATATCCTCCCGGTGCCTCAAAAATGATAAAAGAACACTAAGAAGGTTGTCAATGGGTTTCTTTCTCGAATGGTGAAGTGCTTTACAAAAGGAACCATGATATGGTCCTCCTCGGATGTGTAGCAAAAGAAGAAGCGAGAAAGAATTATGAAGGATGTCCATGAGGATCCTTCTAACTCATTCTAATGGGCATACTATGGCAAGAAAGATCCCGAGGGTCAAGCTATTCTCGGTCGACAATGGAAACAGATCGTTTCGATTATGTGAGGAAATGCCACAAATGTCAAGTTTACGTGAAGACAACATCCATGTACCACCAAAGATCTCTCGAATGTTCCGCCGGCTCCGGCCGTTCTCAATGTGGGGAATGGATGTCATCGGCCCCATTGAGCCTAAAGCATCAAATGGGCACCGCTTCATACTGGTTACTATCGATTATTTCACCAAATGGGTTGAAGCCGCTTCTTATACAAGTGTGACAAGGTCTGTGGTTGTCAAGTTCATAAAAAGAGATCTGATCTGTCGTTACGGTCTCCCAAATAGAATCATCACAGATAATGGGACCAGGCTCGCCTAGATCAGTTGAACCTCATCGATGAGAAGAGGCTAGTTGCATTGTGTCATGGGCAGTTGTATCAACAAAGGATGAAGAGAGCCTACGATAAAAAGGTTCGTCCTAGACAATTTCAAGAGGGGGACCTGGTGCTCAAGAAGATCTTGCCTATCCAAAAAGATTCACGTGGGAAATGGACCCCTAACTACGAAGGGCCTTACGTGGTAAAGAAGTCATTCTCTGGAGGATCCCTAATTCTCACAAATATGGACGGCGAAGACCTCCATCTCCCAAGCAGTCAAGAAATACTATGCCTAAAGAAATTATATGAAAAAAGAGAAAAATGAGCCAAGCAAGAATAAGCTCGCTAGGTCGAAAACCCGAAAGGGCGGCCTAGGCAAAAGTTAGAGCGACCCGGTGGATTGAAAACCCAAAAGGGCAATCCAGGCAAAAATTAGGGTCAAGAGGTTGGACCAAAATGCTGAGGCAGACAACATTTCTAAAAGTCGAATGATGATTGGTCAAAGGCGTGAATATGGGTATCCGACAATGTTATCTCAAAAGACATTAGCTACCAACAAATCTGCTTAGTATTCCCGCTGCTCGCTTTCTTTCAATTCGATTCTCGATGTAATCTTTCACGGTCGCAGTGCCTTCTACGCATACTTGGCTTCCAATATTAATATCAAACACTTTCCATTCTCTTTCATTCTCCTCGTTTGAAATGATGTTTTTGGTAAACGATAATGAATTGCGAAACATGTGCCATAATCATAAGCATTACGATCATTACGAAATTCTTGAAAATCACAGAAAAGATATGATCTCTCATAAAAGTAGTCACAAAAAATGAACAAATGCACCCACAGTCACTTCAAATGGATCACAACACGCCCCAACATATCAATCTCGCGATACAAATATACGGATGATTTCATATCTCACGCCAGAATCCATGAGTTGATAGAACCATCAAAAAAAGGGGACTGCCCAAAAAAAAAAAAAAAAAAACGTCATTCCACACCTCATGCATCATCTCGCCAAATACCATTCATCAAATACCTTACAAAACACTCATATACCATGCACTGCATTGTTAAAGGTTTCACTCAAACACACACCCTCACTAGGGGCATCCAACTATAACGCCACACTACATAACAGATCACCAAGATCCTCCAGACCCCGAGTGGTCCTTCAGAGCACTACGCTCCTTCAGTGCCCTAAGTGGCCCGGGTCGCAACGTCGGAGTCGAGCCCGACGGACCTTCTCGCACTCCCGAGTGGTCCTTCGGACTAGTCGTCGTGTCGCCCTAAGACACGGTGTCGTCCCTTCATGGTCAACATATCGATTCGGATCCGATCTTGACCCACCATGGCCGCCGAGTATAAAGGCCCCCTCGGGCCGCTTTAATTAGTACCATAGCTAGTTGCGCTCCTTCAGACCACGACGGTCCTTCGATTAAGGCCTAGGCGACCTTCCGGACCTTAAGTGGTCCTTCGAGCCTTATCGCTCCTTCGGACCACTCGAGTGGTCCTTCGAGCCTTAAGCGCTCCTTCCGTGTCCTTGATGACCCTTCATTTAACGTCTGGTTAATGCACCGAGTGTTAACCCTTCATTGCTCCTCTCAAACCTTCCACTTCCCCCTTAAACGGACAAAATTAGCGTCTATCTTATCTTTATTTCTATTTCTACTACGAAAGTTCTAGAGCTCAAAGACTTTCTAGTAAAATATTAATAAAGAGGGCAAACAATATACCCCAATTTTGTCCGTATTCCTTTTCTTGTTCTAGTCGTTTATTTCTAGTAAGGGCGTGTTTCGGAGTCACATGTTTACGAGAGTTATCAGTGTAGGGTCCCGATTACCAACCCAAGCCAACTCCAGTCACTATGTTCAACTAACTCGAAATACCGTTATTTAAATTAGGCGCCAATGGGATCGATCTTTTTGTGCGTTCTTCGATTTAATATCTGTATTCAAGTTTAGTCGTACGTGAACCGGTCTACCAAAATCCATTTTTCTCAAAGTTGGCTTAAATTCAGACCTAAGGATGCGATTCCGAGTTATTTTTTTAACACACCCATTTTCTTATATTGTTGGTCTAGTCTTAGCGCAGTCGTCAAGTCCGGTTCGTTTTCGTCTTTATATTAGGTCTTTTTTTTTTCCTATTATTATTTTTTCTTACTTTGTTCACTTAATTTATTTAAGCACTTAATAAGTCTAAAAATGTCAAAAATTCAATTTAGTTTAATTTACAATGTTTAAGAGTCCAATATGTCTAAAAATGTCAAAAAATCCAATTTAATTTAATTTACAATTTAAAAACACCATAACAGTCCAAAAAATGTCAAAAAATAGTATTTAGTTTAATTTAGAAATTAAAAGCACTTAATAGTCCAAAGAGTCCAAAAATACAAAAAAATCATAATACTAAAAATACAAAAAATGGGAATCCGAAAATAATAGAAAAAATGCAAAAAACGCAGAGGTGCAATTAGAATTTTTCAGCTGCTCTCCATCTGCTGATTTGAAACATGTCAGATCCAAAAACAAGGAGGGTCAAAGTTAGTCAAAGCCCAAGGAAAACAAAATTAAATGCTAAACCTAGAATTTTAATATAAAAATAGGATCAGACCTCAGTCAAAAGCACAGATTTCGAGTACAGAAAATCAGTAAAAAAAAGATTAGGGTTTTACACTGAAACCCTAATCACCTAAACAGATTTCTTCTAGATCTGAGCAGTAAGGAAGGAAAACAGTAGCAGTCAAGAGAGGATCACAGCAACAACAACAGAGCCACAACAACATCAACCACTCAAACAAACAACAATATAGGTCGCGTTTTTTTTCTTCTTCAGAACAAATCGAAAATCAGGTTGGTCCTTAGCTGACAATTTGGATACAAAAAATGTAAAATATGTTGTTCAGCGTTTTTCTTTAGATCTGTTTGAATACTTGTTTGAATGTTCTGTTATGTATGAATTAAATATGATGAATGAATATACGAACAACCAACCAGACTCAAGAACAATCAAACCAGAACAGAAATGGGGTAGAAAAGAATCAGACCCGAGAAAGTTGTAGAATCAAACAGAACCAAAAAAAAAAAAAAAAAAAAGCTTACCTCCAGCAGCCACCACCCGAACCCAGCAACCACCATTGCCAAACCCAGCAACCGCCCCCAAAGCCGAGCCACTTCCAGCCTCCCCATCGCGACGTTCCTTCTCTTCCCTTCTTCCTCGACCTCTCGCGCTCTCTCTCCATAAACCGAGTCACTTCCACCGATCCGTTTCTCCTTCTCATAAACCGAACCTCCAACCACCATGAAACCACCCAAAAAGCACCAGATCAGAAACTCTTTTCAAGAAAAATAACAAAGAAAGGAAGGAGATCGAAGAAAAGAGTGAAAACGAACCTGGAAAATTCTCTGGCCGTCACCACCACCAGGAACTAGAAACCCTCTCTCTCCCTATCACCGTCGCGCCGCCGTGAACCACGCCGTAAACCTCTCTCCCTCCCGTGAACCCAGCGCCGCAAACCACTCTCTCACTTTCCTGAACAACCGGCGAGATTTTCGCCTCAGTTTCCTCTCTCTCTCTCTTGCCGCCGCGGCTGGGAGCGAATGAAGGGAATAAGGATCAGATTAGGTTTAAGTGAAACCCTAGTTCACTTTAAATGCCTCTTTTTTTTATTATTTAATTTAATTTAAAAATTAAAAACAAATCAGATTTATTCTTGCACCACCCTAATTCCAGCGTGCACCTCCTCTTACTTAAGCCCAGTTTCGCATACTGGGCCCTCCCATGCGAACTGGGCTTGTTGATTACACCCCTTATTATTTATACAGACCCCTGCGACTAATAGAACCCCCAATTTACTATGTTCACCCCCTGTTTCGTTTTTTGTTTTAATTTCTTTTCCAATAATAATATAAATAGTTTTTTCTCGCAAAATAAAATAAACGGCTAAGTCGGTTGTACAACCGGGTTAGTCATCATTTTAGGGCCAATGAGCTGTACAGTTCAGTAACCCTACAAACCTAACGAATACATTATTTCTCTAAAAATAAAACGGCTAAGTCGGTTGTACAACCGGGTTAGTCATTATTTTAGGGCCAATGAGTCATGATTCGGTAAACCCTACAAACTTAACAAATACGAATAAACCATTTTCCAAAAATAGGGGATTAAGTCAATGTAGATAATGCGGGTTAGTCGTCGTTCTAGAGCTAATGAGTCATGCAGTTCAGAGTTCTAGAATACCTATTCTAAAACGAACCCACCTCACACCAAACCACTTTCTTTCAAGAACCCTAAAATTATTTTCAAAAGTAGGGGCTAAGTCGGTTGTACAATCCAAGTTAGCCAACGTCCCTGTAGAATCGATGAGTCATGACAAATTCAAGGAATCCTAGGATCCCTACATTAAAAACACCAACCCACAAACATTTTCAGGAAGAACTACGTGGCTTTGATTCCTCCATTGCATCTGGAGGTACGTAGGAGCAAGACTCAACCCTTGTCAAGCACTAAAAAACAAAAACCTAAATAAGTCTTTTTTTCACAAATAAAAGGGTAATTATTAAATAAATCCTAAATTAATTAGACAATAGGATGTCGTGGGGTGCTAATACCTTCCCCACACATAACGACTCCCGAACCCTAACAACGCCTTATCGTAAAACTTAAAGGGATTTTCCGAATTTGCCCTCAAACTAAAATTTGGTGGCGGCTTCCTAAGAACCATTTCGAAGAATCCTTTCCCGGATTTTTCGGTCGCTACACCTTCTTCGATCGATCTTGCTTCTTCTTTGTGTTCAAGATTCGATTTGTTTTCCTTGGTGATCTTTCCTTTCACCATTTTCTGTGCAATTTCTTCAATTGCATCTTCTTCACCCTTCAATGGCAGACCCTAACGATACTTCAGAAGTCGTTACTTCCCCAGTCACCGAAAAGACTAATCCACCAAATTCTTCCCATGAGAACGTTTCTGATCCACTCTATCTTCATTCCCATGATCAACCAGGCCTCGTTTTGGTTACTCAAGCTCTCATCAGCGACAACTACAATTCTTGGTTCCGATTGATGCGTTTCGCTCTCAAAGGAAAGAACAAGTACGGGTATGTCGACAGTTCATTCCCTTATCCTGTTGATGGCGATCCTCAGCAGCAAGTGATGTGGAACAGGAATGATAGCATCATTTGCTCATGGCTGCTCAACTCTGTTTCCAAGGACATTGTCTCCTCTGTTATTCACGCTACAAGTTCTGCAGAAATCTGGAATGATTTAAAGAATCGATTCCAACAAGTCAATGGGCCAAGAATTTACCAACTTCGCAAATATCTGAATAGTCTTTCACAAGGTACTTCATCTGTAACTCAATATTATACCAAACTTAAATCTCTTTGGGAAGAGTTACAACAATTTAAAGCTGAATGTAAGTGTACTTGTGGTGGCATTAAGCCCCTTCTTGCTGAGAATGATCGCGAGTATGTCATGTTATTCCTTATGGGACTATCCGATGGATTTTCTCATGTTAGAGGTCAAATCTTGACAATGGATCCCATTCCCCTATATCCAAAGTCTTCTCTCTTGTTCTCCAAGATGAGAAGCATCGTGAAATTGGGACTCTTTCCAAATCAAATTATGTTGAGTCTCAAATCGCTTTTGCTGTCAAAGCTTACCAAAACAAACCTGGTACTATTGCTAAAATTGGTTCTGCCAAGAAAGATAGACCCCTTTGCACACACTGTGGCATCTCGGGACACACAATTGACAAATGCTACAAGATACATGGATATCCACCTGGCTATGGAAAAGGTAAATCTACCACTACCACTCAATCCAAATCTGCTGCTTCTAACTCTGCAAATTAGGTGACTACCACAAATGAGCCTTCCACTCAATCTATGTTCACCAATGAGCAATGCAAGATCTTTGCTTTGGCTCGCTTCTCCAATCAAATGTCTCAGTCATTGCTCTGCAGACGTACACCACCTCTGTGCTTGGTGATGTATTCAACGTTTGTTTGAATACTACTTCTGTCCAATACTTGCAATTATCATTTGGCATTCACTTTTGGATTATTGACACAGGTGCTACATGTCATATTGCATACACCTTAGACAATTTCATTTCAATTAGATACACTTCAAACTCATTTGTGACTTTGCCTAACAAAACTGTTATTCAAGTGCATTTTGTAGGATCTGTATCCTTAGGAAATGGCTTGATTTTGCACAATGTTCTTTACATTCCTAGCTTTCATGCTAATTTGCTCTCCGTAGGTTCTTTACTTACTAGTTCAAATATATCTATGTTCTTGATTGATAACAAATTTTTCATGCAGGATCTCAAGCAACTGAAGTTGATTGGGAAAGGTGAGCTGGTTAAAGGGCTATACCTGTTCCAAGCTCACCAACCTGTCCCTCCCATCACTGAAGTTTGTTCTACTAAAGACATTACTCCACTTGCACCTCAACTGTCTGTTAATTCTGCACTTCTGTTTTCTGTTTGTAATGCTGTTTCAAATAAACAATTGTTTGATCTATGGCATGCTCGTTTAGGACATTTGTCCAATGAATGTTTGATTCCTCTTGCTAAGACTTTAGGTGTGCACTTTACACATTCTAATGTGTCACATTCATGTAATATTTGCCCATTATCAAAGCAAAAACGTTTGCCTTTTCATTCTTATAATCACATGACAACCTCTCGCTTTTTAGTCTCATTCATTGTGATATATATGGGGACCCTATCATGCTCCCACCCATGATAATCATAGATTCTTTTTAACTATTGTAGATGATTACACTCGATTTACTTGGGTTTACTTGCTAAAACATAAATCGATGCTACTAATTACATACAACAATTTTTTGCTTTTGTTGAGACTCAATTTGATCTCGTGATTAAAGTCATTAGAATGTATAATGCTAAGGAATTAGCACTCACAGATTTTTTGGCAACAAGAGGCACTCTCCATCAATTCAGTTGTGTGGAAAGACCTCAACAAAACTCGGTAGTCGAGCGCAAACATCAACATCTTCTCAATGTCACAAGGGCACTATACTTTCAATCAAGAACTCCTATAAGTTTTTGGGGTGAATGCTTGAAGACTGCCACCTTCCTCATCAACAGAATTCCATCAAAACTGCTCAAAGGTCATTCTCCATATCAACTTCTATTCAACAAGGATCCTGACCTGTCCTCTCTGAAGGTGTTTGGATGCTTGGCATATGCCTCAACTTTGCCATCCAAGAGAGACAAGCTATCTCCTAGAGCTGTTCCTTCAGTTTTCGTGGGATATCCAATTGGCTACAAGGGTTACCGGCTTTATAATCTCACCACCAGAAGTTTTTTTATCTCTCGGGATGTTGTATTCCATGAGACTATATTTCCTTTCCATAACATTGCTTCCCACAACAATATCATTGACCCTTTCCCTGATGTCAGCTTACCCGTTCCCTTACCTGATATTTCACAACCTGTCCATGACACTATTCCCATCCCACCTCCCATTACTTCTATAACTACAGATGCAACACCCATTGTCAACACCACACTATCTAACACCATCCCTTCCCCATTAACTCAACCCAATACAAACACTGATCCTCCACCAGAAAACACCACACCTTCTATTACTACACCAAATGCTACAGCTTCTATCCCTACTACTTTAAGACGCACAACTAGACAATCAAACCCACCACCTTATCTCAGCCAATATCACTGTCACAACATCACTGAATATCCCATTTCTACTTTTTTGTCTCATGACAGACTTACTCCTTCTTATGACACCTTCATCAATCAAATTTCTGCGTACTACGAGCCTCAATTCTACCATCAGGCATCAAAAATTCCTGAGTGGCAGCAGGCCATGCACGCTGAGTTGGATGCATTGGAACAAAACGATACTTGGACTCTTGTCCCTCTTCCTCCTGGGAAACGTACCATTGGTTGTAGATGGATATACAAGGTAAAAACAAATGCAAATGGCACCCTTAACAAACATAAAGCTCGTCTTGTCGCAAAGGGTTACACTCAACAAGCTGGTGTGGACTTCACAGATACTTTCTCACCTGTGGCCAAACTGACTACGGTCAGAGTATTACTCTCCATAGCTGCTATCAAAGGCTGGCATTTGTTGCAACTTGACGTCAACAATGCCTTCCTTAATGGGGACCTCTTTGAAGAGGTTTACATGGACCTTCCTCAAGGCTATCATCACAAAGACAAGCAACTGGTCTGTAGGTTAAACAAGTCGATTTATGGACTACGGCAGGCATCAAGACAATGGTATACCAAATTTTCCCAAGCTCTCACTAGCTGCAATTTTGTTCAATCAAAGAATGATTATAGCCTCTTCACCACGGGTTCTGGAGCCTCCTTTGTCGCTATTCTAGTGTATGTGGATGACATTGTCATCACTGGTCCATCCATGGAGATTCTCACCAAAGTTCAAAAGAAATTACAGACATTATTTCAACTGAAAATTCTCGGGTCATTAAAGTATTTTTTAGGCTTGGAAATAGCCAAGAGCCATGATGGCATTTTTCTATCCCAACGCAAATACACTCTTTCATTGCTTTCTGATGCTGGATTTATAGATTGCAAGCCTGCAAACCTGCCCATGGATCCTAACATCAAGTTGAGTACTAGTGATGGTACTCCTCTCTCTCAAGCTTCACAATACCGCAGACTTATTGGCGGTTCTTTGTATCTTACAATCTCTCGCCTGCACATATGTTTCGCAGATAAACAAGCTCACCCAATTTATGTCCAAACCTCACCGACGCTCACACTGAATGTCAGTACACCATTTGCTCGGATATCTTAAGGGCACACCGTGCAATCGCCTTATATTCTCTCGCTACATCCACTTTGACACTCAAAGCCTATGCTGATAGTGATTGGGGGAGCTGCCCTGACACAAGAAAAAGCACAACGGGTTATTGTGTCTTCATTGGTGACTCATTGGTATCGTGGAAATCAAAGAAACAACAAGTGGTCTCGCTCTTGGTGAAAGTGAATATCGGTCTTTAGCTAGTGTTGCTAGTGAACTCCAATGGCTTACATCTCTTCTTAAAGACCTGGAAATCACAATGGATTCTGCGATGGTATTCACGGATAGCCAATCCGCCATCCATCTAGCTTCTAATCCCACCTTTCATGAACGGTCTAAACATATCGAGATCGATTGCCACTTTATTCGAGAAAAGGTGCTCTCAGGTTTAATAAGACTTGTCCATGTTAAGTCTCAACATCAATTGGCTGACCTTCTAACCAAACCTCTGGCTGCTACTCTGTTTTCAGCATCATTGCCCAAGTTGGGACTTCAAAGCATATACCTCCCAACTTGAGGAGGGGTATTAGACTATACTTTTCATTAATTCCTTTTAACCTTTAATTATTTATTTTTTCTCCTTTATTCTCTGTTTATCATCAGGTAGTGTTAGGCCAATGTAGTTAGTTTTTTTCTTTCATTTTCTGTTAGGTTAGTTGCAACTTTCAGTTGCTGAGTTTGTTGTAAATTATCTCTCTTCTTTGTATATAACTCTTGTACATAACCTCATTCATCAATCAATGAATATTTTCTGAGTTTTCTTTCAATTCTCTCGGAGTCTAATATCCTCCTAGTAATCTAGCTTCTTTGTCGAGACTTTTGTAATGCTTTAGGCCTCTTTTTGTTTTTTCTTTTTAGCCTTTGTAACCAAAAAAACTATCACTTATATGTACAATGAATGTGTAGTGAAAAGATGTTTAATGTTTGATGCAAGAAGAATCTTGTATAAAGTAGACAGATTAATCCCTCCATCCCATATTAATTGACGTTTCATCTAAAAAAATTATCTCGTATTAATTGATGTTTTACAATATCAATAAAGCAATAATAGCATTATCCCTATTATACTCTTGAAAGATTAATGTAGTTGGATTAATGTAATTTTTGTTTCAATACTTAACTATTCAAAGAAATATAACAAGGAGCATATTAGAAAAGTATGAGATAATTACATTCAGTTTTAACTATTAATTATTTTTCTTAGTATGTGTGTTACTCCTATACAAGCAACAAATGTAGTTCAGATACATACATCACTTTTTCAATGAATCTTAAAAGTTGTTTGTTGTTTATATACGAGTTCGAAGAAAGTATTATTTTAAACATCAAATAATATTCGAATTGAGGTAGTATAAGGGATTAAAACCTTTTTTCATTGCAAGAAGTGCTCAAAAAATGAGTGAAGGAAATCTGTTATTCTTAGACATCATTGCCCACCTTTTCAATATTACATTAGATGATCTGAAATTCTCCCTTAATTAGTAGTATAAAAAAAATATCACATGAATTATTAGAGCATCTTACACATGGGAAAAGCTTAAAATCCCAATAATTAGTGTGTCATTTTGGCATTATTCACCTCTTTTTTCCTCTCGCCACGTTTCTATGTTCTTTTCCTAATTCCATCTCTATTGCTAATTATATCCTTGGCCATAAGCTAAAGACAAAGGTTATCATATACTATCATGCAAATTAACTATTATTGGATCTTTAACTTTAATTTGTTCCTTTGATTCTTGTGGTGTCTTTTCTAAGATTGGGAAAACACATGCCAAACTTCAGGTTTCTGTAGGCTTAACAAAAGGAAGGGTATTCTAAAGAGACACAAAAAGGAAGCCAAAACCATAAAATTTCTTGAGATATGGCTTATAGATGTCAATTTTCAAACATAGTCTCTCCTTTTTTTTCGCGCAATATCTAACAGAAAAGTGTGACTTTAATTGCCCTCACTCACAAAGTATATTGATTCTATTAAAGTCATGTCTTTAATATTCTTTACAAAAAGGAAATGTACCCAAACAAAAACTCGATTTATCAATGTGTTAATCTCTTACCTTTTTCAAATATATACTTAAAAATTTAATTATATTTCGTTCTTTGAACTGTATGCTGATAATCAAACGATGGTGTCAAAGAAGAGCACTAATGTTAGAAAACTCTGAACTTTGAGTTGCTTCGAATATTGTTATGTTATGAGCATGCATGTGAAGACATGGAGACTCAAAATTAATAAGCATAAGCAAAGGGGAAAAGTTAGAAAGATGAAACACATGGGAGCAATTCCGAATCCATAACAAAAATTAGTAGATGTTTATCACGTATTTTTGCTATAAACAAATGAATTTGAAATACTTTTTGAGAGGACTCATATTAAATCCTTTAGGTCTTAAGTTGATAGGTTTAAAGTGCGAGATCAGTTTCACAAGGCTTAGGAGTTCAAAATTAGTTTAAAAGGCCTTGAACTCAACATTAAAGTTATTTGGATCACAAATGGAGTCCAAGTATAACTATTCAATGCAAAATTGCAAAGGAAACCGAGTTCTAAATAAAGAAAATAACATGTAAAAGAAAGCCAAAACAAAGGGGCAAAAACTTCGTAAAAATAAGAGTAAAAACATAAAGAATCGGAAAAGAAGTGACAAGGGTAAATGTACTCTAATTGTCGAAAATGAAGTAACGACAATACATTGAAATCAAAGTGAAATATAGAATGACAACAACATATATATTTCACGACAATAACCAATAGTTTTGTGCAATCGGATGTGTTAGGTGATTTAGGTTACTTTATGGATAAGTTCCACTTTTTTGCCTTCTGCTGATTTATAGACCTACACAAAGACCTTATTGCATGTTGGAAACTTGTCCAAGTGGGTTACTAAACTACCCATATGAATTACAAATTATTACAATTATTAGATGACAATTGTGTTTTGGTCCTTCCAATAATATCTTCTGCATGTAACTCCTTGATAACTCTCAAAATTTGCACCCAATCTTCCAAGAGAAGCCACACACTACAAGCAATTATCTTCGAGAAACTTAATTGTTCTGCTCTTTGAATTTGAGGGATGAATTAGCACTTTAAGACTTGCTGACATCCCAAGTCCATTATAGAGTGGGGTGCGTTGGAAGATGTTGCTAATTAAGCTGAAGGAAGTTTCTTCATCTTTTTGGGAGTAGTTACATATCAAGGAGAGTATGATCAAACAAAAATCTAGAACCAACTGGATCATAGATGGGGATCACAACTGTAAGTATTTTCACGCTTGTATTACGAATCGTAATAGCGCTAACCATATTGTTTCTTAGAATTGGAATAGGATGAAGTTGGCTGAGGTGGAGAAGGTGAAGCAGAAAGTGAAAATATTTTTTGAAGCTAGTTGTGTTGAGCCACATTTTCAATTCTCGGGGTTATTGAGTTTGGTAAGATCAGTGAAGAAGAGTACTGTCATCTCATTGCTCCTTTCACGGAGGAGGAGGTGAAAGATGAAGTGTGTGGTTGCGATGGGAATAAAAGCCAAGGGCCGAATGGCTTCAACTTTAGTTTCATAAAATTGCTGGGAGATAGTGAAGGAGGACATCTTGGGTTTCTTAGGAGAGTTCCACGCTAATGCTGTAATGCCCAAAGCCATCTCGGCTTCTTTCCTCGCTCTCATTCCCAAGAAGGAGAATCCTCAAGACCTTAAGGAGTATCGTTCAATTTGTCTCATTGAATGCATCTATAAGATTTTTGCTAAAGTGTTAGCCAGCAGACAAGGACAAAGCTAAACTTCCCACTTTATTATATCATTTTTTTGAAGTCCTATTTGTTCGTACCTGGGTCGGCTAGAAGATCCGGCCCGGGGTAAATGATGTTGGTGGCTCGCCTGGGTCAACAGTGGTTTGAGCCAAGATTGATCCTCCGTGGTCGAGGTCGCTGCGGTGGTGGTACTTGCAATCACTTTGATGCTTAAGTCAGCACAGAAGTGAGAGGTGAGGAATGAATGAGAAATGTACTTGATCTTGAGGGGGTTAGGGTCTATTTATAGACGTTGGGTCCGATGAAGGACCGTTGGATGAGGTCGTGATCATCTGGACCGTCCATGCGGTGGGTTTCGATTATTGATAAGGTGAGAAAGAGGCTTTCGTCGTGGAGTGGGCGTTCCTTGTCTATTGGTGGCAGAGTGAATTTCATTAACTCGGTCCTCAATAATTTTCCACTCTATATGTTCTCTTTCTTTAAGGCCCCCAAGATTGATACTCCCTCCGTATCAAAATAATAGTCGTTTAAGGTTTTGACACAGAGATTAAGAAAAGCAATAAATTGACAAAGTGACATGGTAGTTTTACTATATTATCCCCATCAATTAATAAATGCATGTTGGTGATGTCTTTGGTTAGTGAAAAGTTACAACAATTAATGAAGGTAACATTGAAAAGATTTAATAAATGATGCATTGAAATGACAAAACGACAATTAATTTGAAATTTTTTACTTTGCCTAAAAAGACTATTATTTTGATATGGAGGGAGTATCCAAGAGCTAGTTAAGATTCAGAGAGACTTTTTGTGAGCGAGTAATAGAGAGTTGTCCCGTCTACTGGGTGTCTTGGGATAAGGTGTGCAGACCTAAGAAGGATGGTGGTTTGGGGGTGAAGAATATGAAAGTTTTCAAGTTTGTTTAAAATTTCAGATTTGTCTTTTAAGTTTCTTATGTTTTTGCTTATGTTTCAAAATGGTCGGATCATAAAATATATTGATGAGATGACGATCATTGTCTGCTAGGGTTGAAGCCCCGGCCGCCAACATGGGGCCGCTACCACCAGACCTGCTGTTTGTCTATCCTGACGCCGATCAGATAGTCCAAGACAGTGTCCAATCCGTCCCTTCACGCCCTGGTGCTTTCTCATTGGCTGATGTTGCTGGTTCACCTCTTTTAGCGCGCGTTGATCCAATTAGTACTAACGTCGGTCTTCTCTTTGGGTCTAGTCACACCAGTGTCTCTGACGCGATGCGACTGGCTGCCTGCAGCGTTTCGTACTGTTGTGATTGAGACAGCTCACTTCATGTCCCCAGAATTAAAGAAAAAGGTCCTGACGCCGACTGCACCTGACGCGATGCAGCAGCCACTAGTGACAGGCGCCTCGGCTCGCGATACAAGTCAAAACGTGACACGAGTTACTACAGTCCCTGCGGCTACATCAGTCCCCCTCGCGGATTCATACCGATCGGTCCTTCCAAAGAATCGCTCTGGTAGAATTACAGGCGATGTTCCCTAATTTGATCCCTGTTCCTGCTGATCAGACTGTCTCTCCCAAAGAGGCCACAAATAACAAATCTTTTGCACAAGTTTTGACGGGGTCTGAAAATAAGACCTGTGATATTTCAATTAGTCAACTGCCTAGTCCATGCTTCAAAGAGGCCAAAGAGGAGTATTTGACAGGTTTGGAAGAATGCAAAACACACCTTCTTGGCCGAATTTTACTTGCTAAGGAAGACTCTCCTATCAAGTTCGATGTTTTGAAATCCAAACTACAGACGCTCTGGAAACCAACAGGTAAGTGGGGACTAATTTCTTTAGGGAAAGGATACTATGAGTTTTCTTTTTCTTGTGCTGAGGATTTCCGAAGAGTCCAGTTGCAACCCTCTTGGTACTGCAAGCCAGGTCTGCTCTGTTTGTTTGCTTGGCAGCCCAATTTTAATCCTTCAGAATTCAAACACACAAATACTCAATGTTGGATTAGGATAACAAGACTAGCACAAGAATATTGGAGACCCAAAATTATTTTTTCAATTGCTAGTTATGTGGGAATTCCAATTAAACTAGATGATACAACAAGCAAAAGCTTATTTGAGAGATCTTTTGGTCATTATGCTTGCGTCTTGGTTGATATAGACTTAAAATCAAAACTCAAGTATCACATCCTAGTTGAGAGACCGGGTTATGCTTTCTCAGTTGGTATAGAATATAAAAACTTTCCTTTATTTTGTTCAAACTGTAATTCGGTTGGGCATACCAATGGTGCTTGCAAAGGAAGGACTCATCAGGTAAAACAGGTATATGTGCCCAAGCATAAGGCTCCTAATAATGAACAACCTCAGCAGCAAGGGATTTTTCTACTCAGGTAAACCAACAACAATGGAACTCTTCTACTTAGGTAAACCAGCGGCAATCGAACCCGGTAGTTGAAGCTGACATGAGTATCTTAAGAAAGCTCTGGGATGGATCTTTAGATGGTGTTGGTGACCCTGTGACTTCTGACTCGCATGGAACAACTGTGTCTGTACCAATTGGTCGTTTGTCCAAGTCTCAAAGGAAGAAATTCAGACAGAAACAACAGTTGGTTGTTGGTTATAATACTCGCTCAAAGGCTAATTCTATCTCTGAATCCTTTTAATCTTGCTTGTTTCTAGCTTGTTTATCTAGCGTGAGTATCTTCTATCCTCTTTTAGTTAGATTGCTTATTGTCTAGCCTGTAGGCTACAGTGTTTTAAGGGCCATCTTAGGGCCTTTCTATTATTGTTTTATTTTCTTTGATGGCAAGGGTGTCGGCCAAGTCCCCGGCCCTTCGCTTTTCTCTGTATTTTCCCTTTTCTTTTATTTTTTTAATAAATTCGGGCATTCTACTTGTTTGTCAAAAAAAAGTTTCAAAATGGTCCTCAATGTTTCAAATGTGTCCTCATGTTTCTGTTTCTGTTTCGAACTGGTCCACACGTACTCTGTTTGTAAGGACCAATTTAAGACAGAATCATACATATAAAGGACTAATTTGAAACACAAACGCAAACATGGAGGACAAGTTTGGAACATTAATGACCAATTCGAAGCATCCGTAGAAACATAAAGAACTTGAATGAGATAAAACAAACTTAAGAGACAAAATCTAAAACTTTAAAAACATAATTTTGCCTTAAAAATATTCATTTGCTTGCTTCATCTTGATTTTATGCTTTTGGATTTATGTCGTTGTGAGTACGATATTCACGAGTGACGCCAGTCTAATATATTTCAAGACATGATCTACATTTCACGCGTGAATTCCATAAAATATATCCAGTCCAGGGCCGACCCAAGCGGCGTAAGCAAGTGGTTGGGGCCTCAAAAAAAATTATCAAAGAAAAAGGACCTCTATTCTACTCTACATAGTCCGCAATAGATGGTTTCATTTGATATTTCTCCATTCAATTCAATTCTATTACAGCTCCCGTACAATTTCAATTCTATTATAATTTTTCAATAAATGTCTACAATAGTTTGATAAATGATTTCGCATCGCTAAAAGCACAAAATATTAGAGCATCTCCAATGAGAGAAAACAAGCAACTTGCACAACCACTTTAAAGTGGGACCACAATACCACATAAGTCTTAAGTAATCTTTAAGCAATTCATCAATAACTTACTCCAATGGTAGAAAAAATAAGCAACATTCATAAATCACACACTCCAATGGCAGTTTTTATAAAACAATGCTTATACAACTTAGCAATACGATAAAAACATCCATTGGAATTGCTCTTAATATAAATAAAAATAAAATAATTTTACAAAATTTTATCACTAAAATATAAAAAAGTCTCATTTCAAAACTCGCTTTCGGTATCGCTTAATATTGAGCCGACCCTAATCCATAAAATATTTTTGTTGTGAAATCTAGAACCTAAAACACAATGTTAGCTAATAGTTACCTCATCTCCTTGTATTTTCTTTTTGTAACAGAGAGACCGGAGGGAGTACACTTCATTTGTGCAAAGTAAAATCCGCCATGAAACAAAGTTAGACACGGTAACCTAATAAAACGGTGGTTGACTTCATTATTATTGGACTTTTGCTACAAAACATATAGACATGATAACCTAACACGTATACGTACTTCTCATTCCTTGGTTGTGAGTCATCAATGATATTTGACCTTTGTAGTTGTGAAACTTTTATTGGAAGACTCTGGCCACAACATTAGTTAGTGATAAAGAAATGTGTCCCATGCATGCTTAATAACACAGCTACATGCGTTAAAGAAAGCTGCTAATTAACGTTGGCACCTCCATTCACATTATACATACGCCACACCCAACAACTTTTTTGTTTTTTACAAAAAAAAATTAAGTTGAAGGGATCACGCCTAGTCTAAAGTAGGGAACTTTTTGAGCACGTACGAAGATAATTATACTTACCTCACCTCAAGATGACTAGTAAGGAGTTGAACTCTAGATCTCTCAGATATAATTTCTATCATGCTTGCGACTAGTCTATGATACTAGTACTTACAAAATTATTAAAATAAGAAATACAAATATCTTTTACCATAAGTAGATTATTATAGCTTAAACAAATTTAAACTTAGTAAAAAAAATCATTTTTATAATATCTTTTTTTTTTGAAAACGATTGACTGTAATCAATTATCCTGTTTTATAATATATATATATATATATATATATATATATATATAGAGAGAGAGAGAGAGAGAGAGAGAGAGAGAGAGAGAGAGAGAGAGAGAGAGAGAGAGAGAGAGAGAGAGAGAGAGAGAGAGAGAGAGAGAGAGAGAGAGAGAGAGAGAGAGAGAGAGAGAGAGAGAGAGAGAGAGAGAGAGAGAGAGAGAGAGAGAGAGAGAGAGGTTTACTCCGTTTGTTCACATTTTTTTTTATATTAAAATTTTGTTGCCACAACAAAAATTGAATGAAAGCTACTTGTAGAGAAATACAAGTCAATAAATATTACTAATCGTCTAAAAGCATCAATTAAAATAAACATTGATTGTTCTATCTACAGACCAAAAAAATTAGAATTAGAATAAAGAATAGCACTATCGTGTGTTTTTTGGCCTGTTATGAGACTAGCTTTCCACTTTAATTATCAACTTCCTAATAATAGAATTAAGGTAATACCTTCTCCGCTTGAATATTTTTCTACAAGTTTTTTTTTGACGCATTCTACAAGTTTTGTTGGTGGCTAATCTATATTGAATAATCTGACTGATCACGTGTATACTTGACTTTGTCGGTGTGTGTGGTTCTCCCTTCCTAACAAAGTTTTTGGCTTAACCAAAATTTGAACTCGAGACTTTGGAGTGAGATCCGAGTCCTTAAAGTTGAGTTTTATATCCCCTATAAATATAAATAGGAACTAGTGTGTGATTAGTATTTTGTAATCAAACTATTATCAAAAGTTATTAATAATATTCTTACAATTTTATCTAATGACGAATCTAAAATTTTAAATAAAGTTAAACGACCCCTAAACTCAATTTTGCTTCATTTGTTTTTAATTTGTTAATATTAAAAAACTTGATACAAAGACAAAAACTTTATTTATCTTTTGTTGATTTTACTAGTCATTTTTTGATTGTTAATTGATTGTTACTAATAATATTTGTTTATCCACGGTGAAAATTAAACTTGAAAGTACTTAGTCGACCTCGTGTCTCAAAATAATTTAAGCCACTACCAGACTAACGACATCAGTTCGTGTCTGTATTTTTCAAAAGAAATGGAGAGTTCTATTTAGAGAAATATGAGCACAAAAATTCATAGTTTTAATTACAACAATAATTATTATTATTATTATTATAAATTTAATCTTATGATCCACCAGATAACGTCTTTCTCTCTTTTCAGAATAGTTCCCTCATTTCTTTGGAGGAATGAAGAGGATCCGCAATAAAATTAATGTCGTTAAAATAGACAGCTTTTTTGTGATTACTCAAATTGGGGAAAATGAGATCTCTAATTTCTAATTTGCATGCGCGTGTATTTATGGGTGGTAATTACAAATCAGGCTAAGGAAATAAATATTTCAAAATCTCCATATCTTTTTTATGACGTTAATTGATTGTTACTAATAATATTTGTTTATTTATTAACAGTTACATTTTCCCACATTTTTCTTCCATAATTGTTGACCACTCAATTCCTACATAAGAAGCAGCAAGCAACAAACTCCAACACCTTCACCTCCAAGCTGTGAAGCTTGACAAAGACCACAAGAGGTGAACCAAACTAACCTAGAATCTTTACACCCCCACCTTCCTTCTCTCTCTCTCTCTCTAACAATTTTCCTTTTTTATGACTAAAAAGAGTCTTGAGGTTAGTTTTAATAGATCTGTATTTCAAAAATATACCCTTTAAATTTCTCAGCTAAAGTTTTCATTTTTCAGTTGTGGGAGTACTAAAAACGAAGATGGGTATGGGAAATTTGGAAGCAATTAAGCAATTGCAGTCCTTGGTGGAAAATGGTATGCTTAAAATGTTCAAAACTTAGCTTACATTCTTTTGTTCTTCTATGATCTCTGTTGATTACTGAAAAAAGGTTCTCTTTTTTTTTTTTTTTTTGCTTCTTGTTGCAGTGGATGATCAGCAGAAGATCTCATTCCAGGTTTGGCTTTTACTATTCTTTGTTTTGCTTGATCTTGGTTGTTCAGAAATTAGAAAGATATTAGAAAAAAATAATTACAATTTACAAGTTTTATGATTCATGATCTGCAATCTGATTTAATAAAAAATCAACTTTTTAATCCCAGAGTATAATAATAAGTCCAAAATTTTAAATTTTGATGCCAAATTGATCTGGATTTGAAATTTCTAGTACCTCCTTTGATACAAATCTTTTGACATTTGAAAAGTAGTTCTTATTTCTTAATGTAAATCATGCTTAGTTTAGTAATTATGAATTTATGCACTTGTATATGGATCTTTCAATATTTTTTCTCTCTCTTTTTTTATTATTATTAAGCCTCTACATTTTTCTTGTGCTAGTGGTCTATCATTTTTTTTGTGTTTTGTTTTTGTGATTTTTGGCATGAAATTTTTTTTTTTTTATGTTTCAGAATATGCACCAAGGTTATCCTACTGAAACATTAGGAAGGTTTCTCAAAGCTAGAGACTGGAATGTTGCCAAAGCTCATAAAATGGTTTGTTAGATCTGCTATCTTTTACTTGAAATTTTAGCATAATTGGTTTCTCTTAGCATTAGTTTTGATCTTTGGATGTATATACTTTGCTGACAATTTGAACTTTTACAGTTAATTGATTGTTTACATTGGAGAGTGGAAAATGAGATTGACAAAGTTTTAACTGTGAGTTCTTTCATTCTCCAAGTTTTTTGTCTTCTGAATTTATTTGTTTATCTGGTTACCTTTTCATGAAACTTTTTAGCTGAATTCTTTCACTTTGCTATCCGATGATAATACGGAAGACCTAACCTGTTTCGGGTAAAATCTTCTAAAACAAAACTAGGTAGTAAATCCTACAAATTCAAACCATGACTTATAAAGCCATAATTAGCTAGCTTATCCGCATGAGAATTTCCTTCTCGATAGTGTGAAATAAGGAAATTCATCCTATTGGTTGTAGTGATACTATTACGCCATCTATTTCTAAGTCTCCAGAGAACCAAACCAAATGACTTATAACCTGCCCCTACAAGAGCAGAATCACACACACTATCTAAAGCTTGCACCACCCTCTCTCACAAGAAACTTCAATCGATTTCATAACAACCACTATCTCGACTTCAAATGAGGTAGCAATGCCCACATGATCTGAGAAGCAAAATATGATTTCCCCACTCAAGTCACGAAACAAACCACCACAAGTAGTAGGATCAGAATTACCACGTGAAGCCCCATCAGAGTTACAATATTTAGATAACCACCATAGATGAAGAGCTTAATGCAAACATTTATGCATATAAAGATAAATGGTTGAAAATATCCGATGATTCTGGAACTTTCTTAAGTGTGCAGTGCAACTTTTATTATTTATTATGGGGTCCTACTAACAAGTGTTGGAATGGAATGGAGCTTACTTAGGGATTTTAAAAAGAAAAATATTTAATGAAAATTACAATACTAAATAAATTGGAAACTTAGAAACTTAACTATACTTTAAAATTTTCCATATTCGAATCCGTAACAAGTGCTCTAAGCACAATCATTTGCAGTGGCTTTATTTAATAATTTTGAAGATACATGTAAACTACATGCAGCAATTTGTTGTATGCGAGTTTTGGTTAAAGCGCTCTCTACATATGAGACTCGTGTTCATCAGAACTTTTATCATATTGGTGTTGAATTGATTTTTCTTTCCTTTTTGTATAACAGAAGCCAATTGCAGCAGAATTGTACGGAGCTGTGCGAGATTCTCAACTCATAGGATTGTCTGGTTACTCAAAAGAGGTACTCAAGTTTTAGATAGATCTTATAAGAGCTATCACTGATATAAATTTATCTAGAGTAATACTTGAGTATACACTCAGGATGATAAATGAATTTGTAAATCAATGAATTATTGAATTGACGTGTCAGCGCCAACATTGTGTTTCGAATTTCATAGTGTAATAGTTTTAGATAGATCTTATGCTTCTATCTTTACATTATTTCTGATGACTTTAAGTTTTGGATGAATTATGGCAGGGCATACCAGTCATTGCTGTTGGCTGTGGTCTCAGTACATATGACAAAGCATCTGTAAGGATCTCATATCATTTATTTTTATCGCGTCTTTACAATATCAGGGCCGTCTCAAATAATTTGTTGAAAGCCCTTACATGAATGCTCCAGTGTTCAATATAGGGACCAAACTCATTAGGATTATCTATTGGTATTAAATTGCTAGCTGTTTTTACAGACAAATACTATATCCAATCACATATCCAAATTAACGAATATAGGGACCGGGTGATCTTGGTGTGTACCTAATTGTTTAATTATTCTTATATAATTTCTCATGCACCACTTGCTTATTTGAAAATTTTATTTTAGCCAACAGCTACAAAGAAGCACGGACATTACATCGGCACGTGTGTGAAAGTCTTGGATATGACTGGTTTAAAATTTTCAGCACTTAACCAATTGAGGGTATGCTAGTAATTAAGAAAAAATGTTTTTCTTCCATCTGCTTTGATACTCTTATAGTTGACACTTTCTGTTTGACCACTTTTTGCAGCTATTGACTGCTATATCTACAATAGATGACTTGAACTACCCAGAAAAGACAGATACATATTATATTGTTAATGCACCTTATGTGTTCTCAGCATGTTGGAAGGTTTGTGCTTATCTTCATGTTTTAAGAGTTTGAACTTGTTCACTTACCCCCTTAAATATAATTTGAAATCCGAAAATTCTATCGCTGAAATCGTTTTACTTTAATAACCATTGGAAGGTTGTAAAGCCGCTTTTGCAAGAAAGGACAAGGAAGAAAATCCAGGTTCTCAAAGGTTGTGGGAAGGAGGAATTGCTCAAGGTAAACATTTATATTATTTTTATCACCGACACATACACGATCACTGGACACAACACTTACACGAACACAACACTTACACGAACACATAGACACTGGTTTTAATTTGAAAAATATAATTAATTGAAGTGTCAGTGTCAGTTTAAATGTCGGACACCGCACATGTCTTCAACCTGAAGTGTCGTGTCGGTGTCAGTTTCAATGTCCGACACGACACATGTCGGACACCAGACATGTCATCAACCTGAAGTGCAGGTGCTACATAGCTTTTGATGTGCTCAAATAGTTATTTTAAAACATATGCTCAGGTAATGGACTACGCATCACTCCCACACTTCTGCAGAAAAGAAAGTTCGAGGTCATCATCGCGACATAATGGAGAAGTTACTACTGAAAACTGTTTCTCCTTCAACCATGTTTTCCATCAACAACTCTATAACCACATTAAACACCAAGCTATGATTTTGGAGTCAAGATCACCAAATAGACAAGGGTCATTCTTTATAGAAATACCAGAGCCAGATCCTGATGATGCTAAAATAGCCAATACAATTGAAGTGGAGTTCCACAAGTTGGAAAATCATCAGAATAATAATAATGGATTTACCAACTCACTAAATGGTCTTGCAGTTAATGGACATTGAGAGTTAGTGACTTCTAAGCCACTTTTTATTTCTTAATCATTGCTCTATATGATATCTAAGGTTATTTTATACTTTTTTACAAGAAGGAATATACCAAGTTATTAGATGTAATATTGTAATCCTTGCATCATCTCGATGCAAATATATTCTGACAGAAGCTTTAATCTAATTTCTATAACCACTTTGGATGCTTTGAGATAACATATTATATTTGTTTGACTTAGAAAATATGGCATCAAAATTGTGGTTAAAGATGTGTCAAACTTTGGTTACTTTGTTGTAAAAAAATAATAGATTTTAACCAAGCCTAGTGATATAAATTTTGTTGGGACACGGGGTCGACTCAGTGTTTTCGAGTTAGATTTTCAGTGACATCTTAAGCACGAGGGAGATTAGTCTTTTATTTCTATGGGTAGCTCACAATAGTCTGAACTAAAAAAATAGTAGATTTTGTTTAAAATTTGGATGTTCTCCTACCAATTTGGAGATTAGTCTTATAGTGGGCTGTGGGCCGAAAAGATTTACGCTAGAGGATATACCATGAGGCGTCAATTGGAGTCAAAGACCTAATTGCTAATTTGCGATGGATTAGCAACGAAAAAAAAGAATATAAGTTGCAACACATATTTTCCTCCTTATTACTTGTGTTTCTTCCTTCTTCCCCTCTGACTATTAATAATTCATGATGATATTTTACACTTGCCTCCTAGCTAGGGAAAAAGAACAAAGAATGGAACTTGACAGACGAGCAATATATAAGTGAAGGGATCTGTAGTACCTAATGTCTTAAAATTTTGGGTGAAAGATGTAATGTCAAATTCACTCATATGTTTGCTCTTAGCCTAATGTGGAGATCTGAGGAAAGAAAATCAAGGCAGGGCTGAAACCTACCGCACTACACAGAAAGCGAGGGCCAATATGGGGAGGCGGAGAGGAGGTAAACCATAAACTCTACAATCTACCCAAGAAGTTGGCAATGTGTGCTAAAAATCTAAGGACTTATTGATTAATACTAATTGCTGAACAATTGGGGAAAAAACCTTTGTCATGTTCATTAGATACATTGCCAGAAATATATGCATAAGTAGAATGCACATATACGTGCATTCTAAGTAACAACCATGGGGATATATACAAGTGATCAAATATGGGATAAAGTTCCTGAAAATGTAGTGGAAGCTTCTGAAAGAAATGTTCATTGATAGAATTCAAGTGTTTTATTTCTTTGACTATGTATGTCACTTTTAACAATTTTAAAAACAAATTACATTACTTGACTTGCGTTGCAAAGTTAGTTGTTTTCCCAATTTACACTTGTACCTGCCAAGATCACCCTTTCATTACATTGTAATTGTAACTTTGTAATGATAATGCAGAAAACAAGAATGAAAGATAATCGCAGGCCACATGCAATACACCAATACGTTCTCCATTATTTAGTGCCGCACTCACTAATATAGGTAGTTCACGGAAAGAAGTTCTCATAAAATATACACTATATATCGGTCTACAATATAAAATATACAAATAGAATTATAATATTGTTCGTATATGGAGTCGGTAGCCGTATCCGGATCCGAGGTAATATATAGGGTCGCTTGAGGTCTGGATGATCAGGGCTTGAGATTATCCTTCGAGGGTAGAGTTGTCGAGGGGGTTGTGCCTGCAAGCACTCTGATGCCTAAGTTAGCAAACAAAAGTGGAAGAGGTATGAATGAATGAGAACGTACTTGATTCGAAGGGGTGAGGGTTTATTTATAGACGCGGAGCCCAGGGAGGAGCCTTTGGATGAGGCTGCGTCGATCTTGACCGTTCGCGCTGATCTCACCTCTAAGGATGATGATCGTGCCGAAACCCTCACGATCGATTGGGCCTAACCGCGCCTAGATCGGGCTAGGCCCCGTCGAAACGATTGCCCCCAGTTGAGGTCGACCACGTGAGTGCGGCCTCAGCTTGAGATGCAAGAAGTCTCTAGGAGCAGGCTCAGGCTAGCAATGATGACACGTGTCAGTTTGTCAGAACTGGTGTGATTGATGTGACGTTTGATCTTAACGACATGATGTTTGGGTGAAACGAGGCAATCTGTCATAATGACTGCATGGTTTGCAGCGCCTACGCAATGATGGGGAACATCACTTCATTTTCCGGCCCCAAGGTCTTATAAAAGGGAGAGGGTGTGTCATTCAGACACTTTGCACTCTCTGTTTCTAGCGATTTTCTCTCGACTTTGCACTCCGATGAACCGACATCAACCTTCAACCTACACCGCCGCGGCGACGTTGATCTTCAAGGCGTTTCGCCACAGGTTCCTGGGTTCGTCTTCAATCCGAGATTATTGTTCATCATCCGAGTCTAATCTTCAAGATGAGGTTAGTCTTTCTTACCCTTTTGTAGGTGTTATTTCCAGTTATCACTTTCTCAGCCCTGCCATTTGGGGAGGAGAGTGGTCAGCCTCGGCCTTGATTGCGTCGGAGTCATATTTGTTTCTTTGGCTAGAATTATGACGTCGGCGCCCTCCCCTTGCAGGTAGATGGTTACTATTAGGAACGAGGAGAGACATAGTTACTGACCCCTAGGGAAACCTATTTTAAAGAAATATGCCAACGACCCCGATGCCAGCTGGGGAGGGGACCTCGACTTCGCTCTCTTCTTTTTCTTCTTCTTCCGTGAGGTCTGTTCGCATGCTCGAGGCTACGAGTTCAGCTGCCAACCCTCATTCTGCTCAATCTTTGGCAGAGGCCGCATCTAGGACTCGTCCTGCCCTCGAGGAAGAGGAGGAAGTATTTCTTTGAGCACCACTTATAAGTGGGTGTCTAGACACATTCGTAGCATCAACCTCTTCTTCAAGCCGACTCCAGTGCAGTATACACACCGGCTCTGGAGGTTGGAGGCTGCGGCCACGATTGAGCCGGTGTGTATACAGACTCTAGAGTTGGGCTACTTCATCTACACCGTGATGATGGAGAAGATGGGAATTCATATTCCCTTTATCGAGAGTTTGAGAAGAAGGTTCTCCATTTTTGAGGCTAGCCCAACGGTGACCCCAAATAGTTGGGGGTTTGTTCGCACTTTCAAGCTTGTGATGGAAGCCCTTGGACGACCTTATAGCCGTAGGGTCTTTTTCACACTCTTTGAGGTCTTCCGTCAGCCAGAATATGGTTTCGGGCGTGAGAGACAAGGTCAAATCGGAGTGAAATTCAACAGGAAGCGATGTCTTTTCCTGCCCGTCAACGACTCCAACAGGGACTTCAAATATCGATTCTTTTATGTGAGAGCCATGAGCTCGGCAGCTAAGAGGCAAATAGCCGAGTTCGAGGATCACAAGATGGTGAGAGAACAATTTCCTCTTTCTAGGACTCAGGAGCACTTTGAACGAGACAAGTCTTGGTATGCTTTGAATCCCAAGCATCTCACTGGTGATGATGTAGTGACCTTCAATCTTCTGTTACGGTGGGTCGGCGAGTTCACCAAAGAGAACAAGAAAATTGATAGTGCAACAATGATAGAGGGCTGCTGACGAATCTCCTGTGAGGCTAACTGCTGTTTTTGGTAGATACTTCTTAAGTAGCATTTGATTTTTGTAAGTTTTTATCTTGTGTTCCGATCTTAACCTCAGTTTTCTTTTCTTTGAAGATCAAATGACTTCCCCATTTAACCTCAACGCTATACTTCTTAAGTCCGGAATGGACGTCAGGATCTCTGGTCCTTCCTCCTCCAACAAATAAACCAACCTAGGGTCGGATCCTGGCGCTGCTCCTACTATTGTTGGAGTTGTTCCTTCAGGGGGACTCCTCTTCAAAAGAAGACGATCGAGGCTGAGGTCGTGATCCAAAAAGAGGCCACTGTCAAGGCCAAGAAAGGTGTTGAGACCAGAGGCAAGCCTCATCATAAGAAGAGAACTCAACCTCCTGCTACCCCTGCTTCTCCGGGAAAGAAGTAAAAGAGATCTGGACCTCAAGGTCTCATAAATGACCTGTCTTTGGAGGATTTCCGATTCTGCGTTAAGATCGGCAAGCTTGGCGAGGAGTTCTTCCTCAAGATTAATGTTGTCGAGGTCGAGAAGGAGTCTGCCCACCGCCGAGGTAAGATCGCCGAACTCGAAGCTCATAATCTTTGGGTGGACGGTGAATTGCTAGATAAGGAAATGAAACTAAAACATTGTCGCGATGTTGCCCTTATAGGGCTGCAAGATCAGAGGGAGGATCCGCAGCACAAAAATGAGTCCTTCAAAGCCAGGATCGACTCTTTAGCCACGATAGATAAAGAGCTTGAGAAGATGGGAAAGCTTCTAGTCGCTGAACAGGAGAAGACTAAGGCTACTGAGAGAGTTCCTGAGCTTTAGAAGAAGGTGGAGGACCTCTCAGAAGATAACAAGGGCTTGAAGGAGAGGTTGAAGTTGGCAGAGGAGGCTCGGGACGAGGCTAAGGCCTTTGGCGAAACTGCTGCCAAGAATGTGGCAGAGTTTGCCAAAATTGTCTTCCAATGCTGCGTGGAGAGGGTGGTCGTGGTCAAGCCTGGGTTCAATTTTAGCCTCTTGCAGATGATGTCACGAGGCTCGAGATGGCAAGATTGTTGTGCCTCGACCGCACGAAGCCCTCTAAAAGATGTTGATATCATATACACCCGCCCCGCCTCTAAATAGCTCAAAGACTTGTAATTTTTCTTTTTGTTGCACATTTTGATTGTAGCCTCGGTATCATCCGGTCACATTTGGCTTGTAATATAACTTGAGGCGTCGTCGTGTCGGTCTTTAAATATTTTGCTTTGAATGTTTGCTGAATGAATGTTTATCCTTTATGCTTTCCGTTGTTTCGACCTCGTTTTTATATCACTTTGACATGACATCGTAGTTCAATCCAGTAGTAGGTTATTTTTAAGGTCGCCGTGGTAGTAGATCGTTTCCCCGTCTTTGACTAAGTTTTTGAACTCAGAGTCAAAGAGGGGCGCAGGATCATAGAGAGTCGAAGTCACGGTGGACTTCTTCCCAGCTTCGACCTAGTTTGCCCAGGGCGGTACGCCTGGGGGACTTGGTGCGAAGAGGGCCATGGATCGAAAGGGAGCCGACGCTGCAAGCGACCCTCTACGCCTCGAACCTCTTTCACCAAGAGGCCAGCTTGGGTCGAACTCGGAACAAAAGGGGTGGAGTGCAGGATCGGTTGCAAGGTCCTTCCTAGAGTTTTGTCTTTCTCAAAATTCTCGTTTATTGATTTGGACGTGAATAATCCGAGCTTGATACAACTGAAGTGTTATAAGAATTCAAGAGTTTGTAGAATTTGTTTCTGCGCTATGCATCAAAGTCAGCCAGGTTGACCTTGGTTATCGCGTGTTGCCTTTTCCTGTTCTTTTTTGGCTTTCTAGTCTGACTTGATGGAGAATAGTGGTGTCTCTTGGCCGCGTCGAGGTCGTTAGCTATTGTTATGATCTCATTCTTCTGTGAGTATAATTTCATCTTTAAGTGCACAGTTGATGCTACTGTGCCTAACCTGCCCAGCATCGGCCTGCCAATGATGCATTGGTAGGGGGATTTACAGGGTAAGACCAAAAATTGGGTTTTCAGAGTCTTGGACATATCTCCATCGCCATAGGTAACCATCAGATCGATGTAGCCTAACAGTATGGTCTTAGCCCCATTAAACCCTGACAGATCAGTACCCCTGTAGGAAGCGAGGTCGGTCTCGGTGATCTTCGGTTTAGCAAGGAGGTCTTGGAACATGATGTCGGCAGAACTTCCTTGATCCACCGACATTCTTTTTACTTCAACATCAACCTTGACAACCAAGATTATTAGAGGAACACTTGTTGGGCTTCCCGTCCAGGAGGTCTTGAACGGAAAACGCCAATGGTGGTCTGGTTGAAGTCGATTTCGAGGCTGGATTGCAGGCAAGACTCAGTATCTCCTGCCATTTCCTTTTCATAGACCGACTCAGAAGCTCTTTGCATGAAGTCTCCTAGCAATGCAGTTGCATCAGCCACTCAGCACTTAGTAAATACTACGAAGTGAGGTAAAGAAGGATTTGTCAATTCCTTCCTTTCCTTCTTACAAAATAGAAACTAACTATGTCTATTGAATTTTGAATCTAACTTATGGATTGTGATATATTTCCAAGTGAAGCAGTGAGGCCTTTATATAGTCTTCATTTGAGGTGCTTCCTTCCTTGGAGTTGAAGTAAACTAGAGGTGTAACCATGGTTAATTTCAGAAGTTGTCTCACAAGTTGAAGCATACACTCAAGTGTAGAGGGAGGTCAAATGAGAGATGAGCATGTGTCTCTATGTGAGTGAGTCTTCAAAGCTATGTTGGTATTGTGGGCGTCGAAATGTGCAAGTTGCATTTGCTTTAGTGACTAAGTATGAGGTCATCAAGGCAAGTGGATGTGCAAGTGGATGGCTTAAGCATTTATGTGTAGTGCAGATGCGTTGTAGTGTAGGAGCATTGTGTCAGACCAGTCAGGAGCATTGTAGTGCAGGTGCATTTGTAGGTTGCACTGAACAAACTCATCAAACATACCACAATATATCCAAAATGACCTATTAACAACTTTAACCATGTCAAACACTCAAGTATTCACATTTTACATAAAATACTATATAAATTCCTTATCTTTGCTTGAAAAAGAGCAATTTACTAAGTTTAAACATATGAGTAACTCTATATAAAATAGAGTTATCAACTACTAATAAGTATAACAAAAACTAAACATATAACGATTTTGCATTCTGAGATGCAAAAGTCCATATTTGAATTTTTTCCGGACCGCGCAAAACCGACAAACAGTAAAATACAAATATGCACCTAGACGTTGAATTTTGCTTTCTCTATCTATCTCTCTGTACTATCGCTCCACGAAAGCAGTGAATAGGAAATGGTTGACTGTATTAAACCCCACGGCATGAAGAGAATGCAGACCAGACTGATCGATGAAATGCAGAATAGAAGGATGAATCACAGTATCTTTCATAGAATGATTATGAACTTTCTGCTTATGCTTATCACCGAGACGTTCCTACATTTTTCATTATAAAAAAAACATACTCAATAATTATAAATCTAACTTATTATAAACATAAATTGTAAAGTAATTGTAAACTTATCAGGCCGTCCCATATGTCCCGAGCAATGTGGGACCCATAAGCAAATAGGACTGATCGATCGTCTGGCCTTTCAGGATAAGGGAAAGTCGATGATCTATCAGCAAGAGCAGCAGATGGCTCGGGCTCGGGATCATCAGAATGAAGATCAGCGGCAGATGGCTGAGATGTGGAAGGCCGAGAAGTGGATGGGGCGAGCCTGAGATGGCCCATCCAACTGAGAAGCCACAATGTCAGCTGCAACATCAATGTCTATATCATCAAACTCCAATGGTCTGTCTGGTGTAGGGTCAAAATTGGTCTGGATCTGTTTCCCGCGTACAGACCATCGTCCACGTGGATTATTTTGAGACCTTCTATCGCGCACAGACGTAGTGGGACGGACCCTCTCGCCCTCGGGTTGCCTCTCGCCAGAAGTGCCACCACCTCTAGTGTTAGCGATACTGAAAAGAATAAATTGAATCGTTAAAAATCAGTTAAAATTAAACAACTCAGCATCCAACAACAATCAAGGTGGTTCGGCCCTGCGAAGTTCGAATGGTACAGCGCACGCATGGTCGAACCAAACTTAACAAGTTCGGCGCACGCTTGGCCGAACCACCCAAAAACAGTTACAAATATAGGGGGTTCGGCGCACGCTTGCCCGAACCAATTCAGCCTCTGCTACGCCGAACCACCCTAAACAGTAAAAAAAAAAATTCGCGAAGAATACGAACAAACGTACCTAGATGCCAACAGAAGCAAATGTGGTTGATTCTTGATAGATTATGCATGGAAATTCGAAGGTTTGGAGTGGAAGGGTGTGTGGGGTGAGAATGGGAAAGAATGGGAAAGTGAGGGGTAAGAGGGAAGAGATAGTGGAAAAGACAGTTTTAAAATTAGGGGTATTTTGGGAATAACAGGTGTTATGGGATGTCTAGTGAGTAGATGGGGGGGGGGGGGGGGTTGGAAGAAGTATTGACCATTTAATTTTGGTTCAACAGGCCCAGTTGAAGGTCGCTAGGGTATTGGAGTTGGGGTTTTTTTTTGGACCCCCACCCCATCCCCATAAACCCCCACCCACACTGAAAACCCCAAAATGCCCTTCTGAAAACGTATTTTTTTTTTTTGAATTTTTGGCCAATCGTATATACACCTGGGGGGTATATATACGACCCTTACATTTGGCCATCGTATATACACCCCCAAGGCGTATATACGATTGGAAAACCCCCACCTTAATCGTATATACGCCTTGGGAGGTGTATATACGATGGGCAAAATAAGGTCGTATATATACCCCCTCGTGTGTATATATACGACCACCATTGTATTTTTAAATTTTTTAAGTCAAATAAAAATTATATAAGTCCCGAAAATAGGTTTTGTGTGTAGTTCGTTAAAACGAACGAATTTAGGCTAAAAAATCGGTTTTCGGGAAACATACTCCGATCGTAATAAAACCACAGCCATTAAATCCGAAAAAAATCAAGAATCAAGACTCCCTTAGAAGGAACTTCTTATGTGACTACAGCCTCAAAATCCCAAATTCCATCGTTTACTATTTTTTACGATTTTTTTTTAATTTTTCATAGTCTCCAAAAAATCTAAAACAATTTGTATAGCCTTATTTTGGTTTTGTTAGATTTTTAGTGGTGTTTTTATAATTTTTTGGAGTAATTTTGACTATTTAACGAATTTTTAGTAGCCTTTTAGTAATAAAAATTAAAACAAATTATTAAAAAAAATAAAAAGTGCATCGTATATACCCCTTTGAGTACATATATACGATTGGAAAAAAAAAGCCATCATATATACGTACTCAAAGGGGTATATACGATTTATTTATTTATTTTTAAAAAAATTAAGTTTCAAAGGGCATTTTGGGGTTTTTGTTATTGGGTGGGGGTTTATGGGATGGAGTGGGGGTCCAAAAAAAAAAGACCCTTGGAGTTGTTGTTAGAGACCATTTCGAGTGTACATTCAATGTCCAAAAGCTAGCTTGCTGGTCCTGCTGCGAAGTTTACCACTCCGCTAACGCTATGTGATCCGGTCAAGGTATGAAGTAACTCGACCAACGGGAGAGGGGAATCGAATGGTCTTTTTCAACTTGACAATCCCTTTCCATATCATTATATAGGCATATATAGGGTCCTTAGTGGCCCTCGTGGCCCTTTTATTGCAGAGGTTGTGTGCTTGCCATATGCTTTGAATTTTGCTCTTGAAATGAGTTTCTTATATATGCTTGCTGAATCTGATTGCTTACAATTGGTCAATCAAATGACTCACTTGAAGGAGAGACACGTTCCAATCCCGGTAGAATCTTACATATATGCTTGCTGAATCTGATTGCTTACAATTGGTCAATCAAATGACTCACTTGAAGGAGAGACACGTTCCAATCCCGGTAGAATCTTACATGAGTATAATTGTTTATCTGAGTATTTTAGAGCTTTTATTTATTACATGTAAGACAGGAGGGTAATGTTATCGCTCACCAATTAGCTTGATCAGCTCGAGGAAATTCTTCTTTGTATCCCATTTACATTGGTCTCTGATTTATGAGAGTTCTAATGAATTCTTTTCACTTAAAAAAAAAAAAGCATTTGAACCTACATCACTTATAGGCGTAAGATAGATAATTCCTATAAAATAATCCATATAGATTTTACGTCATCAAACACAATCATAATGTCTCGTGAAAGAGTTCAATCCGTGAAAGAGTTCAATCCAATCCATACATTTTACCAATAGATTTCAATTTTACTACTGGTACCATTTACATGATAATCTGCCACCAAACTATTAACACCACACAATGCTTTTTTCCTTCAAACATTCTGCATTAACAAAATCAGATAAAATTACCCAACTACACACAAACCAATATCTTTCTCTCACATTCAAGAGCTGCACAAATTACTACAAATTTCATACAGGATTTTCACCAGGCAGATAAGAAGCAGATCCACCATCAACTTGGCTTTTCTTCCGGTGGAAAATACCACCAATATTAGGTAACACAGCTTTCTTTGAAAATGAAACCTTCTCCTTTTCTAACTTCCTTACCTCCACTGTTGTTGTGTGAGGAGGATTCTCATTTTGAAATTTATAATGCTGAGGAGATGATTCTGAAGAAATCTGTGTTTCCGCTAATATCCGAGCTGCAGCTTCCGCCGCTTTCTTCTGCTCTCGCTCGCGCCACCTTCGAAGCTCAGTCTCCACTGCCTTCTTTGCAGCTTCAGCCATCTGAGCCTTTTTCAAGGCCTCTTCTGTAGCAGTCTGCATATCATCAATCTCCTTCTGTGTTGCCTCCAATTTTTTGAAAACCTCATTTTCACTAGCCTTCACAGCTTCTACTTGTGCCTTGGCAGCAGCCACTTTCATGTCAGCTAACTTATCAGATTCCTCAACTTTCCGACTTAGCGAATCATATTCCTCCAATGAGATTGTAATCACAGCACCAGATTCAGACGACGTTGATGCACGTGCAGCACTAGTCCTTTCAGTTAATACTGTAATTTGGTCGAGAGCACTAGCTTCGGCTGCTTTTGCTGCTTCCACTTCTTCCAGTGCTTCTTTGAGCTTTTTCTCCGCATCTTCTAACGCGAGCTTGATAACTTCAGCTTCTTTCTTCAACTCAGCTGTTTTGTTCTTCATATCTTCTGCATCCCGACGTGCATCTTCAGTTTCAGATGTTAGCTGATTCAGTGTCGAGATCATTTCTTCAGATGCACCTCTTACCTTAGATTCTTCTGCCACACGGGCTTCAAGCTCAGACTTACTTTTGCGGAGCTTGACATGCAGATTCCCGATGATGGATTCCGTTTCAGATTCTTTTTCCTTCAATTCAGAATGTTCTCTCTTAACATTCTCTAGTTCCACCTTCAGAGTCTCAATCAAGCTTCTAAGAGAGCTTTCCTCGTCTACGACTTTCTGCAGTGACACCTTAGCATCATCAAGCTCCGAAGTAATGATTTTCACAGAGTCTAAATCGGATGTCCTTTTGTTTTCCACTTCCTTTTGCAGATCCCCAACTTCACTCATTACTGCAGCCAACTGCACTTCCAAATTATTTGTGAGCTCGGGATTGAATTCCTTTTTTAAAGCAAGTAATTTCTTTTCAGATTGTTCAAGGGTAGCTTTATATGATTGTCTCAGAACATCTTTCTCAGCTAATATGACTTCTTGCTGTTGGTGTGCTTCCACTGATGCAAGCTTCGTTTGTTCGATCGACTCCTTTACAGCCGAAATTTCTTTAGACAGCTCAGATGCTCTTTCTGCATTTTCCTTCATCGCATTTTCAGCTTCCACTGCTTGCTTGATAGCCGACGCTCTTGCATCCAAGGATGAACCATACTCCTGACGAGTCTTCCACAGCTCTTGTTTGGCAGAATCGAGATCTGTCATGACAGATGCATATCTTTTAACTGCAGTTTCTAACTCTTCTTTCCAAGCGCCATTTATTCCATCAGAGTCGCCATACTTTTGTTTTGCCTGACTTTTTGCAGTTTCTGTTGCCTTGGTAGCTAACTCTCTAGATTCACTGATAACTTTTAGCTTTTGTGTCAAATCCTCGACAGTCCGTCTAGCCCTTTCAAGCTCCACAAAAGCTTGAGCCTTGGTAGTTTCAGCATTCTTTAGTTGTTCCTTTAACTTGTTCAGCTCCTTTTGTGCCACATGAAGTTGTGTCTCCTTGGCCAAAACTTTCTGGTGAAACAACAAACTCGCAAGTTGCAAAATGAAAACGACAGAGTACATTGAAAGCTAATCTTGAAAGAAGGAAATAGAAAATTACAAAAAAAAAAATAAATAAATAACCTAGTTCAATGTTAAGTTAGCACAGCTTGTGAAACTTGAACAACTTTGGGTCTGTTTGGTTCAGGGGAACATTTCCTGTTTTCACTTTCTATACTGATAAACTATATTGATAAATACAAAAAATAGTATATTGTTTTAACCTTATTTTCTGTTTTAAAAAGCTGCTACAAGTTATAGCTAAAGCTTTATTGTTGGCATCACTTGTCGTAAAAATCATTGACAATGGTGAAAAAAAGTTAAAACAATATACTATTTTAGTAATTATTACTGAGAACAGAGAATATTTCTGTAAACAAAACACATGTCCAATCAAAAATAGATTCCTATCGTAATTGATTATTAAATACAGCGGATACAGTTTTACTGTATGTTACATGGAATCGACTGGCACAGGCTCTTTGATCCCATGGACCATGGTGCAATTTTTCCAATTATTTAGTCTACCAAGAAGCATACTACACTCTTCCACTTTGTTTTTCTACTTAGAACCCTCTCTCTTCCACTTTCTTTTTCAAAGTGCATTGGTGTGTAGGTAACACACAAAGTTGCACAATTGAGTAAAAAGCCATTGAAATGCACAAGCCCCTTCATATGCCTTACCTTACCATAATAGAGACTATCTAAGCCATTTTATTTTAGTAATAAAAAAGTCATTTTTTAAATGATCTTTGCTCCTTTCCCCCCTCCGAAAATATGAACTAAACACATAAAATATAAAATAATGTCTCCCTTCCTCTCGAACCAAACACCAGTCTTCGGGAATAGTCACCTAAATAATAAATTTTAAATGTTGGGATGATGAAATTGCTTCAACAATTGAATTAAACTACATTTTTTGGGAAAAACAAAAAGTTAAACCACTCTTTAATCAATATATTTTAATGAAAAATAAATTATAAACTTTTACAAATAAAGTCATGAATAGGATAAATCCAAATGTTGTAATATGAATACAACTTTGTACAGAGCACAGATCATTTTAAGAACCTGATTTACCCTTCATATCATTTACAACTTCAAAATAATCAAACTCAAAAGTCAAAATGAAATCACTAATATTAAAAGTGAAGAGTTAGATATCACAGATGCAAGAGAGACATTGATGGTGAATATTGAATATGTTCATGCTACTGGATTGAAATTACAGAACATTGATTTGGCAGTTAGTCAAAAAGGAGTGGCATGGTTGGAGGACTAAAAAACTATAAATAAGAGGAAGAAAGAGAGAGTTAGGTTGTATGAATCGAGTAAGGTTTTGGAGCATTTTCAAAAAAGAGGTTTGCTGACCTCAGAAGTCTGTTCTATCATTTTTATCTCTTTCTGCTTGGAAAAAACCCAAGTCCCACATAAGATAAAGTATGACCTGAAAAAGAGTTTATAAATGCGAGGCATCCCTCATTATACAAGCCGGTTTTGTAGGGTTGAGTTAGGCCCAACCCTAATTCTAAGATGGTATTAGAGCTTATCCAAGATCCATTGGACCACTCACCATTATTAATCCACGCACCAAACCCAATAGTGCTAGACATGAGGGAGGGGGGGTGTTTGG
This sequence comes from Oxytropis ochrocephala, assembly GCA_020916435.1. Classification (NCBI taxonomy): domain Eukaryota; kingdom Viridiplantae; phylum Streptophyta; class Magnoliopsida; order Fabales; family Fabaceae; genus Oxytropis; species Oxytropis ochrocephala. The sequence continues at coordinate 52,122,110 of CM037089.1, forward strand.
AAAAAGTCTCGAATCGGGTAAAATATGGCCAGAAAAAAAGTTTATAAGTGAGTGGCATCCCTCACTTGATAAACCGGATTTGTAGGGTTGAGTTAGACCCAACCCAAATTCTAAGACTGCTCCCATTTCTACATAGAAAGTGGAATACATTTGTGTACAGAAATTTCTTCTTATAGAACTGATGCCATGTCAGTATAGATAACAGAGAAAAAAAATTAAAGAGCTAGTCAATAAATATACTGTGCATTTTCTAGCCCTATTATTGTAATCACAGAAAGTCAGATATTCTTATTAGAGTCAAAGTGCCTCTTTTCAACACCACAAGGTAAAAGTAGCTTATAATACAAAACTGAAATTTACCTCTGCAGAATAAGGTTTTGCCTTCTTAAGGATAGGTTTGTCCCCAGAGAAAGCACCTTCACCAAATAGAGAGACAGCATCTTTAACAGACTGGAAAGGTGGACTGGTGTCAATCTCTCCAACCTCTGGTTTTGGATTGGGAATGGGAGAGTCAGTATCAGTTTGCCGGATTTTCGCAACCATTGAATTTTATATCTTAATATTAAGTACTTTGAATCCAACCTGAACATGTTAGAAGAAATAAATTAAAATAGAAGTGAACATTGAAGCGAAACAACCAGTTATAAACATGTTAGAAGTAAGAAACCAAAATAAAAGTATTATCATCATAACTAGTCAACTATGTAGCACCGACAATTCCAGTTGAAGACGTGTCCGGTGTCTGACACTTATCGTGTCGGACACCAACACTGACACTTCCATTACTTGTATTTTTCAAATTAAAACTAACATTTGTGTGTCTGTGTCTGTGTTTGTGTCTGTGCTTCATAGGTCAATCATGCATATCAAACTTAAAAAAAAATGACTTATCTCAAAAACCTGTTTTCAAACATACAGTAAGATCACCATTAAGAAAGTTAAAGTAACAAAACTCCAGATACGCAATAAGTAACCATTTAAATTGGCATAAAATCGATTGATGTGCGGTGTCAATACTCAAGAAAATATGATTCGAATGCCCTACAATTGGTAATACTGCTGGGCCTAAGGTCCATTGAAAGTTTATAAGATTCTCCCTCAGTACTTTATTGCCCTATCATCATCTAAACACCTTATTTTTTGATTAATTTCCCACACACGAATATTCCAGAATATCTTTCACATAAAAAACAAACATAATATAACTTTAATGCATATAAACCCACCAGAGAACTAATTATAAGGAATGTTAATCATTAATAGACCATTCACAAAACCCATTCCACAAAATGAATAAAGAACTTCAAGAACTTTCAGCTGTGTAAGTTGGTTCCAAAAACCAAAAATGCAAAAAATGCAGGCAATTCAAAATTAGCAAGGGAAATTCATACGAAAACACTTCAAAGTCCACTCTATTTTGACACCAAACATATGAAATACAAATATTTAAAAATATTGAAGTCTGATTCTTTAAATCTGAATAGAAATTTTTCAACAATGACAATCACATGGTAGAGTGAAGAACACAGCATGCAAATTGGAAGTCCGTTTGCAAAACAAAAAAACAAGTTGGTCAAAACGACAGAAAACAACGAAGCTTGAATTGAAACGACAACTAAAAAAGCAAACACAGCGAAGAGCAACAAGAAAACAAATCAAACTATAATAAAGTAGCTACTTCAGAAAACCCCAACAAAAGCCCACAATGAAGCCCCAAAATCAATAAAGTTTCCAACTTTCACTTAATCCACAAGAAATTCCATCAAAAAAATTAAGAACTCACCTTACAAGGCTTCTCTGGAAAGCTGACTATGAAATTTTTTTGAGGATGCTAAGAAAATCACTAATATTGAAGTCTAGAGAGAGAAAGGTCATAGAGAGTAGAGAGAGAAAGTGATGGATAGATAGGTTTGAAAATGAAACCCGAAAAAGCTGTTGAAGACAAAAAATTGTACTATCATCAGCTAGTATACAAGTCGAAGAGAAATGAGAGTGAAATATAACGTGCAGCCGTTTGTATTTTAAAATTTATGTACTTGCTTTTGAGTATTGGGACTCGGTAAACTTTGGAGCCTATATTGCGAAAAGTCGTCTCTATCCTTATGATGCAAGGCTTGTGTAGTTGTGTTGTGTGAGTGAGATAGTGAAGAAAGAGAGTAGCGGGAGAAAAATGGAATGGGATGGGGGAAAGTTCGCCACGTCATCAGTAGCACCGTGCAAATATATGAACAAGAAATTGAAAGAGGCAAGCCCTTGTTATTTTCCTTGTTTCTTTATATGTGTCGTCAATTATCAATTATTGAGATAAAATTTAATGTAGGTAGACCCAAAAAAATCCTACGAGAAAATTCAAGCCAAAAACTCTGACCTATCAAGATACAATACAGTTGGGATATGATCGAACTAGGAAATGATTTTTTCATGTTATTTTTTATCATATTGAAACTCAACGACTCATTTAATATGTACAAGAGAGAAAATAAATGTATAAAGTATTAAAAAAAAGGAAACTAAAGAATCTAATGGTAGAGGTTAAAAACATTACCCCCTCATTTTTTTTCCAACATGAGGGAATCCACTCTCATTTTTTAGTTAAACCAAGGTATCTCCTGCATGCACAACTGCAGAGGCTAATCTTACGAAGTTTCGAGATCCATTTAAGGGGTTGACATCTCTCACCAAATATTTTTCGATACACACCAACCCGGGATCGAACTCTTAATCCAAAAATACTATTAAGTCTCCTTCTTTTAATTTTAATTAACAATAAAAGGGATAACATAAGCATTTCTAAAATTAACATTTTTTCCATAACTAAATAGAAGGTAATCTTCCTTAGGAAGGATGTCGTGGGGTGCTAATACCTTCCCCACGCATAATCGACTCCTGAACTCAAATCTGGTCTCAAGGACCCTTGCGGCTTCATTCCAAAACTTCGAAGAATCCTTTCCCGGATTTGTCGGTCGCTACAGTTGGCGACTCCACTGGGAACAATCTTAGAGAGTCAAACCTACCCCAATTAGTTGTAGAACTTGTTTGTTAATTCTTTGTTTTACCATTCGCTTTTGTCTTTTATTCTTATTACATGTGATATGTAAACCCTAGGATAGAAGAAGATATTTTTGCAGAGACGACTAAAAGAAATCAGGTGCAGCCTCGAATGGTGAAACCTACTATTCAGTATGTGCCAAAGAATGTTATAGGGAAGTCAATGCCACAGAGAAAAATGTTGAGCCTGTGATGGACGTTGGCCCACAAGATGCTAGTGTGGTTTTGGTAGGAGAAGAGAATGATCTTAATTGCTTCAAGGGTACGAATAACGTCGTTATTTCACCTGAGGAGATGGTTGGGTGCCCAAACCCTCTTCTTGGTGTAGCAAATATTTTTCCTTCATATCGTAATGTTATGCAAAAGGCTTCTTCGATTTTGTCGGCTCCTCATGTGTGAATATATGCCTTGACAGGAATAATTATGTTTTGATGATTAACAAAAAAAGTTCTAAAAGATCAAAATTGCAAAAAGCGGAAAAAAAGATCAAGCTCTAAAGTCAAGAGTTGTTTGTATCGTATGTTTTAGAATATTTGTGTAAGTGGAAATAAAACTCTTTAAAATAAAATAAAGGCTAAAAGGTACTTTTAGTCCCTGCAATTGTCAAGAAAATTCAGTTTAGTCCCTGCAATTCCAAAATTTTTAAAATAGTCCTTGCAATTACTAAACGTTACTACTTTAGTCCCTGCTGTCACTTTAGTATTAACACCGTTATAAATTAATGACGTGGCAATATTTGAAGATGATGTGTAATTACACGTATGCAGACACGTGTGGGGGTATTTTGTGATGTGTAATTACTCTCACATTCACTCTCTCATTTTCACTCTCTCAATTTCAATTTATGAGTTTTCCCCAAATCAAATGTTAGGGTTTTTTCTTGATTGAGAGAAGATGTGAGAATGTTGAAGAAGCTGCGAAGAAGACGAAGTGAAGAAGAAGAAGACTAAGTTGCAAACCTAAGCAATCGAAGAAGAAGACGAAGCGAAGAAGAAGAAGAAGAAGAAGTTGAGAGTGTGAGTGAGTGTCTTGAAGAAGCGACGAAGCGACTATGTCTTCATTTTGCAGCAACTTTTGTCCAACTTTATAGGTCTGTTATGCAGGATAATTATGCAGCAAATTACACCATTTTTTAATCTGTATTGAACCAGAAAATATTGCAGCACAACTGCACCTTTTTCTGTCTTAATTATGCAGCAAATTTGCATCAATTATGCATCAGTTATGCAGCAAAATTTTGCTTCACTTAAGAAGCCAATACAACATAAATTCCAAGCATACAACTTCACATAACTTCACATTAATTGAACTAATCTTTTGATTACAGGCAGCCGCTCTTGCCTTGAACCACCATTCGAAGATGCGTCGCTGCTTGTTGCCATTGGAGAATATCGTTTCTGGGTAAAGGGAGAAGATTGAAAAAGAAGAGAGAAGATGGAAGAACAGAGAAGATGGAAGAAAAAGAAGAAGAAGAACAAGAACAAGAACAAGAAACAAGATGGATGAAGAAGAACGGTGTTTCTGGAGATGAGATCCAAGAGGAAGATGACTAATTCCTTTTATTCCTTGTTGGCATCCTTATTGGCTACCACATCATCAATTCATAACGGTGTTAACACTAAAGTAACAGCAGGGACTAAAGGAGTAACGTTTAGTAATTGCAAGGACTATTTTAAAAAATTTGAAATTACAGGGACTAAACTGGATTTTTTTGACAATTGCAGGGACTAAAAGTACCTTTTAGCCTAAAATAAATCACACACTCACATTAATTTTCACAAAAATAGGTTTTGCATGAAAATATTTTTTTAAAAATTGATTAGAAATAATCAATTATGTGAGGAAGGACTATTTTCTTCATTAATCATTATTATTATTTTTTGCATAATCACTTTTGTCTTAAATTAATATCAATGTGTTTGAAATTGAAAAATGAAAAAATATTTTTACTATGCATCGATATATTCCAACGGGTGTATTAGTACTGGAAGTTGTTTTTGCGCTTTTAATAGTTGCCATGCTGTCTATTTTAGCACTCGACAATTAATATTTCAAATGTGTTTTGCGATGTTATTCTTTCTGCCATTACTTCATTAGGAAGAGGGAGCTAGCAATTCATATTTCAAGCACACTTACTCTTTCTTTCTACTTTGGTGCTTAGGAATTCCTAAATTCATTTTAGTATATTTTTATAATGAATTTGATTTGTTTCCAATTTCAGTACTTTTGTTATGAAATATTATTATTGGATGTCCATTGTCATTCATCTCCCACCATTATCTTGTGTAAGTGGTATTTTATGAGTGATTACTCATTTGCCAATCTCTATCCTATAAATAGGGATCACCTCATACGTAGTAAACTTACACTTTGTGAAGAGCATAATCTGAAAACTTTCTCATTCTCTTTCTTCTCCTCTTATTCATCTCTATTCTCTTATATGATGTCTAGTATTTGTTCTTACTCAAGTTTTGGTTATTTTTATAACACGCGTTATCGCATGAAAGTTTCTACCGTATGATTGATGGTATAATCATCTTCAGGTTCTATACAAGAATAATTTTTCATCTTCTTCTTCTTTTCACTATTATTTATTTGTGATCTTGTTTTATGTTTTATCTCATTTTATGTTTTATCTCATTTTCAATTTATTTATCATTGTTGATGAATATTTGTTATATAACTTCTGAAGAACGATAAATTCATTATCCGCGCATCCCTGAAGGATTGCACAAAGAATGATTGTAGTATAATTCCTAAAGAACTATGTTTTATTGTTTATGATATAGATCTTGAAGAACTTAAAAAATTTAATATCCAAGCATCCCTGAAGGATTATGGTATAGTTCCTGAAGAACTAATGATTTGGAAATCAAGTATCATTGTAGGATTGCACAAAGAATAATTTTCTTTATCATTGTTTGTGAAGATTTGTGATAGTTCTTGAAGAACTCGACGAAAGAAAATATTCAAGCATTCTTAAAGGATGGCTCATAGTATGGTTTTCTTGATTATCATTGAAGAAATTTTGTGGTATAGTTCTTGAAGAACTAATGAATTGGTAATTTAAGCATCCTTGGTGGATTGCATAAAATACATTTTTCTTTGGCCATCTATTATGGAGATTTGTGGTCAAGTTTCTGAAGAACTATACATTTGGACTATGATTAAAATCTATAAGATCTACTTGATCTTAGTATATTTTGAAGTAAAGGAAAAGACGTGTAATTTATGTCTCAAATATTTTTATGAATTAGCAAAATGAGAAAATATTTTCAGAATGAATCAAGATTATCTTATATGGTGATTGTAAAGAATACTCACAAACCACTCAATGAATTGAAGTTCATTTCCAGAAGTGAAAGAATCACATTATAATTTTGGTACAAAAAAAGTTGTGGTGATGACCATTGATGTTGTATATGTTATCATTATATTATGTAAGTGTCATTTGTATCATTTGTGTGATTGTGAACTTTGTTATTCTTGATAGCGGTTTAGTATCTTATGGAAAAATGTAATTTTTCCTCTTTCTTTTGCTTGGAATTCCAAATTAAAATGTTGCGTGAAAAAATATAATTGAAGGTTCCGGAAGAGCTAATATCTTGTTATCCGGGGGAACAAATTTACAGATTGAGAATGCATTATATTCTCGTAAGTCTCGTGGAAATTTATTAAGTTTCAAATATGTGCATATAAATAGAAATCATATTGAAACGAGATGAAGGAGATATTGAATATTTTTATATAACGAGACATATTTTGATAAAATAAAGTGTAGTGGAAAAATTGTCTACTTTTTCCTCTGATTTGTACTACACTTATATATGTGCAATTGAAGCACATGTTGTTGTAAACCAGAAGTTTACATATCATAATAATTTAGTTATTGGCAAGCTCGATTGGGCAATCCCGAGTATATTATGATGCGAATAATGGTTAAAATTTCTATGTGAACTTGTATTGAAGAGCTAGTAGTTTCTTCAATCTACTAAATTTTGTGTTCAATAATTCCCAAAGGAAATTGGCAATTTGAGAATAGTAAATCTCTCATATTTGTAGAACCGATATAAGGTGATATTTGTAAACAAGTACACTAATCACGTGGACTATTTAGATATTTGTGGTTTTAATTGATGCATCAACTAGATGACCACATATATATTATATATATTTGTCGTCATCTCACAACTAGAAGTTTGTGAGATTGTTTGCTCAACTAATTTGAGTAAGAGGGGTCATTATGTGAATTACCTTGAAAGCATATGATAAGTATTGTATGTCTATTAGAATTGATATTGGATATCACACATTCATAAAATGGTCTTGAAGAACCATTCTTTAGACGTCTAAAGTTAATTATATGACCAATGCTTTTGAGGTAAGAACTTCCAATTTCTACTTGGGAATATGCAATTTTACATGCTATAATATTGATTCGCATCAAGTCAAAAATTTATCACAACTCTTCCCCTTTCACTACAAGAAAATCGCTGATTTGCCACGGACATTTCCGTGGCAAATGCACAAATTTCCGTGGCAAAACAACATTTGCCACGGACAAAAATTGGTGGCAAAACGCCGTCGCGAATCGTTTGCCACGGAATTTCCGTGGCAAATTTTTCCGTCGCAAATCCGTGGCAAATGTTTCCGTCGCAAAGCCGTGGCAAATTTCCGTCGCAAATCCGTGGCAAATTTCCGTGGCAAATCCGTGGCAAACCCGTCGCAAATTTTAAAAAAAAAAAAAAAAAAAGAGCGCAAGTAGTTTTCTACTACTCCAACTTCTTCACAAATTGGGTTATCTTTCAATCTACAGTAAAAATGCGCTTATCAAGTGTTAACTCATACAATTAAATGGTATAAACTACATATTCATCAAGATTTTAAACTTCAAAATAAGTACAATTTTCATATCCAATTTGGTATCAACAAAGAGATAGTAAACAATAATTGCAAAATACTAGTAAATAATTTGACATTGTTATAAACTTATAAAATGAATTAAGTCTCAACTATTCTACATTGTTGCGTCAAAAAAACTATTCTACATTGCTAATTTCAAGTGCATTGCTAATTTACATTGGAGACATAATGAATATCTAGTTAAACAATTATGATTGTGCCAAACAAGAGGCAAGTAACCAACTGATATATGGATTAGTTTCCAAAGCTCCAAATCCCATTGGTTGAGCAAGTGAAGCACTACATAAAATAAAACAAACTTTACTTATAAAGTTATAATGTACAACATGTAAAAAATGATGTACAGCATTCAATTAAGAAATCTAACAACCGAAAACATGAAACCTTGACAAGGCAAAGCGGACACATCATTTTGGCACATGGAATCACAACTTTATTCTACTTTCCAATCAACTTTTTAACATAGTTTAGCAAAATGGAAGCACGAAAAGACAAATTAAAAAGAAAAGAAGCAATAGAAGAAAGAGAGTGACTAATACCACTTCAATAAGCTTACAAGTACCACTTTCATTGCCCCAAATTGAATTAAAGGAAAGTCGCAATTAAAAGTGTCGAAGAGCAAAGAAAAACAAACCATTAGAACCCAAAAATAGCATTGAAGCTCACTCACCATTGTAACCCAAAAACAATATCATGACACAAAAAGGGATGAAGCAATCACCAAATTAGGAATCACGGACTCGATATCCAGTTATTAGAGAATAAGAAGGGGGTATCATGAATGCCTTTCATTGCTTGATCTATACAAAGATATAGAAAATAAACAATCAAGATACGATAAAGTTAACAAAAGAAGAATATAAGTGTCAAAGCAATGATTAAAAATTTGAAGAACAAAAAAATCTAAAAACACCGATTAGAGACCATAAGCTTCATTTAGCAACATATCCTCATATAAAATGCAAAAGGAAGCAAAATTCAAAGAGAATTTACCAAATTAACACACATGTTAACAAAACCGACAAGAAATAAATGAACTCCAGAATCAAAAATGGAAAAAAATAATCGAGAAAAATTAGAAAGCAATCGTAACAACTTCTCAATCAAATATAAGCTATATAAACACGAACTACTTACTGGTCTTACGTAAAAATCACGAAAAACTATCAAAAAATCAAGAAACCCTAAAATCTAAAACCGTAGAAGCAAAAGGTGGAAAAAACCAAACGTACCTCAAGAAAGAGGGCTTTGACTTAACTATAGAAGTTTGTGATGATAGAGTAATTGAAAGAGAAGAAGTGACAAGTTTTGGTCTGCATATCTGCAGAATGCAATGTACATGTTATTTTTGAAGTGAAGAAAATATAGACATGCAAATGGGTTCAAGGAGGATGAGGAATAATATTAAAAGATCCATAGACACAAGACATTCAATAATATGATCATAAGCGGGGACTAGAGTAACATGATACCATGCTAGGTACATAGCACACTAAACCAAAGAAAATGACATAACATAACTCTTAGATGCCACATTGATTCAATTGATTGTTTCTAATCCTACAAACTCGCTACAATTATACTTGTTATCTTTATCCAAGATTTCGTCTTGTAAATTGTCCAAGAGCCTCCTCCAAAGTTCCTATGTCTCCATCAATCTCAACAAGAAGATCCATCATTCTCTCATACCTCTCAGATTTCCCATGCACCTTAAGCACTTTATCTACAATTTACAAACAAATAAACTTCAAGATGCGAGGAAGCTATTCTTTTCCATCCTTTTCCCACGCAATAAAAATAAAAAACACAAAGACAATAAATTAAGAAAAATTGACCAAATCCAAGGCAACAAGAAAAATTGACCAACCTTGATACTCAAGGTCATCATTTGCAAAATATAAATGTGGTCGCATTCCAACATTTCTTCCGGAAGGCCTCCTGCTTTTCAAGATGTCACAATGGATCAATGTTTTCAAAGCATGATGCATATTCATCTATTGGAAGAACATTTCGAAAATAAAAATCAACACGAACAAAAAATAAGAGACATTGAAGATGAAGTTAGATGATCATTCAACAAAATCATCAAAAATCGAGACAAGCCGATTATCTTAAAAGTTAAAACCTCACTTAAAACCATATTCGGACATCACAAATGAAAGGTTCCCTTTTTCCCACAAAGAACAATGAGTTTATTCTCATATCGATAAAATGAAATTCTATAAGATATATAGATATAATGCAACAAAATAGTCCCAAGACTCAGTAGTGCATGTTAACCTTGACGGTTTCGAAAAGATGAAATCATACACGATCAAATAAAACGCATATGCATACCTATTGACCAATTGTCTAAATGGTGAATGGCCCCAAAACTCGCATAATGTTCGCATTTCATTAAGGGAAGAACCTCTGCAATTTATTTTTAAAAAATACAGACAACAATGTGAAAAAATAGTCTCATGCTCCGACTTTTGAGAGAGATATGCACGCAGTGAAAAACCGACCATAAAAACAGAACCACACACGAATATATCACCTTCGGAGAAGAAAAAGAATTGTCACTTACTATAGATTACTACATATTTCCAAAATCAGTAATTTCAACTTCTCCTAACCAAACTTTCCAATTCTAAAAGAATTTTGGATGTTTTTTATGTTCTTGAGATATTAAATGCATTTACGGTTTCATTTTTTTGTTGATGCATTCTTTATTAATAGGGGTAGGGTAAAGCAAAAACTCTTTCAACATACCCGTGAAGATGAGACATTTATACCCAATAGTTGACTCATTTCGAGAGGCTCTTTTAGCTTCAGGATAGCCACCACCTGTGTGAAAATGAAACTAACATTATAACAGGTGACCTAATATTTCATAACAAAACTAGTGCTCCTTAATTGGACCACATCAATGCAAAAACGAATTTCATATATAATCCATCTAAAGATTCTGAACCGCATTGCAGGAAATGAACAAATTTAGGAACAATGGTAAACAGCACAAATAAAATTAGAGGAAGAACTCACCATTGGTTAGGAAAACGTATGGGATTTTCAGTCTACCTGAAAATATAACCAGATCAACAAAGGATATTAAAAGCACAAGTGCAATTCGATGAAAGGAAAAATCCAGACATGGGAAACTACCAAAACAGGAAACCCTTATCCCCAAGAATGACAGCTTCTATTTTCGAACAGAAATCGCTAAACAATGAAACCCTAAATCAAAAGAAAATCCCAAAACAGGAAGAGGGGGAAAATCAAACCCTAAATCCTATAAAATGTTAAAATATAAATAGCTTTAAGCTAAAGAATCGATTGCTATAGAGTCACAGAGAAAATGAAATACCTTGTCAACGGAGGAGAATGGTGGCAACCGAGGACAAGGCGCGGAACAAAACCACGAGGATGGTTGGAGAGGGAGAAAGAGAGGACGCGACGGGAGAGGGAGAAAGAGAGGACGCGACGGAAGAGGATGGCTGTGGCTTATCGTCGGAGGAGGGCGGTGAAGGACGGAGGAGGGCGGTGGAGGATGGAGGTCGTGGTTCTGAGGTTTCACGAGAGCGTGGGAGGAGAGCAAGGAAAACTCGAGAGAGTTGTGGTTCTGAGGTTTCACGAGAGAGTTGTGGCTTTTAATTTGGGATCCAATGTTTGCCACGGGTTAGCGACGACAAGTCCGTGGCAAATTAGCGACCAAAATCCTTTTCCGTGGCAAATTTGAGCGGGATTATTAGCGCGTTGTCCATTATTCCCTTTTCGTCGCAAATCCGTGGCAAATTTGCGACGGTTAATCCTCCGTGGCAAACTTTTGTGGCAATGCAAGCTTATTCTTGTAGTGTTTACATTTGGTTTTTGGTCACGAGCTTAATATTTCCCATCTTAGAATTTTTGGATGTGCAATGCACTATGATGGGTCCTAAAAGAATTTTGGAAATATATATTGGATATAAATCGCCATGTATAATCCAGGTTGATGATTATCATTTGAAGAATTAGATTTCCCAACATTAGAGGAAGAGAATAAGCAGCTGTAAAAAAAAGAGATTAGTTGGAATGAATTATCATTATCTCATAATGATCCTCAAACTAAACAGTGTGAACTAGAAGTTCAAAAGATAATTCATTTGCAAAGCTTAGCAAATCATCTATCAAATGCATTCACTGATCCAAAAGGTGTGACCAAATCATATATATCAGCTGCTAATGCTCCAATAGAATGGATGTCCCTATTGGACATTCTAATATTGCAAATGAGTCTCAACTGCGCCTGAAGCGTGATAGACCAATCAGTTCCAAAGATAAAAATCATCGAACAACAAAAGGAGCTAAAATTAAAAATGGTCCAAGCGAGGATATAGAAACTCTAAAAGAGTATTCAGACATAATTGACATTACAGCTTCGGAAAGAACCGATCGTGTACTGAAAAGTTATGAAATTAAAGAGATCTCAATGAATTATGTCAAGAATGAAATACAATGGAACCGAAACGAAGTCAACGTTGACAATATTTTTACTAAATATGGTGCAAATGTGATAAATATTAGTGAGGATCATGAATCAAAGTCTACTAAAGATTATAGACAATGTGAATTGGCCAAAATTGAAAGATGAAATTGAAGCAGAATGAGACTGGTGAAATTGTGAGATACAAAGCTCGACATGTTGCTCAAGGGTGGATGCGAGTACTTTTCAGTACTTAATTAGCCTTGTAGTGCATGAAGAGGTCAATTTTCACCAGATGAATATTGCTTCAACTTATTTGTATGACTCATTTGATAGTCATAATTATTAAAGATCCTCAAGGATTTAATATTGCAATACAAACTTTTGGATTCGCGAGATGATTACTCAAAGAAAAAGGCTCTATGTGAATGACATCAAATTATATATGATGGATTTTGAGGTTGAACTCAGAGGTGACCTCTACATGGAAAATCCCAAAGAGGATTTAAGATAATAGGAAATATCTTTAAATAAATTCTTTTGAAAAATAAAGTCTCATATTGATCTGCAAAAATTATTTATATTGAGTACATGAGTTGTGTGGCAAGCAAATAACAAATGTCTCAGTCTTGAAGACTATAAAAGTATGCATGCATATCACAAACCAAAATGCATCAGAAAAGGGGTAATGAATAAATCATTTTTATGTATGCATGTTACACAAATTAACAATACAGATATACAGTGTTTTTCTGATCTAGATCAAGTCAGATTACAAGTCAGCTATTATCTACATGTGGTGACACTGAAATATCTTTATGGTCTACAAAACAATCTATGGTTCTTGCTTCTTCATTTCATGTCCAAATGCCAACAATTCAAGGAAGATGCTTTGAAGATAATACTGATCGCAAAGTTCCATTAAAAGAGAATATATCACAAGTGACAGCCAGAGTTGATCGCTCCATATGCACCCAGGAAGAAAATCTAGATGTCGATATTAATATTCTGAAGTGACGCTTCATTCAGGGGGAGAAAAACTGCACTCTTTTTTCCTTTGCCATGGTTTTCTCCCACTGGGTTTTCCTGGAAAGGTTTTTAACGAGGCAGTTCTCACTGGCAGGATACTGTACTCTTTTTTCCTTCACTAGATTTTTATCCCACTGGGTTTTTTTCTAGTAAGGTTTTAATGAGGCATATCCTCAATGGACATCCAAGGGGGAGTGTTATGAAATATTATTATTGGATGTCCATTGCCCTTCATCTCCCACCATTATCTTGTGTAAGTGGTATTTTATGAGTGACTACTCATTTGCCAATCTCTATCCTATAAATAGGGATCACCCTCATATGTAGAAACTTACACTTGTGAAGAGCATAATGCAAAGACTTTATCATTCTCTTCTTCTCCCTTATTCATCTCTATTCTCTTATATGATGTCTAGTATTTGTTCTTACTCAAGTTTTGGTTATTTTCATAACAACTTTATACTTTTAGGATACCATACCATGTTCCCATTGTAATCCCCTACCCCTTGCTCAGCATACATTTAATTACCTTGGATGGAATATTATCGTATTGGACATGCTTTATTTTGACAAGGAAATGAATGAGAAGAAAAATAAATAAATGAAGCAGCAGTGATATGATACCTGAATAATCCTATACCACTGTTGTTCCTTCTCAAGCTTAAGCAATATATTTCTCAATGAACCAATAGGAAAATCTTGCACTCCAGATTAATATTAGTTGCATCTAAGATTGTAAGTAATCAATTAATCATGTATCATATTCTCTTTTGGTTAACTTTGTTAATTCATTTGTGTAGATGCCAATACAACTCAATAGGTTTCATTGCAAAGCACAATATATTTTTGAGCTGTTACTTAGACTTAGTGGGCTGTTGCATGTTTAGTTCTTTATATGATATTGATGATGCTTATAAGATGTTCTTATACAAGTTTTTGGCTTTATTTTTTCAGGTCCACATAATGCCTTCTCCATTTTACAATAATGAAACGATTTCAACTCAAGTCAACTAGAAATTACAGCACAAGGGAGTGAAAAAGACAGATAAAGTAAATATTAACATACACCGTAGGTACTGGTAGAGCAAAACACTGATCTGGTGATACACTACTTATGTCACCTATTAGCTAATTATGAAACTACATTTACACTACAGGCAATGAGTTTTCATAGATGCAACAATCGAAGTCAGAAACCTTATGTGAAGACCTTACCTTACATTAGTTTGACGTTTGTGTTTTAGAAACACTTTGTTGAATTTTGTGTAAGAAACTTGTAGAAATTTTAAGTTTCATGAATTATATTGTAAGATATTAATTTCAATGGAATTTGAAGAATTTTTATGAATTTATTATGTGTTGTTGTTTGGAAATAATTTTGTATATCAGAATTTTATAAATTGGTCAATCGATATCTATTAATAGTGTCAATTACATTTTTAAAAAAAAATAGATATTTAGCACGGTTGTTTAAACAACCGATGTTAAATGTAAATTTTAGAGACATTTAGCATTGGGTATTCTATACAACTGATGCTAATTGTAAGAGACATTTAGCATCGGTTATTCTATACAACCAATGCTAAATGTGCTTGTAAGAGACATTTAGCATCGGGTATTCTATACAACCGATACTAAATGTACTTGTAAGAGACATTTAGCATCGGTTATCCTATTGTTTACGGTGAAATTTAGTAACAACCGCTGATCTGAATTAATTACTTGCGAGATCAACCAGTGAATCTCAAGACATATTGTGCTTAAGATCTTGTATGATTAGTAGTAAGAAATTGGTGTTCTTCGCGTAACCAAACAAAAGGAAACAAAAGAAACAAATAATTGCCTTGAACGCCAATGAATTCGTAAAAAGGGAATAAAATAAAAGGCAATTGAAAATTCAAAGAAAGGAACTTAAATTGCAAGGAAATATAAAAAGTTGGTGCACAGATCCATACATTCACTTCTTGTGCTCAGTTTTCTCTAGCGCTGGAAGTTTGAGCGTAAGAAATTGTATGTTGGGATTGTGACCCGTTTTCCATATGGAAAACTAGTATATATATATATAGGGAGGGAAACAAAGTAACTGAACAATTTGAATTTAAAAACAATAACTGATCAAATAAACTGCCCAGTACTTCGACAACGTGAAAATCACGCCCTTCGACCGCATCTTCAAAACACGGTTCGACGGTGTCTCCCTTGCACGAAATCACTTCTCACTTTTAGTTCTTCGTCGAATCGTAGCCCTCATGTCTTCGCTCTTCACCAAGTCCCTGTGATGGTCGAAAACTATCTTTGAGCGTCGAAGGCCACCAACCTTCTCTTCAAAGCACCTAAGTCAACCTTATTGACTGCATTTATTTAGCCTGTTGAAAATACAGGCTAACACCTATACAACGATGTTAAATGTTTGTTTAGTGACTATATTAGATAGTGATGAAAGGCATTTAGCATCCGTTATTTAAAAAACCAATGCTAAATGTGACTTTCGGTTACTTAACTGATGTTAAATGTCTTTTCTACACTAGTGATTAAATTTATTGGTTTTAGTAATCTACTATATCTACTATAGTAAAGATGTTTGTTAGCAACTTGACAAAATTGGACATCTTCTTCATTTGCCATTTGTCCAATTTTTAGGGCATGTTTGTCATTTAGCCGCAAAAGGACAAAAATATGTAAGCTTTTTCAGCTTTTTCAAAAAACGAGGTAGCATAAAAAATGTTTGTTATCTCTTTTTGCTATTTACTACTCCCTCCGGTCTCTAATTTAAGCAACAAAATGTCATTTTTTTTGTTCCAAAATATTAGCAACTTTTATCCAATAAAATGTTAGATTACAAAAATACCCTCACTTACACCTTTTCATTGTAGAAAGGCAGCTCTCTCACATCACTCACCATTCAATCACCCTTCAATCGATTTCTTCAGAAAAAGCCCCATTGAGCTTCCCAAAACTCTAATTTGCGATGGTTCTTATTGATTGTTTCTTCAGAAAAAGCCACATTGTCCTCTTCATCCTACTTGTTTTGTTCTCTATTTCCAAAAGAAACTTGTTACTTTGTTCATAGAAATGGCATTTGATGGACCTGTTTTGGTTTTATTTTTGAGAAAGATAATGAAGAGTTGTTGAATCTGGTTGTTGAAGACTCTTTAGATAAGAATGATGGAGTCCACCATGATCAAGACTTGACTTTTTCAGTGTGAAGTGAGTTCTAAGCATCACAATGAAGTCACAACAAAGAAAATAGAGTTGTCAAATGAGGTTGAAGGTGGAGTCAAGCATTGTTTTGACTCAACAAGCTCCCTAGTGAAGATGAAGATGAAGAGGTATTTGGTGTGGATGTGTTTCTTTGAAAAGACTACCAAATCGATGGGGTAAGAAATTTGCATCGAGAAAATTGTGCATCCAGAGAAAGTAATACTCAAATTGAAGAAAGAAGTGATTGATCCGAACAAATTTCTGAGGAGGGCATGGACCTTGGGTTTGAGAGTGAAGAATTGAACAAAGGAGTTGTTGAGATGCTGAAGATCTACATAGATGCTTTGAATTAGGTGTATTTGAAAATATAAGAAAAACTAGAATCCTATTAGATGCTTTGAATTAAGTATATTTGAAAATGTAAGAAAAAGTTGAATTTGGAATGTAATGTTGTTTATCATTGGGCTGTTGTATTGTATCACATATTTTGGCAATGAAATGTTTTGTTTCCAATGAAATGCTTTGACTTTGATTTAATTCCAAGAATTGGTATAACTTTGGATAGAATTGAAGTACATATATTCTCATATTGCTTCTGCAGAACATAAGGCTGGAACTGTTGCTCTGTGGTTGCATTCTTTGAACCATAGAAACTATCCCAATCTTAGAATTGTTGATGAGGAAGCCATCACCAATAACAAGAAAGCCGAAATTGAAGCTGTGTCTGAGTGAATTTTTCTGGCTATTCTATGTAGAACTCATTCTTTCCAATTGATTTATGCCTTTACCCCTTTGAATATTTTAGGCTCGTTATATTTTGCCTATGAAATCTGCTAGGAAAGGGAAATGGAAGAGTATTTATATTAACTTATTGTGTTTTCTGAAATTACCACAATGTTCAACCATAACACTTGTGCATAATTTTAGAACACTTGTTTGCACAATTTTTCTGCATAATTTTAAAACACTTGCTGCACAAAAACTAATCTAACTTTGGATACACCTTCAAGCATAACATGAAGCCTAATCTAACTTTGGATACACCTTCAAGCATAACACTTGCTGCACAAAAACTAATCTAACTTTGGATACACCTTCAACCATAACACTTGCTGCAGAATTTTTCTGCATAATTTTTGAAGCATAATCCATGTGACTTGTTTGGCCAAAAGTTGATTAAGGTATCTAACTCATTACATAAATTTTGAGTAATGAGTTAGATACCTTAATCAATATTTTGCATGTATGCAAAAGTTTGCTGAACTAATTCTGGATCACATTTTAGTTGAGTTGGTAGTATCCCTTGAGTAGTCATTGCATCTTTCTTCATATGAGGGATTTTGTATTGATTGCATCCTTGGACTTTCATGAGTTCAATCATACATGATTGGAGAGTGAGAAATATTTTGTTTGATTCTTTGACAGAGAAAGCATCATAAGATTTTTCCACCGCCTCAATAAGCTCATCAACGGATCTAGTCGCCTCTTTGTGTTGTAATGATTGAATGACACTAAAGAAACCCAAATCCAACACATTCAAATCCGGAGAATTAGGCGGTTGGTTAATCAAACGAATGTCAAATCCACCTTCACAAGCTACTCTACAAAATTCTTCATCATCTACCAAAATATGGCTCGGTGCGTTATCTTGTTGTACGTAAATTGTTTCCCGTGCATGTTCATGTAGCCATTTTTCTTTGATGGCTGGCAACACCTTGTTTATTAGGAACATACGACTGACCTCTTTGGTGATAGAAGCAATTGGTTTTGTTTCGAGTGTCCCCGACACTCTATTAACACTTGACCTCTTTGCTGGAACTTGAGTTACTAGAGGAAACACGCCGATTTTTCTAGAGAATAGCTCATTACCTTCCCCATCAAATCTAAGTCTAGCCACTGCAGCTAAAAACATTACCTTTCCAATAAAGTTCTTGTTTTTGCATGTACGGTATGGATCATTCTCGTCTGCAAGAAGGTAGTATTTTGTGGATTTTTTGGTCATGTAAAACCATTTCTCATCTATGTGCACAACATTATACATGGGCTTGAACTCTGGATCATGAGGAATGCTGCTTTCCTGAAGCATGGACAAGCAAAATCGAAGGCGAGCTATCTTATTGCCATCTTTCATATATGGCTTTAATCCATTTGAATGCCGACGCAAAACTCCGTCTCTTAAAAATTTAAACAATGCAGTTTTACTGATGCCCAGAGCACATGCTAGTGATCGAAGAGTGCTACGCTTACTTAAAGGAACATCACGCACTTTCTGAATATCTATTTCAACTCTTTTTCTACCACAATTTTTTGTTTTCTTATGGCGAGCATCACCAGTTTGTTTAAATTGCCTCCAAATCCGCCATATGAGATGTATCGAGACTGAATATAAAGAAGCCACCCACCGAGCAGTTCCACGATTGAGTTTTCCGTTGTAACTTGAATTTTCCAGTAATTTAGCAACCATTTCCCTTTGGTAGTTATCCAAGAAAGTAAGCTTCTTTTGAGATGGTTCTATACCTGTTGAACAATGACAAACAATTTAAATGTAATCATGGATAGATATATATATATATATATATATATATATATATATATCGTTTATAATGGTTATAGCTTAGAGAATCTTTAAATGTTCTTCTGGTTTGAATGTTGTTCTGGTTTATAGCTACTTGAGTTATTTGGATACTCCTTTTATGTTGCTGATATATATATATATATATATATATATATATATATATATATATATATATATATATATATATATATATATATATATATATATATATATATATATAGATTGAAATGTAAGTTCTACTGTATCCAAGCTAATTGAGCATCCCATAAGTACTTATAGTTATAACACATCTAAAACTCAGTTGTTGAGCAACAAGAGAAACAATTCAAATGTAAAATAGCATAGATTGAAAACTCTTTACCGTTCTCATCTTCACTAAATGTGTTAGTGTCTTCTTCAACACCTCCATTGTTTGGATCATGTTGTGTTCCTGAAAATCAATATAAAGGATTTATACTCTCAATTCAATAAAATAGAGCTGAAAGGTTTTATATCACATACCATTAAGCATGGCATCAAATTCTTCGAAACATAAGTCATCCATGTAGGGCTCGAGACATAAATCATCCATGTAGGTGTCGGTATCGGCATCAGCGTCATCGGCAGCGGCAACATCGTCGGCATTGGCGGCAGCGTTGTCAGCGGCGGCGTCGACGACAGAGGTGTTTATGTCATCATAAGAAAGGGATGTTTGAGACTCATTTACAGTGACTTCCTCTTCATGAGATGGATACACATTTAAGTCAATAGATGAAGGATATGATTCAATAGGCGATGCTCTGTTTTTGTTGCTGCTAAAATCATCAATATGGGGTATTATGTTGTAATCTATCATCACTGATGTTGTGCCATTCAAATGAGATTCATTGCAAGAGACATTCAAATCAATGTTTAGAGGCATGTTTGAGATGAATTAACTCAAATTTGGTGATCCTCTGTTTTAGTATGTTGTGTATTCTAAAATTTAATCATTGGCGCCAATTTTTAATCAAAGTCATATTTCAAAGAACAAATTAACTAAAGCAAAAATTAGCGCCAAATTGAAATTGAAATAGAAGAATGAAAAAAAATAGAAGCACAGCTTGGTAATCTTGACGTCATGAAGGATTTTTTCATCGTGAAATGAGATTTGCAGGAAGGGTAATATTGTAACATACCATTAGTTTTTTGATCAAATTAATAGAAAGTGACAAGTTTAATTGACTTTCTTAATTCTTGTGCTATAAATTTTGTTGCTTAAATTAGAGACTGGAGGGAGTACCATATATTAAAATTACTAA
Organism: Oxytropis ochrocephala; assembly: GCA_020916435.1. Lineage (NCBI taxonomy): Eukaryota > Viridiplantae > Streptophyta > Magnoliopsida > Fabales > Fabaceae > Oxytropis > Oxytropis ochrocephala. The sequence goes on from CM037089.1 coordinate 52,142,610, forward strand.
AACCAATAAATTTAATCATTTTTTATGCTACCTCGTTTTTTGAAAAAGCTGAAAAAGCTTACATATTTTTGTCCTTTTGAGGCTAAATGACAAACATGCCCTAAAAATTGGACAAATGGCAAATGAAGAAGATGTCCAATTTTGTCAAGTTGCTAACATACATCTTTACTATAGTAGTCTACCATACCATACCATATATTAAAATTACTAAAACCAATAAATTTAATCACTACTAATTCCAATTTTTTTTTTTGGTTACAAAAAAAAAATAAAAAAAATATCAATAATTTACTATAATCTACTAAAACTACTAAAAACAATTAATTTGACCACTAAAAATTGATAAAAATAATTTTAACAACTGTCAAAAATTCCAAAATTACTTTTTTTTAATAATTTCATAATTTATTTAAAATGATTAAATTAATATAAATGATCTCATAATTTCATATTGAATTAATATTAAAGTTATAATTCGTTATTTAATTAAACGAAAGTTGCAACACGAGCGACAACAGAAGCAGTAACGGGAGCGACAACAGTAGTAAGAGAGGCGACAACAAGATCGATTATCGGAGCAACAAGGGTAGCTGCAACGAGAGCAACAACAGAGGCGAAAACGAAAGTGACAGCAGGGAGCGGCAACGCGAGGCGGGAACAAGAGACCGACAATGGAAGTAGCAATGGGAGAGGCAACGAGAGCAGCAACAGTGGAGGTGGCAGTGAGAGCAGCAAGGGTAGCAGCAACAGAGGCGACAACGAGAGCGGCAACAAAAGCGACAATCTACTCTACTATAGTAAAGATGAATGTTAGCAATTTGACAAAATTGGACATCTTCTTCATTTGTCATTTGTCCAATTGTCACTATTTTTATAATCTAATCAAATTACTAAAATTAAACATTTCTTTTTACAACGGTAAAATTAATCATTTTAACAAAAGTTTAAAGATTAATTTATTTCTTTCAAAAAATTAATTTATTAAATTATAATTAAAATCATTGAATTTTACCACTAAGAATTGTAAAAAAAAACTTTAATCCCTACCAAAACTTACAAAATAACTTTTTACAATTAAATGAATATGATTAAATTATATAAAAAAAGTCATAATACGCGGCAACTGGAGCGACAACGAAATTAATTAAACGAATATGATTTAATTAATATTAAATCATATAGAAAAGGCTAAATACCACTTTTAGTCGTTTATCTTTGGTCTAAGTTTCACTTTGATCCTTTATCTTTTTTTGGTCTGTTTTGGTCATTTATCTTTCATCTCTGTGTCAGTTTGGTCCTTTATCTTTACTTTTTTCAATTTAGTCCTTTCTCTTTCAGTTATTATTTCGTTTTGGTTCCCTTAAGTAAAAATACAAATAGAAAAACTAAGATTCAACACCCGGTGAGGATCAAACCCAGCGACCGTGTACGAATCAGCCTCGGGCAGATAGTAAATAATATGGCAGAGTTTATGTTGTATCATCATTATATATGGTTCACTAAAAATCACAAAATATACCCATTATTAGATATAATAATTTGAAAAAGTGAAAATAATACAGAGAAGCAAGTTGGGTGGGGGCGCGTGATTGGTGGGGGCAACCTCAATTTTATAATGGGGTCAAACACAATAACATACAAAGCATACAAAAGTTTTAGTAAGTACAATTAAAAATTTTATGGGGGCGATTGCCCTCACCACACATTAAGTACATCTATTACTGTGCACGGATAAAATACTAATTAGATTAGATAGATATTAGAATATTAAGATAAATTAAACTAGATAGATTAAATTAACTTAGATTAAATAAATTAAATTAGATTAAATTAAATTAGATAGATTAGATTTTACCTTAAAGATTCTAAGGCCATATGTTGCGTCATGTTTATTTCACCAAATCCCACCTCCCAATGTCAAAATTGTCTTTTTTTGACTGAAATCAAGAAAAGATTTTTGGTCAACAAATATATATGTCAAATTTTTTGAACGATCATCATATATATATATATATATATATATATATATATATATGCTCATTAAACTCTTTATTTTATAAATTAGATTAAAATATATGATCATGTTGGCTGCTGGCTATACCAAATTATTTTGTGGGTCATCGTCATTTCTGATCATCAGCGCATTCGTCATGTCTCTTTCTCACTATTTAGCTTTGGCCTCTTTCCAAGCACCCACCCGTTAGCAAGTATTACACTTTAAAGGTTTTTAAAATGGGTGATTCTCTTGACAAAAAAAAAATGGGTGATTCTAGGGTAAAGGATCAACTAACATTTTTTTGGTGAACCACTAAAATTGAGTGTTGGATTTAGTATAAAATGTTATGAGTGATTGTGATTAAATCAACTAATATTTTTATAAAAAAATCAACTAAAAGGTTTTTGGAATTAATTTTGTTCCTAAATATAAGAAACTATTCTAATTTTTAGTGTATATTTATTACTTAAATATTAATTTTACCCTCATTGAATGTTTTATTGATCTTTTCAATTTTTAAGGTGAGTGAGAGTAGTGTAGTTATTTCACATATTAAGTTAAATGAAGGGTATTTTGGAGACTTTACTTAAAAACGACAAAAACTAAATGAGCTCATTAGTAGTGATGATTTTTGTATTTTCTTCATATAATAGGGACCGAAGGGAGTATATTATAAGGACTCATTAGTGTGTAATACTTAAATATACCTTTAAGCACTTTTGAGTCCTAGCATTTACATAAGCGTGGGTCTAACAAAATAGTAAGTTTAAAACAAATTTTCAAATAAGGTATCGTTTAGTGAGAAAGAGTGACATTAAATTATTAACCTTACAAAAAAAACTAAAAGTTAAAAAATATGATGTGGCTATTCACTAATAGAAAAAATGATTCTTTTTTGGACCACTCAACACAACCATTCCATGTATTAAGAAATAGAGACAAAATGACAAAAGTAAGGCGTGTCGTATTAAAATTGAACAAGATGAAAAAAATTAAATATAAAAGAAAGTGCTAGAGAATAATGGGAAGAAGTAGACATGAGGTTATCATATTTTTAGATAATATTTTTAATATAAAAAAATAGTTCTTTTTTGTAAATAGGGTATCCTCTAATTGAAAAAATAATAATTATGAAGTTTCGTTAAAATTTTATGATGCAAAACTCTCTTTAAAAATAAAACCATAAAAAAAAAAAAGAAAAAGAAGTACACCCTCTAAAAAAATTCATAAAAAAAAAGAAATAAAAAACTTGAGGTGACTAGGTCAATAAGTACCCATTAACATTTTTTTTAAGCATAAATACCCATTAACATAAACAATATTATAACTAAAAAAATAAAAACAATTATATTTAAAAAAATGTTTATAAAGACATACAAAATCATTACTACAACAACTACTACTTCAACTAAGTTGGTACTAACGTCATTAATAATAATTTGCATTATACTAAAATCATAAAGCAAACTCAATCCATAAAAAAACAAAAAACAATAATCCCAAAAAAGAGTTTAGCAAAACCTAAAACAAATATAAATAAATAAAACATTAATTAATAAAAAAATAATACACCACTCTAATGACAATGCCCCTCTATAAATTGCAATATGCACCGCAATGACAAGCATAGAAAACAAATTGCATATAGTTGAAACTTTAAAGTGATGAATGGCGGTGGTGAGAACTCTCCATTATTTGAGACAAGAAGAGGCAGAGGAAGGTTCATATATAGACTCTTTGTAATCTCATTATTTGTGGCCATATGCTTCATATGGGTATACAGATTCAGCTACATCATAACCACAAAAGATAGAATATGGGTATGGCTTGGTTTGCTTGGTGCAGATCTATGGTTTGGCTTTTATTGGATTCTCACCAAAGCTTTCAGATGGAACCTTATCTTCAGACAACCATTCAAGGACAGACTATCTACAAGGTCTTTTAAATATTAGATATATATATTTTTACTTTTGGAATACTAGATATATTTTGAGTGAAATTCTAATTTGGTTGTTTTTTGGCATGAAATTTTTTTGTCTTCCATTCTTTTTGAAATATGTTACCTAGTTATTTTGTTTTGTTTCAGTCTCTATGAGATGATGTTTTTGTTACTTTATTCACATTCATGCCTTTCCGTTTAAGAAAAAAGGTAAATTTAATCATTCCCAGCTTGGATCTTCGAACTGCTAAAAACGTTTAGACTGAATTCAGTAATAGGCAGGTCATTCTTTTAGATTTATGGTATAGCGTAGCTAGTGAGTGAACAATGAGGCTATGCTTTCTACAAGGCACTGTAAGCTCATGGTCAATCCATTCATCGAACAAGATCCCTTCATCGGAAGGAAAGAGTATAGAAATATAAGTCATTTTCTTTGATCATGATATTTTGACTAAAAAGGAATGTTTGAAAGTGACGACTTTCGGAGAGAAGATCAATAGATCAACTACCTTTTGTAATAATATGTCTTTATTTTTTTTCACTAAACATTGATTACAAGAATTAAAACAAGTGTAAAAATGATATTATAGTGATATTTTGAGTGAAATTCTAATTTGGTTGTTTTTTGGCATGAAAGTTTGTTGACTTAATTTTAAAATTTTATTTTTACATAAGTAATACTAGTTAGAAGTGAATTATATAAACTTGGATTAATTATTTTTTTTTTCAATATTCGATTTTAATATTGTTTAATAAGTAAATTTTTTTTGTCTTCCATTCTTTTTGAAATATGTTACCTAGTTATTTTGTTTTGTTTCAGTCTCTATGAGATGATGTTTTTGTTACTTTATTCCTTGTAATAATGTCTTTATTTTTTTTCACTTTATGCTCTATCAAACATTGATTACAAGAATTAAAACAAGTGTAAAAATGATATTATAGTGACTAGTGACTAAAACAGAACAATACAAACTAAATGAAATACACCTGATCAGTCAGGTTCCTCGATGTAAGCTAGTCATCAGCAAAGGTATTAAATACTGCACATTAATGATACGGTAATTTTTTGATATTTTTTTGGGAACAGATATGAGGGTAAATTGCCAGGAGTGGACATATTTGTATGCACAGCAGATCCAGAAATAGAGCCACCAATGATGGTGATTAACACAGTATTATCTGTTATGGCTTATGATTATCCAGCTGAGAAAATGAGTGTATATCTATCTGATGATGCTGCTTCAAAAATCACCTTCTATGCTCTATTAGAGGCTGCTAATTTTGCAAAGCATTGGGTTCCTTATTGTAAGAGATTCAAAGTTGAGCCCAGATCACCTGCTGCATATTTTAATAATAAAGTTGCAACTGGTTTGCCAAGTGACAATAATCATGCTAATCAGTATGTAGCTGTTAAGGTATGAAAGCTTTTAATTTTAGTCAATTTTAATTGCTTGAAAAAAGGGGTTTAGCCACTTGCTTATGGTTTTTTCTTTTGGAGGGGATTTGTTAATTTAAAGATGAGAATTAGTGTGGAATATGTGACGTGTTGTGGGTATAAACAATTAAGATAATTAAGCTCTTTTGCTTTAAGTGTGGAATTTTTTTGAACAATTATAAAAAAATTTATCTACCAATATACCTATCTTCTCACTTTAATTACCATATAATCATGCATGGTTTTTCAATTAAAACCGACTTCTCTTAAGTTGTTTATTTTATATATATGCACTAAGAAAAGTTGTTGTTGGCGGCTTGTCTTCTTCTTATCTAAAAATTGGTTTTCTATAATAAAAAAATATAACAGTATTTTTGACTGAAAAAATAAAAGCTGACTTCTCAACTGCCCAAGTTTTTTATCCATAAGCTATCCCCCTAGTCCCTACCTATAATAAGTGTCAAATTTTTTGAGTCGGTTTAAGTATTGGACCCCTGGTACCTATTCTACCGTTACAAAATATAAAAAAAAAAAAATTAGTCAATAAAAATTGATGTATTTGATCTAAATTTTGGATTATATACATCAACTTTCTTTAACAAATTTTTTCTTATATTGCGTAACAACCGAAGGAGGAGTACTTCTTATCAACACAACATTCTCCACACTCATAAAATATGATTTCTATTCACTATGCATGCACAACTATTTAGTTTTAGAGACTAAATCGAAACCTAAATAAAATTTTAAAGACCAATTTGGCTATAATAACTCCCATTTTTCCCTTCTAAGTTTTTCTGTAATAAAGATTATCTTCTTATTTTATGGAGAACTATTCTTCTCTCTTTTTTTCTTGATGTAGAAATTGTACCAAGAAATGGAAAGAAGAATTGAGGAAGCAACAAAGTTAAAGGAAGTACCCAAAGAAGCATGTTTAAATCATAATGGATTTTCTCAATGGGATTCATATTCTTCTCGCCGTGACCATGCCACTATTCTTCAAGTGATTTACTTTCTTAAACATGTTCAATATTCAATTCAATTATTACAGATACCCTGATTATTGTTAATTTACACTATATTTTGCTTCTTTTGCCAGATACTAATTCATAAAAAGGACCCTAACAACTCTAAAGATGTAGATGGATTCCTTTTGCCAACTCTAGTGTATTTGGCTCGTGAGAAGAGACCTCAATATCACCATAACTTCAAAGCTGGAGCTATGAATTCATTGGTACATAATATAGACAGTCTTATACATTTTGTGCCTAATTAATTACATATGTTAAGTATTAAATATGTGCCTATTAAAATGCAGTTAAGGGTGTCTTCAAATATCAGCAATGGAAAAATCATTCTGAATGTAGATTGTGACATGTACTCAAACAATTCAGAATCTGTTAGAGATGCTTTGTGTTTTCTCATGGATGAAGAGAAAGGCCATGAAATTGCGTTTGTGCAGTCTCCACAGAATTTTGAGAATGTCACTAAGAATGATTTATATGGAAGTGCTCTTCTAACTATTTGCGAGGTAAGTTATTTGTGGAATCAAATGTCTTATAAGTTAAAGGGTAGCTTCTAGGGTGAGAAATCAATTAAGTCCTCACTGATGTACTGGTCAAATTGACTGTATGATGTAGTATAAAATGTTACAAATGGTTGAGTTTTCATGTCTTTTTGATACAATCTCAACCATCGATAGTATTTTTTAGTATATATAACGGTCAATTTGACCAAATACACTTGGTTTATTATGCTATTATAGTTGATAACTTGTGTATGTTTGTATTTATAATTTTGTATGTGTATGAAGGTGGAGTTCCATGGTGCGGATGGTTATGGTGGTCCTTTATACATAGGAATCTGGTCGCTTTCACAAGAGAGATATTCTCTGTGGAATGAAGTACGATGATCAATGCAGAATAATCGGAACATCAAGATGATCTTTTCACCAAGCAAACTTGCAGGAACTAGAAGAAAATTCAAAGGGTCTTGCAAGTTTGCTCATATGAGGAAAACACATTATGGGAAAAGAGGTCCTTTCTCTCTCCTTCACACACACTTATTACTACCTATAGACTAAGGTTTTAAATAGCGGTCACAGATGAGGTCGCATCGCGATTCTTGATATTGTGGAGAGTTTCACAAATGCGGCTTGTGTGGCCTCATTTGTGGATATATTGCTATTGCGTTGACATCGAAGTCTCGATGTCACTACCGAGACTACTATCCTAGACCATTTTTTAAAACCCCTTCCATAGTGTTATTATGATTAGGGTCGTCTCAAACAATTTGAAGACCCTATTCAAATCTTAAAAAATAGCCTCTAATTATACTTTATCAAATGAATCACCAAAAACTCATTTTTTTAGAACCACAAAGGTCCAAACTATACTAATTTTTTTGGGCCCTAAAAAAATGGTATTGGGCTGAAACGCTATGCAAGATCCCGGCCGCATGTGCCTATTGTCGCACTCGATTATGGTGTGACCTATGAAGCACTAACACGCACCACGCATTAATCGGACAAAACATTGACATAGACACGTAGACACCGTTAGTAATTTGAGAAATGGAAGTAATTGAAGTGTCAGTATCCGTGTCCGACAGGTCGCATGTCACACACCAAGGAAAATGCACTGCTTAATTGTTTTCCTAACTTGCTGATGGTGTGACAAAATGTAACTGCATAATGTGTTTTCTAAATTGCAGATGGGTTTGAAATATGGGTGTCTAGTGGAGGATGTGATAACAGGACTATCTATTCAAAGCCAAGGATGGAAATCAGTGTATTACAATCCACCAAGGAAGGCTTTCTTAGGTGTAGCTCCAACTTCTTTACATCAAGTACTTGTTCAACATAAGAGATGGTCTGAAGGAAACTTTCAAATTTTGCTTTCAAAGTATAGTCCAGCATGGTATGCTATTGGGAAAATCAGTTTGGGACTCCAAATGGGATATTGTTCTTATGGCTTATGGGCACCTAATTTCTTAGCAACACTTTATTATTCCATCATCCCTTCTCTCTATCTTCTTAAAGGCATCCCCTTGTTTCCAAAGGTAACACAACAATTCCCTTTCATTAGTACTTTAGTATTTTTTTTAATATGTTATTGGTGCACAATATCTACCGACTTTGTCGGTGATAAATCTACGTCGGAGAATCTGGCTAGCCACGTGTATCCTGCTTTGTCGGTCAGTGTGGTTCTCCCCCTCAATAGAATTTCTACCACACACACAATTTGAACTCGAGACCTAGTGGTGGGATCCGAACTCAATTATCACTCAGACTAACCCTTGTGTCCAGAAATAAATGCATTTATATATATATATATATATATATATATATATATATATATATATATATATATATATATATATAATGTATTCAGCATACATCTTATTAATATGTTATTGATTATCAGATATCAAGTCCATGGTTCATACCTTTCGCATATGTAATAATTGGGGAAACAACTTATAGTTTATTGGAGTTTCTATTATGTGGAGGCACATTACAAGGTTGGTGGAATGACCTAAGAATATGGCTATACAAGAGAACAAGCTCTTACCTATTTGCCTTCACAGACATAATCTTGAAGCTCTTTGGTTTCTCAGATTCATCATTTACAATCACAGCTAAGGTTTCAGAAGATGAAGTTTCGAAGCGACACGAGAAAGAAATTATGGAGTTTGGAACTTCCTCACCAATGTTCACTATATTAGCAACACTTGCATTGCTCAATTTGCTTTGTTTTCTTAATGTGTTGAAGGATGCAGTTCTTAAGGAATGTGACTTTGAGAAAATGGGATTGCAAGTTCTTTTGTGTGGCTTTTTGGTTCTTATTAATTTGCCTCTATATCAAGGACTTTTCTTAAGGAAGGATAGTGGTAGATTGCCAAGCTCTCTTGCTATCAAATCAACTGCATTGGCTCTAACTTTATTTCTTTCCTTTAGCTTTGCAGGATAGAAATAAGGACTTATACTTTAATTTTCTCCATTAAAATGTTGATTTTCAACATACCATTTTGTTGTCATATTTAATATTCTTGTGAAATTAGATCATATATTTTTCTTAATGCTAGAGCATCTCCTTTAAAGAAATATTTTTATTTTCTGTTAAAACCATTATGTTAGAGTACTATTTTTGTTAGAGCACGTAGGGACAGATCTAGAAACTTATCCAAGGGGGTGAAATTGACTAGTACAATTAATTCTAAGCTGCAACAATGTTTTTCATGTTAGTCTCTGATAGATAGCTAATAGATGATAGAGAAGGGTGCTGTGAGAGTGATGAGATAGGAGGAGAAGGTGTTTAAAATGAAAGACCAATGGATGATTATAGTGAAAATGAATAATGAATATTTAAAATTTAGAATTGATATCTTATAAAAATAATTTAACAGTGAAAGAAAAAGAGTTAGTTAACTTATGAGGGATTGATCATATGATTTTAGTATCTGCTCCTTCAGTTGCATCCATGGTTTGACACATAGAGGGTTCGGTGCAGCCCCCGAGTGCAACACCCATTGTTCTGGACTGGGCTTAAGAACTGGCCCATCCCACATCAAGGCCAGATTTGGCCAATACCACCCAGCACATACCTAAAACCTTTATGTTAGAATACTATTTCTTAGAACATATGCTAGAAAGACACTTTGTGTCTTTAAATTCGATGGTAAGAGCTAACGTTATATTTTCAAGGTGTTGAGTTCAAATCCCATCGAGGACAGTTGTAAAATGACCATTAGTACCACTTTGATTAATAAAAACTTTCCCCTTCCCAATTTTTTTTAAAGAAATAGAACATATCTTAGAATATCAGTTATGATTTGTCATATCAATTAGCATTTATTAGTATCTGTTAGAATATCAGATATGATTTTCCATATCAATTAGGATTAATTAGTGTCAATTAGGTATTAATTGTAATTGATTCTTATTTCCATTATAAATTCAACATGGTATCAGAGACTCTGTGCTTCACCACTGCCACCGCCATGCGACATTTGTCGCTTCGCAGCACCACCTTTATCAGTTTTCTATTTATTTCCTTTTCACCTTTTTAGTTTTCCCGTTTTTGCTTCTTGCCGCCGTGCTCTTCTTTTCGGCGTGATTTCCAACCAGAACCCCCATCTGCCACCGTGTTCCTCTTTCTGGTGTGTCATCTAGTGAGAAAACCTCATCAGTGGCGGAATCCTTCAATCTACCCAACTCTGGAATCACTACCACCAGACGCCTTCCCACGCGCTCTCACGCGCCGGTTCTTATTCGGCGAGTTCATCCACCGTCGTGTCTCTCAGCCGCACGTGGCATCTCTCCTCCTATGGCTCTTCAACCCACTGAATCGGTATTTCCTCGTGGTTCCAGATATTGTTTTGGTTTTTGGTTTCAGCGCACAAACACCTACATTACAGTTCAAAAGGCCATTTCTCTCTCCAATTAGATATCATATATGGTTGTTCATATCAATTGAATCAATGAGATATTAACTGCAATTGATTCATATTTCCATTATAAATAGATGTGAGTGTGCTCTATTATAGACACATAGTGGCATACAAATTCAACCGCACGTGCAGACAGGGACAGATCTAGAAACTTATCCAAGTTACTGCAATAGTCATTTATCTTAATTTTAAGTTGCAACAATTTTTTTTCCAAGTTAGTCTATTGTTTATTTATTTATTTTGGTAAGCAGATAGTCTCTTAAATTATTAAAATATTAACCGTGTTAGTTTTTTTGTGTCAATTTAGCCCCTTAGTTAGGTATTAAAAAGTGTATACCAAAGATATATGATGATGACCGAAGAATTTAACGGTGTTCTCATAAAAAAAAAAGAATTTAACGGTGTTAATATTTTATTACTCATACGGCTAACTTGAGGAGAAAAAAATCACTAAGTCTTTTGTACTAATTTTGCTTAATACATATTTTTTTTTATCATCGTATATGTAATGGGGGTCATCTTTTTTCCCCTCTCCCTCTGTCCCTACATGCCGGTCAACTACTATTTTTCTTGGGGAGTAGGGTTGAATATAGAAACAATATTATACTTGACCAAAAAAGCAATGGAACTTTGATCATTGACTTTTATTACTAAATATCAATTAGGTCTCTAACTAATATAACTTTGTATTAATTTAGTCCCCACGAATACAACCCACTTTTTTTTAAAAAAAGAAACATCAATTTAGTCCCCTAAATTTCAATTTGGTCCCAACGTTTACGTGACGTGGAAAGGTGTAAATTGCTTGACTGGAAGGAGAGATTAGTAATTCTAGAAGAAGAAAGTCTGATTCATACGTTGTTGAATGAATTTCACAACTCTCCAATAGGGGGAACTCAGGGAACAAGAGAGCAATGAAAAGGTTGACAACTTAGTTTTATTGGCCTTCACTGAAGAGTGATGTGCAAAGTTTGTATAGAATTGTGAAATTTGACAATGGGAGAAAACAACCAATACCTTGCGTGCAGAGTTATTGCAACCATAGTCAATACTAGTTGTCATTGACAAGTTGCCCAAATTTGCACACTTTATTCCTCTTAAGAATGACTGCAGAAGCAAATATGTTCATGAAATAAATAATTAAGTTGCATGGAGTTCGAAAATCTACAACCTTTGACAGAGACAAGGTTTTCACTAGCCATTTTTGCAAGAGTTTATTCCAATTACAAGGCACCAACTTGGCTATGAGTTCAGCCAACCACCCTCAATCAGATGGGCAATTTGAGGTGTTAAACAAATGCTTAGAGATGTTTTTGAGGGGATTTACATTCAAAATGTCCAAAGGGATAGTACAAGGCTGTCCACGGCAGTTCCTTACTATCATCCGAAGCAAAAGAGTTTAGGACATTTGATTCTTTGTTAACCAAGTAATCTCGAGGATCGTTGTTGGCGCATTTATGAGCTTCCTTATTCGCGTAGGTTTGAGCACCTATAACCTTAGTTTTCTGCTTGTAATTCACGGTATTAGTAACCTTTAGCTTAGGAACATATTTACAAACATGTTTTGTCTAAGCAACATATTCTGAGTGTTATACAATATCTTGATTAATTTCCTTACATTTTGATCTAATAATTTCTTTGACAACAGTTCAAAGACTGTGTTCCTAACTATTCCCTTGAGTAGGGTTTAGCAAGAACACAGAATATAGTGGGTGGAAAGTAGAATGTTCATCCATTTTCATTGGCCTCAGGGGCATATATTTATATTACAAGGTGTCATTAAAGTTCATAAATGCTCATAAACGTACATGAATGCTGCGAGATCTCAGGCGAGATTATCGGGCTTGCCTAATATGCCTAACTGGGCTTTCGGCCCTTTGGCTGGAGGATGGTCTGCGCGTCGGCCTTGGTGTGTCGCCGACAGATGCTTCGGCGGTAAGGTCGAGATGGCCTTGGTCTTCGTCTTCTAAGCCCAGATGAGTCGGCTAGGGGGCGTATCATATCCGAGCCTTCCTAGGTGATCGGCTGGGAACACGATCCTCGGCGTGCGAGCACTTTGTGCGGCGCGGCGCCCAAGGTGCTTTGACTTATCCTCAGTTCCCACAGTCCCTCATTCCGTGTGCTGAGGTGATCCGCCCGCGTTTGCCTTTAGCGTCTTGGGTCCTGGTCTTGTGTGGATTGTTGCGCTCCCCTTGACCTGGTCAGTTTTTGACTCGCATGGGTTTCTGTTGCATCATAAGTGTGTTTCCTTTGACTTGGTCAGTTTTTGACTCGCATGGGTTTCCGTTACATCATAAACGTAACCCCCAGGGGTTTTCGCTCCTCCCTTGTATAAATAGGGGTTCCTCGTCGCTTTGGTTGTTTATGGCTTGGTTGCGCACGCCCTCCTATTGTGAGGTCGCATCCCCTCCTTTGAGTCTTTTGAACAACCCCATCTATCGCAGGTGTGTGGGGGTTGTCAAGAGGCTCAAAGTGGGGGTTATTGATCTTCGTGAGTTCTGGCTCTTTTCTTTTTTGCAGATGGCTCTATCTCTGAATGTTGGAGTTGTTCAGAAGACTCAAAGAGCGATCGGCTGGGATATCTCGCCGACCGTACGTGGAAGGTGACACCTCAGCCATTCGATGTGGGGTCTCGTCATAATTGGCTGGCAATCCTCGAGTGGGCCTTGGTGTTGCCTTTGGTGTGAAGGGAAAGGTCGTCCTCCGTTCCTGCTGCCTAGGGCCGATTCAGAACATTGGATGTAGCAATCAGGCCAGGAAGCTCATCAGGAGATACTTCAAAGTTCGGTGGTACCTGCGAGAAAGTCGTCGTTACCAAGCACGCATTAGTAGCTCATTCTTTTGTAGTGATTTTGAATTCACGCTGCCATTGTAATGTAATGTAGTGTTGTATTGAAAATAAAACATAAACAGACTTAATTAGTACTAAAACCTTCCCTTTTATTGTTGTTTTCTGCTTGTCTGACTTTTCTTTTCGTCACGCGGCCGATTGCATCTTCCTTTTTCTCCGAACTCTTTCCTAGCTGATGGCATTGTGGCCCCTCCGACTTCCCTTTTGGCCGACGACTTGGGGGCCGATGTCTATTGAGCGACGCGATGTGACGTGGCGTTTGATTGATTTGATTTTTGGCGGGAGGTGCCATCATGACGTTCTTGGGAACTGTTACGTCTTTTAAATGCTCCATTGGGGGTAAGACACGTGCCACGACCCTACCGCCTGGGATTTGAACCGCTTCGAGTCTCCACCATTGATTTTCTTGGTGGGTTTGTGAGCCGTTGGATTATCTTTACCCCAAAAGGATCTTACCTTTGTGCCCCTTCGCTTGATTTTCTTTTCCGTTTCCCTTCCTCTCCATTCCTGCTATCGTCTTCTTCCCGCATCCCTCTTCTCCTGTGCTTTTCTTGTGCCTTTCTCTTCCTTTGGTGGTGTTCGTGACTACCCTGATTTCTTTCTTAAGGTACGTGGCTTTTCGCATTACTCTTTTATTTTCTGCTTTGGTGTGTATAGTCGGCTGCCTTTTCCCGCTTCTCTTGGGTTCGCATTTGCTGCGTTTGTTTCCTGCAAAAATAGGGATGGTTTCGATAGTTGAGATAAGTAGCGATAGTGAGAGTGAGGTGACCTCTGAATATAAGTGTCCTAATCCCAACTGTGCTGCCTCCATTAAATGTGGCTATTGTTCATTTCGCGAACCGTCACGAGAGTAATAAGTGGAAATAAAGAACTTTATAACAGTGATTCCCATTCTGATTCCGCAGGATCGACTGATTTGTCTGTTATGGCCGAAGATGAGAGTCCTAGCGGTGAACGATCAGGGAGCGAGGGCTTTCCTGGGTGGATCAAGAGGTGCTTGATTCGTACTCAGAGCTTCGCACCGAGGCCTCCCTTGTTAGCATTCGACAGATACTATGTCACCCCTCGGATGAGGGATCGGCCACAGCTAGTCCGGTTTCCTTGGAGGAAGCCGTTTCAGACGAGTGTGCTCCGGGGGATGATGTATATACTTACGCTTACCAGACCTGGTTTGAGCATTTGGGGGTTCGGCTGCCTTTCCCCACCTTTTACTGCCAGGTGTTGAAGATGCTTCACGTGGCTCCAACGCAGCTTCATCCCAACGGGTGGGCCCATATGAGGGCCTTCGAAATCCTTTGCGAATGCCTTGGGGAAGAAGTCTCGGCTTGCAAGTTTTTGTATTTCTTCCGCTCATCGGTGAAGGATCCAATGAGGTGGATGTCTCTGTGTAACCACCAGCGCCGCCCCTTAATGGCTTTGTACAAAAGTAGCTATAAGTACTTTAAGCATTACTGGTTCCGTTTGTCTCCGGGGCCGAAGTGTCCTTTATTGCTGGTTGATGAGGCTGGTGACGAACGATTCCCTTTGAGTTGGACGAGGAACCCCAAAGATAAGTTTTCCGTTGAGAGAAGCGCGCTGAGTTCGGTTGAAAAGGCAGAGGTGGATCGGTTGGATGGTTGGGTTAAGTCCTCGGGCATGCTGAAATCTTCTCTGTTGCTAGGTCTAGTGGATGACGCCGAGTCATTGATTGACTATTTAAGTAATTCTCTCGGTTATCTTTCCCTTTTTTTTTGATGGTGGGGTACTTCTCTTTTCAGGTGGTTTTGGGATGTCTACACTTAGCGTTGCTGAGCGCAAAAAATATCGGGAGAGGCAGAAGAAGAAACAAGGGATACCTTTGGAGCCTTCTCCTTCACTGGTTGTAGTGCCGAGTCCCTCTTCTGGCCGGAGTTCTCCTACTGCCAAAAGTCCGGTCAAGGTTTTGCAAGCGCCGCTGGGGTCGGAAGGTGCAGCCACTGTTCAAGGTACGAGTAGTCCTCGTCCCCCTCCCTTCTCGGAGACTCCTGCTGCAAAGAGGCAGAGGATTGGTGCTACTATTGAGATTGGTCTGCCGCAGCGTGGGGAGGGGGTCATTGACACTGCTTGGAAGGACGTGTTGAGATGTCGGAAGAGGGCCGATGGGCCTGCCGACGAGCCCATCCAGTCAACCTTTGATTCCAGGTATCCTTTGAACACTGTGCTCAACGCTGCCGCTGGTACAGGTGATGTGGAAATGGTGGCTACTCTGGGGATCGGCAGACGTTGGTGGCAGTGAAAACCTATGGTCATTATGCTTCGGTGCTTGCCCACCTTGCTGAGGATGCTTTCAATAAAATTGCTGCCGAGCATGGTCGACAGGTGGAGGCCTGGAAGAAGACCAAGGAGGAGTTGGAGGCCTGTAAGGTTGAGAGGAACCGTTTGGAACAAGAATTGGTTAAGTGGGATCTGGAGAAATGCCGTATTGAGGAGAGGGTGTTTGAGTTGACTGCCGACAAGAAGAAGTTGGGGGAGTCCTTAGATAAGGTTGGCATGGAGTTGGAGGCGGCGCAAGCTGAAACTGCTAGCAGCAATGGAGTGCTTAAAGGAATTTGGGATTTGTTCCCCAACTTGCCTGTAGGTGGAGATTTGGTTGCGGCCATCGATGAGGTGAAGGCTTCGGTTGCCGAAAGTTTTGACAATGGTTTTAGCAGGGCGCTGGATCAGCTGAAGGCCATTTTCCCTGAAGTCGACGTCGGACGATTTGATCCTGACAAAATTGTGGTGAACGGCGAGCTTGTTGACGAAGAGGCTGCCGAGTGAATTGCCAGCGGCGTGGCTGACGGTGCTTCACTTGATTTCGGTAAGGTTGATGAGCTGTTGACCGATGCAGAAGTGGGGCAAGTTTTGGCCGACGGTGAAGATCATCCTCCGGCTCCTTAATTTTTCCTGTTAACCAAAGACAAAGTTTTTTGACAAAGTTTTGTAATGGATTCAAGTTACCTGTTTTTATTGTGACTTTTCGGACAGATCGCCCGTTGGGCCCTTGTATAATTTCTTTTTGCTTTCCTTTGATTGCTGCTTTACCTATTTTGCCTATCTGTTTTTACGCCTCTTTGATTGTAACGTTTTACGCTACCTCGGCTTACCAGTTGTTTCATATTACTTCGGTTTATTTTACCGGTTGTTGCGCTTTTTAATCACAGCGTCTTGTATTGCTTCGGTTTTATTTTACCGGTTTTGCGAGCGGCCTTGTTGGTGCCCAAGGGCTGTATGTCGGCTCTTAGGCCAGTCTACACCTGTCGGGACTTGGGTTTAATGGGCTTTTCTTTGGTGTCAGACTCGTTGGTCCTGTCGGCGAGCGTGTTAGTGTCGCCTGCACCTTCGAAGAGCTCTTACATCGCACCGAGCGTGTTAGCGTCATCGGCAGTTACTTTAGCCTATGCGATGCAAGCTCCATTTCGGTTTCCGGTGAGACGAAGGCCCACGTCGAACCGAACTGGTGTGCCCAAGGGTGGTGCGTGGCTCGTCAGCCCCGCTCTCACCTGTCAGGACTTTGGTCTTCATCGCCCAAGGGCAACATCGAGACGTTGCTCGGTCCTTGCCTATCGGGACTTTGTTATTGTGGCCGTTCTCTTGTTTTAGCCTTTGAGATTAGGTTGTTGAGTTGCTTTGTTTAGAGAAAATAATTTGTGTTGCACTTGGTTTTGCCTGAAAATAAATCGGTTCTCTTTATTCAAAGTGAAGATGAAGTACATTTGGGGCTTTTATACTGCCTCATACAAATGTTACATGCAGTGAATGATGGGTGATGATGAGAACCGATGACTAGTAGCTTGATTTCAACTGTAGTAAAACCGGAGGTTGGCAGCATTCCAGGATCTCGGATTTTACCTCCATCTAACTTCTCCAATTTGAAGGCCCCTTGGCCGATGACTTCTTTGACTCTGAACGGACCCTCCCAGTTTGCTGATAGTTTACCTGTGGCGCCGACACGGCTAGATCGCCTGAGTACTAGGTCTCCTGCTCTGAAAGTTCTTGGCAACACCTTCGAGTTGTATTTCCTTGCAGCTCGTTGTTTTGCCGCCTGCTCCTTCACCTTTGCTAGCCCTCTTACTTCCTCTACCAAGTCTAAGTTTGCTCTGAGGGCTGCTTCATCTGGGACTGTTTCTGTAAAAGTTTGCCTTGGACTGGGTTCCGGCACCTCTATGGGAATGAGAGCGTCGTTACCATATACCAACCGGAAGGGAGTCTCCTGAGTGGAGGACTGCGGAGTGGTGTTGTATGACCATAGCACAAGTGGTAATTCATCGGCCCATCCCCCTTTGGATTCATCGAGTTTTTTCTTAAGGTCGTTTAGTATGACTTTGTTTGTAGCCTCAGCTTGCCCGTTGGTTTGGGGGTGCTCGACCGAGGTGAAGGCTTGATAAATGTTCCATTTTTTGCAGAGTTCTGCAACTGAGTCGGAGGCGTCTGTTACTATGGTGGCTGGGATGCCGAAGCGACAGGTGAGCTTCTGCCAGTAGAATTTCTTCACCCTCTGCGCTGAGATGGTGGTTATAGGCTCGGCTTCTATCCATTTGGAGAAGTAATCAATAGCCACGAGCAAGTATCTGACCTGCCCTGCTGCCGGAGTAAAAGGGCCTAGGATATCCACTCCCCATACGGCAAACGGCCATGGGGAGACCATTGCCTGAAGATTGGTGGGTGGAGCCCTGGGGACGGCGGTGTGGCGTTGGCACTTGTCACACTTCTTCACATATTCCACGGCATCCTTTTTGAGACTCGGCCAATAATAGCCGGCTCTAAGGGTTTTTGCTGCAAGAGCTTGTCCTCCTATGTGGCTGCTGCATATTCCTTCGTGGATTTCCTTCAAGACTTTCTCAGCTTTTTCTCCTGCCAGGCATTTGAGGAGGGGTCGGGAGAACCCTCTCTTGAATAATTCGGCCTCGATGAGGATGTATTTAGCGGCCACCTTCTCTAACTTTTTGACCTCCTTTTCTTGCAACTGCAACTGCTCCCCCTGCAAATAAGCAATTATATTGGTCATCCAGTTTTTTGGTTCCCCCTCGATTGAGAGGACTCGTGTTTTGTTAAAATTTCGGGTTCGAGAGTGACTCTGTATCACCGAGAGTGGTTGTTGCTAGGCTTTTTAGTCTTCGCTAGTTTGGCCAAGATGTCGCCCTTCCGCTTTGTTCCCTGGGGACATGGGTTAGTTCGAAAGATGTGAATTTAGATTTAAGTTCTTGTACCTTGCTGCAGTATTTGCTGAGTAGTTCATCCTTGGCGCTGAAGGCGTTGGTAACCTGTCCGGTCACGAGGAGGGAGTCACTTCGCACCTTCAGGTGTTTGACGCCGAGGTCAGCTGCGAGGGTCATACCGGCGATTAGTGCTTCATATTCCCCCTGGTTGTTCGTAGCTTTAAAGTTGAACCTGAGAGATTGCTCGATGAGGATACTGTCCGGTCCTTCTAGGGTTACCCCTGCACCACTTCCCCTTGTGTTAGAGGATCCATCCACGCAGAGTGTCCAAAAGGGGTCGGTTACTGAGGTGATCTCATGCTTTGCTTCCACTAGTTCTGCCACAAAATCTGCCAGGGCCTGTGCTTTGATGGGACCTCTGGGTACATACTTTATGTCAAATTCTGATAGTTCTATGGACCATGCTACTATTCGTCTGGCTAAATCTGGCTTTGCTAAGACTTGGCGGATTGGCAAATCAGTTTTCACTACCACTGAGTAGCTTTGGAAGTACTGCCTGAGTTTTCTTGCTGCGAGGACGACCGCATAGGCGGCCTTCTCTATTTTTTGGTATCTTAGCTATGCTCCCCTTCACATTCTGCTGACGTAGTATATTGGCAACTGGGCTCCCTCTTGTTCCTGTACCAGGACTGCACTACAAGCATCTTTGGAAACAACCAAGTATAGTAGTAGGGGTATACCTTGCTTTGGTGCTGTAAGAATTGGGGGTGTTTCCTGGTATTGTCTGAGCTGCTGGAGTGCGTGTTCACATTCTTCCGACCACTTGAAGCTCAAATTTTTCTTGAGTAATTGAAAGAATGGCTTTACTCTGTCCGCCGATCGCCCGAGGAATCGGGAGAGTGCCCCTATTTGACCTGCTAGGACCTGCACCTCCTTGGCTGTGGATGGGATTCTGGCGTTGATGATTGCTCGGCATTGGGAGGGGTTGGCCTCGATGCCTCGGTGAGAGAGGATATATCCCAGGAACTCTCCTGCTTGGACACCAAACAAGCACTTTTCTGGGTTGAGCCGGAGATCATGTTTTTCTAGTAGCTTGAATATCTTGGCCAGATTGGTCACATGATCAGGGTCTGTTGCAGATTTCACCACCATGTCATCGACGTAGACTTCGATGGTGCGGCCGATTTCTTCTTCGAAAATTCTGTCCATCAACCGCTGATAGGTTGCGCCAGCGTTTTTTAAGCCGAAGGGCATTACCTGGCAACAGTAGTTGGAGCGGCCGGTCATGAAGGCAGTCTTTTCTTCATCGGTGTGGCTCATCCTGATCTGGTTATAACCAGAGTACGCGTCCATGAAGCTGAGCAGCTTAAAACCAGATGCTCCGTCAACGAGGCCGTCAATACTTGGCAGGGGGTACGCGTCCTTTGGGCAGACCCTGTTGAGGTCTGTATAGTCGATGCACATTCTCCACTTGCCGTTGGACTTCTTGACAAGCACAGGGTTGGCCAGCCATGTTGGATACTTCACCTCCCAGATGAACTCCGCCGAGAGTAGCTTTTCTGTTTCTGCCTTTATAGCCTCTGTTTTTTCTTGCCCCTGCTTTTTCTTTCTTTGGGACACAGGTTGAGCGTAAGGATTTAGCGATAATCTGTGATGATATAAAATTGGTCGATACCTGGCATGTCTTGGGGAGACCATGCGAATATGTGGACGTTGTCTGCAAGGAGCTTTAGGAGCTGGTCCTCGATCTCTGCTGAGAGTCTCGTCCCGATCTTCGTCTTTTGATGTTGCATTGGGCCTATCACAACTTCCTTTAGGTCACCTGCCGGATGTAACACCCCCTTCTATTGAATCTATTATTTTAAATAATTCGAACAATCAGAGTCTACGTAAAGCCCTTAGTGCGACCACTAGAGGGTGCCACATTCAAACAACCACATTAAACTCCAAATAATAATTAAAATAACTCCAAAAGGTGATACATAGCACCATAAATCCGTACGAGAGATAGAAATCGTAGCAGCGGAAAAACAACCAAAATACGGTAATACAGTTATCCAAGGAAATTAAAGCATAATATAACATAAACGACAAAATCTATCTATCCCTCCCGGCTGCTACGACGTCGAGCCGACTAGACAAAAATACTAGCGGAAGGTGCTCGCGTCACCTTCAGTCACTGTCACCTGCAGCGTTGCCACATAGGAGCAACATTCCAAGCAGAAAGGGTGAGTTTCATTTCATAGAAATAGTAAACAAAACATGCAACACAATCAGATAAGCATTAGCACACAAACACCGTAAAGACTCAAGCAATTTCATCAATGGTCACACACACCCAAACAAACACCAGTACATATGCAAGTGCATGAGAATGCAGCCCAACGCCAAGGGCATATGCATGTGGATCCATCACCAAAAAGGCCCGAAGGCATTCACCAATCACCAAAAAGCCCGAAGGCATTCACCAAAAATATTTTATGAGGCCGAGGCCTATTCACCGAAAATAATGCACATGCCTATGCGACGCATGACTATGCAACACCACACCAAAACAACAACGATAATAGCACACCGAATATTCACCAATAATTTTATTTGCACCCAGTCACCAATAGGGGTCATAGACCCTTAATCACCCAAATAAACTCACCGTTAATCCCATCACCATTAGAAACAACCACCATAGCTAATGCCCCACCAAAAGGACCAATTCAACATCATAATAATTATTTTTGGCACCTAGGGACTAATTTCACACCATAGTATTTATTTTAGCACCTAGGGATTAATTTAGCACCATAATATTTATTTTAGCACACGGTTTTGAAAGATCCCCACTGGAGGCGCACACACTGGCGCGCTTGAAGAGAGAGCGCGCAGAAGGCGCGCGGATAGGTCGCTCTAACTCTCAAAGTTTACGTCCTTCAGGAGAGGTGTGCGCATGCGAGGTTACTGTGCAGGACGCGCGCAAAGATGGCGCGCAAGTCACGTTCTTCAAATACGTAAGCCAAAGAACACGCGAGAATGTCACATACCCAGCGCCATTTCCGAGAATCGCGCCCCCCCCTTGTCTGCGCACTTCACGCACACACAGACCACAGAACCCACACACACGTGGCGCCATTTTCAGGGGAATTTGGCGCCCCCTTCCCTGTCTGCTACACCAGCACACACAATATCCCACCAAGCAGCACTCAGGCGCCATTTTCAGTGGAATTTGGCGCCTCCCTCTGCCCACCTGCACAAACCCACACTGACACGCTCCAACTCACTCACCAGGCGCCATTTCAGGGGAAATTGGCGCCCCTCTCAGTCTGCCTGCAAAACACGCGCAAACATACACAATACACACACAGGGCGCCATTTTGGGGGATTTTGGCGCCCCCCCCTCAGTCCATTTATGTATTTTCCTCCCTTATGCACCAACAACAACCTATACCCATTTTCTAGGCCCAACCAGCAACATGTATGTATTTTTAAAACTCAGACAGCACATATACAGTGGTAAACGCAAAAACAGCAGCACATATATATTTTATAACACCTTGACAGCAACTTATACATGTTAAGAAAGCAGGGACAGCAGCATGTATGGTTGATAAACCAGCAAAACAGCAACATATATAATTTATACTACAGCAACCGCATATATATATATTCAGAAGACAGTACCACAGCAACACACCTAATTTATACAACAGCCCCTGCCCCTATAATTTCAGAAAACGCACCAATTCACCCCCCTCCATGTCCCAATACTCAATCCTATGGTCCCATGTTTTAGAGACTATTGGCTATAAAAGGAAACTCCCCTTACCTGATAATTGAGGAGAAAACCACACTTGAGAACCCACCAAAAGCACCACCACAATCACCACCACACAAGCTTCGTTCTTCCTCCCAAACTCACGCTAAAACCCTTCCTCTGTTTGCCTAAGAAACAGACCAAAAAAAATAAGGAAAGGATTGAAGATTACAAAGGAGAAGAATGGAGAATAGTGGGTTAAACGATTTACCTAAGAAATTTGAGAGAAGCCTCTTCTTCCTCTTCTTCCTTTTCTCGCATTTGCTTGCGCTTGCTTTCTCACCGTCTCACGGTTTCTTTCTTTGTTTTGATGGGGTAATACACACTTAGGGATCCATTAGGTTGTGAATGGGAATTGGGCCAACTAATGGGCTTGGGCCCTATTCACACCCCTCCTTTTAATTCACATCACCTCCTGAAATTAAATAACTCCTAGTTAGTTAATTTATTTACATAATTATTGTAAACCTCAAATAACTTAATTAAATAATTAATTAAATTATTTCGGGGTGTTACAATCCTCCCCCACTTAGAACATTTCGTCCTCGAAATTACCTGAGTCAAATAACTCCGGATAGGCCTCCTTCATCTTGCTCTCCAATTCCCAGTCGTGCTCTTCCGCCACGGCCCCTAACCAAACCACCTTCACCAGATTGATTTCCTTGCCCCTTAGGACCTTCACCTCACGGTCTTCAATCCTTACTGGCATCGTCTCCACAGTGAGATTCTCTCTCACTTCCACATCGTCCATCTGAACCACATGGGATGGGTCGGGAACATACTTCCTCAGTTGGGATACATGAAACACGTCATGTAAATTCGAAAGATTGGGTGGCAAGGCCACTCTGTAAGCAACTTTCCCTACCCTCTCCAGTATCTGATACGGACCGATAAAACGAGGAGTCAACTTCTTAGACTTCAGAGCACGCCCGACACCAGTCGTGGGAGTGACTCTCAAGAATACGTGGTCACCAGCTTGAAATTCCAAATCCTTCCTCCTCTTATCGTGATAACTCTTCATGCTACTCTGCGAAGCTTTCATTTTCTCGGATCATTTTAACCTTCTCTCAGTAGTTTCACGGATCGCTTTTGAGACCAAGTACCACACTCTCTCCGATTCATACCAACACAGAGGAGTCCTCGCACCTCCTACCATACAATGCTTCGAGCGGTGCCATCCCAATACTCGAATGATGATCGTTGTTGTAAGTAAACTCGACCAAAGGTAGATGAGAATCCCACGAACCTCCTTGCTCAAGAACACACGCCTCAAAGAAATCTTGGTGGACCGATTAGTTCTCTCTCTGCGACCATCTGCATGTCTGGGTGGTACGCCGAACTCAACCTCAATTTAGAACCCAGGGCCTCTTGTAAACTCTTCCAAAATTCAGAAGTGAATCTGGGATCTCTATCAGACACAATGCTCATGGGGACACCGTGCAGCTTCACAATCGTCTTCACATAAATTTCTGCCAACTTCGGAACCGGATAGGTAATATTAATAGGCAAGAAGTGAGCAGACTTCGTCAGTCTATCCACGATTACCCAAATAGCGTCAAATCCTCTTGCGGTGCTCGGCAACCCAGTCACAAAATCCATGGAAATGTCATCCCACTTCCATTCCGGGGTCTCTAACGGCTGCATCAACCCCGCAGGCTTCTGATGCTCCACTTTTGACTTCTGACAAGTTAAACATGCATATACAAACTGAGCCACCTCACGCTTCATACCAGGCCACCAAAACAACTTCTTTAAGTCTTGATACATCTTCGTAGCTCCCGGGTGAATACTCAACTTACTCCTATGGCCCTCTTCGAGAATTGCCTTTTTAATCTCTTCATTATCAGGTATACAAATCCTCCCACGGTACCTCAATACACCTTGCGCATCGATCTCATAGTCTTTATCATCAGAATTATCAATCCCTACTGCGACCTCCACCAGCTTAATATCCTGCTTCTGAGCCTCTCTAATAACATCCAAGAATTCATTATGGATCTTCAGCATACCCAATCTGACGCTCTTAGGTGTCAGCTCACAAATCAGACTCATATCCCTAAACTGCTCCACTAATTCGAGCTCCTTAACCATCATTGCTGACACGTGCAAGGCCTTGGGCTCAAGGCATCCGCCACCACATTAGCTTTACCCGATGATAATTTAAGTTTGAAATCGTAATCCTTCAACAACTCTAACCATCTCCTTTGCCTCATGTTCAACTCCTTCTGATCGAATAGATATTGCAACCCCTTATGATCACTAAACACTTCAAACCTCGAACCGTACAGGTAATGTCGCCAAATCTTCAATGCAAACACAATTGCCGCTAGCTCCAAATCATGAGTGGGGTAATTCTTCTCATGGACTCTCAATTGCCTAGATGCGTAGGCCACTACCTTACCATTTTGCATAAGGACACCTCCTAGTCCCATCTTAGAAGCGTCACAATACACCACGAAAGGCTCTCCTGATTTTGGTAACGTCAACACAGGCGAAGTGGTCAACCTCCTCTTCAATTCCTTGAAACTTTCCTCACAGCGAGAATCCCAAACGAATGCCTTCCCTTTACAAGTCAGCTGAGTTAGCGGAAGTGCCAACTTCGAGAACCCTTCAATGAACCGTCTATAGTAACCTAAATTAGCCCCGAAAGCTTCTAATCTCGATGAATCGACTTAGAGCCTCCCACTGCATTACCGCATCAACTTTGGATGGATCTACTGCTATACCGTCCTCAGAAATGATATGCCCAAGGAAACTTACTTCCTTCAACCAAAAATCACATTTAGATAGTTTAGCATACAACTTCCTATCCCTCAAGATCTCCAATCCTGACCTCAAATGCTCGACATGCTCTTCCTCGGACTTGGAATAAATCAGAATGTCGTCGATAAAGACCACTACGAAACGATCCGGATATTCATGAAAAATGCGATTCATGTACTCCATGAATACCCCGGGAGCATTTGTAACTCCAAATGGCATCACCGAATACTCGTAGTGCCCATACCGAGTCCTAAATGCTGTCTTCGGAATATCTTCATCCTTAACTTTTATCTGGTGATATCCCGACCTCAAATCTATCTTACTGAATACACGAGCACCCACCAGCTGATCCATTAAGTCATCGATCCTTGGGAGCGGATACTTATTCTTGATTGTAACCTTGTTCAACTGTCGATAGTCTATGCAAAGCCTCATACTCCCGCTTTCTTCTTTACCAAAGAACACTGGGCTCCCCACGGAGATACACTCGGTCTTATGAATTTCTTCTCTAGCAAATCTTCAAGCTGCTTCTTCAATTCCGACAATTCTGCTGCAGACATCCTATACGGTGCCATAGACACGGGTCTAGTGCCGGGCACCAAGTCAATACCAAATTCCACTTCCCTCTCCGGTGGCACATCGTGATTTCATCAGAAATACTTGAAAAAGTCCCGCACTCACGGCAACTCGTCGATCTTAGTCCGCTCTCAAGAGACAAATGACGCCATCAAGGAAAACAACTTAACTTCATCTCTCATTATCTTATGCAACCGCCAAGCGTAACAACGCAGATTCTCCTTCGATCGAGGGGCGAAAATCCACGATTTATTAAAGCAGGTTGATGTGGACATGGTTGTTCACTAACGATCCATACCTAATATGATATCGAGCCCTCCTAGTGGCAAGCAAATTAAATCCACAAGAAACTCTCTATCGAAAACCAATAGAGGACACTTAACACACACGAGAGAGGTAGTCACCGAACCGCTTAGCCGGAGTGTCGATGACCATTTCTCTTTTCATGACAGATAATTCTAGGTTCAACTTATCGGCACATGCAGCGAAAACAAACGAATGTGTGGCACCAATATCAACTATAGCAAGCAATTGAGTACCGCTTAATGAAACACGTACCTCTAATCTCATTAGCGATCTCTCGAACTGCGCGAGCAAACACTTTCCCCCTCGCCCGCTCCTTCTTTTTGGCTTGGAACACTTAGTACTAATATGCCTGTCTCCCCGCAGTTGTAACATACGACATCCTTCTTATCACGGTTGGAAGATATGTGCCCCACTTTCCCACACCGATAACACCTCTTCTCATCCTTGCACAGCGATCTGGGACTCTTATGACCGGTTTCCCACACGTGTAGCAAGTAATACCAGCGATAGCATCTCCCCACTTCGCTTAGGCCCACCAACAAACTTCCCTTGCCCTTACGGAAAGGTACCTCATACGGCTTACTCCGGGCAGAAGTTCTTGTGTTTTTCTTTCATAACTCTGGAGTGAGCATTCTTTGTCCTCCTCGAAAATCCTGCAGCTATTAACCAACACGGAGAACACGCGAATCTGTTGATACCCTATGAATTTCTTTATGTCGGCCGCGTAACCCGTTCTCAAACTTGATGCATTTAGAGAACTCAAAGATCCGGTCCATCATAGTGCGGATAGAACTTGGACAACTCGGTAAATTTGGCAAAGATATTCAACCACGGACATATTACCTGCTCGCTTCGAGCCTCGTAAACTCAACTTCTTTCTTTCCACGGACATCCTCCGGGTAGTACTTCCTCCGGAACTCTCTCTGAACACAAACCCGTGTGATCTCTTCATTGTCGACCATCAACCTCTCTAATGGTCATCCACCGATCGTCGGCCTCTTTCTTGACATGTGCGTACCATAACGAACTTTACGAGCATCAAGATGCGATCCATCACACTTAATATTCGCTCCAACTCTCCCGACCACTCAAGGGCACCATCGTGGTTGTACCGCCTTCAAAAGTAGGAGGTTTCTCCGGCCGGAAGGTAGCCAAACTGCGGCGTTCGGGGTCCACAACACCACGCAGATCCCCACAACCCGGCCATAGCAGCTGCGGTGCGCGCAAGTGCAAGTGCGCGTCGTTAAATCCCCGCCATTCTAGTCTCGCAATGAGCAAAACGAAATTGAATCGATGAATAAAACTTAAGTGCTACATAACTTGACGACTAACCACCGTGAGGGACAGGCCAACCGCTCGATACCATAGGATTGAGTATTGGGACATGGAGGGGGGTGAATTGGTGCGTTTTCTGAAATTATAGGGGCTGGGGCTGTTGTATAAATTAGGTGTGTTCTTTGTGATACTTGTCTTACGAATATATATATATCTGGTTCTTTGTAGTATAAATTATATATGTTCTTTGTTTTCTTTGGTTTATCAACCATACTCGCCGTCTTGTCCTGTTTCTTAACATGTATAAGTTGCTGTCAAGGTGTTATAAAATATATATGTCTGCTTGTTTTGCGTTTACCACTGTATATGTGCTTTGTCTGAGTTTAAAAATACATACATGTTGCTGGTTGGGCCTAGAAAATGGGTATAGGTTGTTGTTGGTGCATAAGGGAGGAAAATACATAAATGGACTGAGGGGGGGGCGCCAAAATCCCCCAAAATGGCGCCCTGTGTGTGTATTGTGTATGTTTGCGCGTGTTTTGCAGGCAGATTGAGAGGGGCGCCAATTTCCCCTGAAATGGCGCCTGGTGAGTGAGTTGGAGCGTGTCAGTGTGGGTTTGTGCAGGTGGGCAGAGGGAGGCGCCAAATTCCACTGAAAATGGCGCTGAGTCTTTGCTGCCAGTGGATATTGTGTGTGCTGGTGTAGCAGACAGGGAAGGGGGCGCCAAATTCCCCTGAAAATGGCGCCCTGTGTGTGGGTTCTGTGGTGCTGTGTGCGTGAAGTGCAGACAAGGGGAGGGGGGGCGCCAGATTCCCTGGAAATGGCGCCTGGGTATGTGACATTCTGCGTGTTGCTGGCTTACGTATTTGAAGAACGTGACTTGCGCGCCATCTTGCGCGCGCGTCCCTGCGCGTAACCTCGTGCGCACACCTCTCACAGAAGGACAGAAACTTTGAGAGTTAGAGCGACCTATCCGCGCTTCTTCTGCGCGCTCTTCTTCTAGCAGCGCCCGGTGTATGCGCCTCGGTGGGGATCTTTCAAAACCGTGTGCTAAAATAAATATTATGGTGCTAAATTAATCCCTAGGTGCTAAAATAAATACTATGGTGTGAAATTAGTCCCTAGGTGCCAAAAATAATTATTATGATGTTGAATTGGTCCTTTTGGTGGGGCATTAGCTATGGTGGTTGTTTCTAATGGTGATGGGATTAACGGTGAGTTTATTTGGGTGATTAAGGGTCTATGACCCCTATTGGTGACTGGGTGCAAATAAAATTATTGGTGAATATTCGGTGTGCTATTATCGTTGTTGTTTTGGTGTGGTGTTGCATAGTCATGCGTCGCATAGGCATGTGCATTATTTTCGGTGAATAGGCCTCGGCCTCATAAAATATTTTTGGTGAATGCCTTCGGGCTTTTGGTGATTGGTGAATGCCTTCGGGCCTTTTTGGTGATGGATCCACATGCATATGCCCTTGGCGTTGGGCTGCATTCTCATGCACTTGCATATGTACTGGTGTTTGTTTGGGTGTGTGTGACCATTGATGAAATTGCTTGAGTCTTTACGGTGTTTGTGTGCTAATGCTTATCTGATTGTGTTGCATGTTTTGTTTACTATTTCTATGAAATGAAACTCACCCTTTCTGCTTGGAATGTTGCTCCTATGTGGCAACGCTACGCAGTGTGATGTGGATCAAGGTGACGCGAGCACCTTCCGCTAGTATTTGTCGAGTCGGCTCTGATACGTAGCACCGGGGAGGGATAGATAGATTTTGTCGTTTATGTTATATTATGCTTTAATTTCCTTGGATAACTGTATTACCGTATTTTGGTTGTTTTTCCGCTGCTACGATTTCTATCTCTCGTACGGATTTATGGTGCTATGTATCACCTTTTGGAGTTATTTTAATTATTATTTGGAGTTTAATGTGGTTGTTTGAATGTGGCACCCTCTAGTGGTCGCACTAAGGGCTTTACGTAGACTCTGATTGTTCGAATTATTTAAAATAATAGATTCAATAGAAGGGGGTGTTACACCGGACGTGGTCTTTTCCCTTCTTTTGCCGGGTCATACATTCTGGGATCTAGGTCAAGGAAACTGCAATGGTTGCTTTTCTGCCCTCGGTCCTTCTGAACTGTCTTGATGTTGGCACTTTCTGCGTAACACTTGCGGGCCATCGCCTGGTCGCCCTTCACCGTTCCGACTTCCCCGTTGGGAAGGGGGTATTTGAGGCAGAGGTGAGGGTAAGAGATTGCAGCTGTCATACCCCAATTTTGTCCGGCTTAGGTCAACACCCTAATTTTCAACCAAAAATAAATAAATTAAGGCTTGGCATGCATTTTAGAGTTTTAAAAGTCATCCAAGGGTTTTTAGGATCATGTTTAGAATAAAAATGCATTTTTGAGCTAATTAGGTTTTTTAGGGTAAAGGGCATTTTGGTCATTTTTCACAAAAGGATGATTTTTCTCGTTAAAAATATGCATCCACAAAAAGTACATTTTATTCCATCCAAAATAATTTTTGTACAATTTTTGGAGAGAAACTCCTAGTCCAAAATAATTAAACATGCATTTTTCCTATTTTTAGTGCATAAAAATGCCAAAAGACCATTAAAAATCCCCCAATTAATTAAGTGACAATTTTGATTGTCTAGAGCAATTAGGGAGGCTATGTCATGGTGTCCAAAAATATGTAACATGTTTCAATAGGTGCATTTTCATTTTTACATACCCAAAAATTTCAAAATTCAAAAATAAAAGGAGGAAGTGTCCTCAATAAGACAAAAGACCAAAAATTAGTATTTTTTTTTATTTTTCTTTCCCACATTTCAGCATGTTGCGCAGCCCTCCCTTTCTCTCTCTCTCTCAAGAAGCTTCTACACACTCCATTTCTTACTCACCAAGTTTTAATTTGATCATATCCTCAATGTTGCCCTTTTTGGTAAATTAGCCCATACACTTACACTAACCCTTCCACCAAAAAACACCATTTTACCTTTTTGAGAACATTCCCTCACCAAAATACCCTTAACCCTATTTTACAAGAGTCACCATTCCCAAATTAGATTTTTTGTTCACAAATTTTCTTTTTTTTCTTTCTTTTATGCGCCACTTCCACTCATTTCTCT
Source organism: Oxytropis ochrocephala (assembly GCA_020916435.1). Lineage (NCBI taxonomy): Eukaryota > Viridiplantae > Streptophyta > Magnoliopsida > Fabales > Fabaceae > Oxytropis > Oxytropis ochrocephala. The sequence continues at coordinate 52,173,295 of CM037089.1, forward strand.
CACACACTTGTGTTTTCTAAATACCCTTGATCCATGTGACCAACAATCCAAACCATCCATTCAAAATTAAAATCCAATCCTAGAGCCCAATCAAAGCAAAAAGACTTAAATACCCTAAAGCCTCAAAAATCCCTATAAATAGCTCACACCTTCTCTCTTCACCAATCTTTGGCTATCACTCTTACCTTCAAGAAAAACCAAGCATCATACCTCTCCTCCTCTCCACCCTCTAGGCCGAAACCCTCTCCTTCTTCCCCCTCTTCCATTACTTCACCTTCATCCACCAAAACACCTTTAATCCACCTCTCACACCCTTAACCTACCTTTCTCACTCAAGGAGTTCATCACACCATCTTCATCTTCTTCCTTCCCTTGCAAGGCCGAAGCTCTCTTTCATTTTTCTCTCCTCCATTTCTTCAATTTTCTCTTCCATCTTAGAGAAAAGGTAAAATCTATAACCCTTTTGCATCATCTCCAAATATTTTGCATTGAAACTCATTTTCTTTCCCTCATTCCTTTCGCATAGCATCATCTTTACAATGTAGTTTGTTGTGGTTGAGGGGTGAGATTTGTTGTCTCACCCTAAAATAAGTGGATTAGTGTTGTTTTCATGTTGATTTTTTGAGTTTTCTTGTTAAATAAAATGGAGCAAGGTTTCGCATATGCATGATCAAAATGTCTTCAAAATTGATTTTGTTGTTTCTTTGTTTAAATCTTGTTGTTGGTATTTTTCTTTAGTAAGTTGTTGAGGATTTGGCTCTATGATTCCTACTAGTGCCAAGTGCACTTTGATCTTAGTAGTGAAGAGAGCTAGAAATGACTTTTTATTTAATATATTAGTTTATGTACTCATTATTTCTTGTGTTTTAATTTACCTTTTGTTTAGTTATTGATGATCTTGCAAAGTGATTCTCACTACATGCCTAGTGCATTTTATTCAAGTGGTGAAGATTGCAAGAAAGGATTCAATCTATTTCATAGTTTATGTGTTTATGTGTTCTTATGGTTTAGCTATATTGTTGTCTATTTGTTGATGATCTTGCAAAGTGATTCTCACTACATGCTTAGTGCATTTTATTCAAGTGGTGAAGATTGCAAGAAAGGATTCAATCTATTTCATAGTTTATGTGTTATTGTGGTCTAGTTATATTGTTGTCTCTTTGTTGATGATCTTGCAAAGTGATTCTCACTACATGCCTAGCGCATTTTATTCAAGTGGTGAAGATTGCAAGAAGGGATTCAACCTTGTATAAATTGTCATTCCATTCTCTACTTTATCTCTTAAATAGTTCTTGTGAATTAATCATAGTTTTGCTTAATGTTCAAAGTTTTCTTTGCATATTTGGTTTTGGCCATGAGCCCATCTCATTGAATAAAATTCTCTATTGCACACCCTATAGTGTTGGGGTTTTGATTTTTGGTTTTGGTCCCCTCATATGTGTTCTTGGGATTAGGGTTTTAGGTTTTGAGGTTTAAGTTACTATCTTGTTTTCTTGAACTTTTAGGATGAATCAACATGCCTTGCTAGATGCCTATTTGGCAATTTCATATGTTAGCTTAGATTTATGCCTACATGTTCATGCATGCATTTATATCTATATCTTTTGCATTATCATACTCTCTTAAAATGCCCATGCATATATTAATATCATGTCTTGCATCTCATAAATTAAACGTTCATGCAATAATATCATGTTTTTCCCTTTCATAAATTAAATACTCATGCATTCAATAATGTTGTATTTTGCATTCCATAATTGCATACTCTTGCACTCATATACTTGTATCATTGTGCATCCAATTGTTCATAGCAACTTGTGAATACTCTTATGGTTGCTTTGCTTGTGTTCCAATGGTTGTTTTGGGTTTTGACTTTGAAAAAGGATTTGAAATGTTACATTTCTTTTCAAGCTTGAAATCCAATGTTTTTTTTTCTCAAATAAACCTAAGGCATTTTCCTAAATAAAATCATTAACCATCACTGCCGTTGCTTGTTTGATCGTTAATGAGGAGTTATTAGTGATAGTCACTCGAAGCCTTTGCTTGTTTGACTATCATGAAAGCTCCCACACATTAAATAAACGACAACAAAAAAAAAAACAACTAATTCAAACTTCCAAAATAACACGAGCTACTAGCTCACCCCCTTTTTTTCAAAACTATTTTCAAAAGAATAATACGAAGTTGTCGCTTGTAATCACTCGAAGCCGCTGCTTGTTTGATTACCGCTCCAACTCTCTTTTCTTCGAGTTAATACCAATGCCACTCAAAGCCTTTGCTTGTTTGGTGTTCGCGAACACTCGAGTCGTATTTCAAAACTCTAAAAAAACACTTTCAAAAATCATAAAGCCGTTTTCACACGCGGCCCGAGAACTACGTTGCTTTGATCCTCACCGCTGAGGGTACGTGGGGCCGGGTTCATGTCCCGTCAAGCACACCTTTAAAAAAACCCATAAAAACCGAGAACTACGTTGCTTTGATCCTCACCGTGAGAGTGCGTGGGACCGGTTCATGTCCCGTCAAGCACGCTTTTCAAAAAAATCTTTGTTTTGTTGCCCTTTTCAAAGATACCAAAAACATCCCTTTTTCCGTTTTCAATAAAGTGGTTTCTCAAAAAGAAAAGAAAAGTAAATAGAACAACGTATTTCAAATCAAACATTTCAAAACCACATCAAATTAATGGTTCCTTTCGGTAGAAAGGGCGCGTGAAAATGCTAATACCTTCCCCATGCGCAACCGACCCCAACCTACATCTCTAAGTTTTGAAAGACCACCCGCTTTCAAAAAGGTTTTTTCAATGTTTTCCTAAAATAAAATATTGGTGGCGGCTCTCATCGATTTTCAACGTTGTCAAACCGAAAAGTCCCAAACCGATTTTTCGGGCGCAACACCGCGACTCTGCTGGGGATTTTCTTTCTTTATTTACTTATTTAAAGAGAGATGAGGGTCAAGCCTAATTAATTTGATGTGGTTTAAATTGTTTGATTTGAAAAACTATGTTCTATCTCTTCCTTTTCTTTTTCTTTTCTTTTGTATGCTTGTGGTTGCGCTTATGCATGCATTACTCAATTCCCATGATCCCCTCTTCTCCGCTCCCTTTCTTAAGGTAAAACATGCATTCCCCATTCTATTATGTCCCTCCTTCTTAGCTCCCTTTCTTGAGGTAAGCAACGCGTGTAATTTCTGTGGACTTATTAGAATGGTTTGTATATTAAACTAGTGTATGCATGTTGAACCCTAGGTAGACAAATGTTTATCCGGGTGCTTTCGGTTTTCTTGCAGGTGAGGTGGGTAGATTTTAGGAAGTATGCCCTCGATCACACACTTTCACACCTTATGATTTATGTTCTATGAGTGGGCTCCTATACCCGGATCCAACAAAACACTTAGGAGAGTGGAGACGATTAGTGACTGTCATTCGAGACCTTTGTCTGTCTGATACTCATGAAAGTCTCAACCAGAGTACGCTTTCTCATGACGCTTCACACTTGGTAGTTCTCTACATTTGTGGATGTGGGCATGGGGATTCTATAGCTCTGGTAGCCATTGCGAGGGTGTGAATTAGAACTACATGGGAGGAACCTTTGAAGTTGCCCTAGAATTTAGGATTCCCACCTTTGTAGGACACGAGGGCATACAAATTGTGTGCTGCATGGTAATTTAGGGCATGTCTTCCTCAAAAAGGAGCTTTTTCAAAAACCTTCCAAGAAAATACAAAAATGTTTTCTTTCTTTCAAATAAACCGATCCTGAATTTTTGAACCTCCATCCTTATGCATCGTTTTCGTCATTTTTACATGCATCATTCATATCATAATCGCATCATGCCGCATTCATTAAAACTAAATGTTGTAAACATCTGCATTCATACTGCATCTCATTTACATTTGATTGCCGGGAACCCTTGAGTAACGTACCGTCTTGTCATAGGTGTATCAAAATGGAGTTGAATAGCAAGACTTCGCTCATTTCTCGCTTCCCAGTTATGAAGAGGGTTGAGATCGGTAGTCTGAGGCAGTGTGCAGCCCTTATGGGCCCGATTGAGAGAGAGTCCTTTGATCAGGCATACGGGAATGTTCGTAGATTGCTGCAGTTGAACGTTCAAGAAGACGCTCTTATGGCTTTGAGCCAGTTCTACGACTCTGATGTGAGGTGTTTCTTCTTCAAGAATTTTCAGTTGTCACCCACATTAGAGAGTATGAGCGACTTTTGGGGTTCTCGGATCTCATGCTAGGCCCTACCAATATCGAGCGATGCTATATCGATGAGAAGCTTGCAATGCTTTGCTTAGGATAGGTGTGGAGGAATTAAGGTTGCAGAAGTTAATAAGAAATGGTGTAGCGGGGTATCCGCAAGAGTACTTCGAGGGCCTATTACAATCTTATGCCGCGGCTAAGAAGTGGGGACCGTTCAAATTAGTGCTCGCTCTTACCATATTTGGGGTGGTCCTCTTTCCTCAAATAGAGAGATATGTTGATGAAGATGCAATCGGTGCATTCTTGGCCTTCAAAGACACTCGAACCCTATCAATCCAAATTTTGCTATTCTTGCTAACACGTACCACGCTCTTACTCGCTACAACCAGTTCCATAAAAAGAAATTATGTCTTTCCTCCCACATTCTCTACGCCTGGCTTATTACCCATGTGATACACAACCAACTAATGTTAGGAGCTAATCTCTTACGCCTAAGTCGTGAGGTAGAGGTCAAAACTGCTATGGAATGGGTTGAGTTTTTGAAGAATCTCAATGAACTCCAAATCCGGTGGTACACAGCTGCTTGTTGGGATGACAGACCAGTGGTAGTGTTCAGTTGTGGAAGCTTTCAAAACGTGCCTCTCATGGGGACTCGGGGGTGTATCAACTACAACCCTTCATTGACCTTAAGGCGGCTCGGTTGCCCGATGAGGAACTCACCCTCCGAAAGCATGTCATCCCGCATTTACCTCTATAAGGGGATGCCTAAATGCGGCGACTTGCTTCGAAGAGTTCAACAGTCATGGGAATCCGTAGTGCGGAAGGGGAGTGAAGAGTTGTCAAAGAGAATCAGTGACATCACCTTCAATCAATGGCTCAAGGAGAAGCTTCAAAACGCAAAAATCACCAATTCAAGGGATGCTTTCCTTGAAGAAGAGATACCAGAGCCTTATGTCCTTACCCATGAAGAGCTAAACGAAGTCAAATCCGTGATTAGCGAAAGCAAAAGAGGAAAAGAGGGCACTGCGCAGCTAAGATAGAAGAGATAGCTCTGAAGAAAAGAAAAGCTAGAGGAAGAAAACAATGTCAAGATGATCATTTGTGGAAGAAAGCGTCGGACGATTCAAGAAGGAAGAACAAAGCAAGATAGAAGCCCGGAGGCATCCAAGGGGGCCAGAGAGGAGCTCCAAAGGTATAAACAAAAGACGAGGAAAGCACTTGAAGAAGCTCAGGAGTGGAAGACATTAGCCATGGAATCAGGGCAAGAATCACATTTAGTGGCAGAGTTGAGGAGTCAGTTGAGAAGCCTCAAGCAAGAAAAGGTGGCCATTAATGAAACTCTCAAGGAATACCAGCAGGCTTTGAGCTTTGAAAGAGAAATATTTGGTGAATTGAAGAGAGATCTTCGCTGTCTAGAAGATGCCTACAGGCAGGTCCGAGTAGAGAGCCAGTATTGGGAAAAACGCTTCCTAGAGTTGATTGGAAAGATCGAAGATCAAGAGGTCATTAAAGAACTCAAGGATGAGATACAGCTGTGGAAGAACAAGTTCTCAAAGCTGTCAGAGCTGGCCCGTCAGGCTATGTTAGGAATCCCTAAGAATCTGAGGTTAGCTGAGGCTGAGATGCACTTCTTCAACACCCCGCCCGAAGTGTATCAGTTTGTGAAATACTGCAGAGCGTTGATCACAGAATTCAAAGAGCAATCTCAAAGTGCAAGTGCAAGCAAGAAGAGGAAGAGAGTTGGGGAGCTTGGAGCTATTTGTAATTGAGTTGCTTATTTGTATTTTTCAGTTTATTTCGAGCTTTGTATTCAAGAATATTGTACTGTTCTTTTTATGAACGTTGTATTGTCTTTTCCCTTTAATGAAAACTGATGAAGTTTTGAAATCTTGACGAATGAAGTGTGCTATTTCGATTCCTTGTTTACTTCAATTCGTAAATCAAAAGTTTATGCGCGTATGACAAGGCAAGGTATCCCGCGGTTCCCGGCATCAAGCAAACATTGTGCATGCATTCATACATTCATTCATAAATTTATTTTGTTTCTTATGCAATAAATGTCTAAATAAACAGAAAAGGCACGCTGGTTCTCCGTCACCGATACTTCACTCGATCGCAAAGCCAAGTCGATGGCTCACCTACCGTAGAACATCCGGAGGTTGAAATTGAAAGTAACCTGAGCAGAAGACATGGGTGTACAAATTACGAATCTGGCACCGGCTCAGAAAACCAGACTCTGAAGGATAAGATGGGTACTATGGAGGCCCAGGTCCATGAAATGATGGTAATGCTGCAAGGTTTGAAGAGTGGGACAAGCTGCTGAAGCCGTCGCCGTAGTGGGTCCAGATGGGGTCACCTCTTTCGTTCCTCCTCCAGTGTCAGTAACTGCTGCAACCACAGTTCCTCCGGGATCTGGGGTCGGTCATCCCGTGTTCGCTCCAGAAATGAATGTGTCAAACCAAGACACCGCATGCAGATACCCTCGGGGTATGCTCGCCGGATACCGCCACAACCGGTTAGACCTACTCCCGTTGGTATAGCCGCACCTAATCAAATCACTGTCACCATACCTGGGGGAACTGCCGGAGGATCCCAGAATCAGGCTCCTATCCCTCATGCCATACACAATTCCACGCCAGGGTTCACAAAGACGACCTCAAAATGTTCCTCACCAGGAGGAGGGTATTACTACAAAGATGGGGAGTCACCCCCAAGGCACACGCGTTTGAGGGGCTCACCCAATGATCCGATCCGAGCACTTGAAGAAAGAGTGAGAGCTATGGAGAGGCGGTGTTAGAGCCAAAGAAGCCCGTGAGCTATGCCTAGTCCCAGTTTGGTTCTACCACCAAAATTCAAAGCTCCAGAGGTGGACAAGTACAGAGGGATCGGCCGCCTGCAGAGCCATATTACAATGTTCGCTTCAAAAATGGGTCCCTATGCCAATGATGACAAATTACGATTTCTTCGCTTCCGCAAGCAGTTTGGTGGGAGCTCCTCCGGGTCGGTATATGAAGTTGCAATCTTCAAATCCGTTGTTGGAAAGATTTGTCTCAAGCTTTCATGAAGCAAAGATAAGTACAACATGGACATGGCTCCAGATAGGTCGCAGTTGCAGCACATGAGTAAGGGTGAGAAAGAGACTTTCAAGGAGTATGCTCAAAAATGGCGAAGCACAGCCGCCCAGGTTCAACCTCCTTTGACTGAGAAAGAGATGGTGTACATGTTCCCGGAAACTCGCCAAAGAAATCTATTATGATAGGTCGATCACAAGTGTCTCAACCCGTTTCTCGACATGATAGTCTTCGAGAAAGACTTGAACATGGCCTTCAAGCGGGAAGATTTTGAATCACCTCGTGTCGGGGAGTTCTGTGGGTCCAACAACCGTAAGAAGGACCAGCCCCATTTCCCTAAAAAGAAAGAGGAGAAACTAATGTCATCTCGGGGAAATTCATCTTTTGGTACTCCTCCACCCCAAACTATTCCATTCTCTCGCTCCAAAGCCATCTCAAAGAAGGCGATGACCGTCCCAAGGCTCAAGATTATCGGGCTCAAGAAGCGGACTAGTTTTGATCCAATTCGATGACATATACTTGAAATTGTTTAATCACTTGACCTCCAATAACTGATCAACACTCGACCCATGAAAGTAGTTCACCACCATTTCCCGGAGGATACAATGCTAATGCCACTGCAGCTTTCCACGCAAAACGGCCTGGTCATCTTTGTGGAAGATTGTAAAGCCTTCAAGCATGTGGTCCAAGATTTGATAGATCTTTGGTTGGATATCGCTTAAAACAGAACCGGCCCAAATACAACAATCAATCCATTACCAGTCACCAGTGAACAACTACCAATGCTATAGAAAGTCTTTGTTGGCAAGTTCTTTAAAAAGGTACAAGAGATCAAGACTCCTCTAAGTGTCATTTATCTTTGAGTTATGCTCGCCAAGGTTGTTAAAAAGGGTGTTGCCATGAAGAAGGGTGTCTTGACTCTGTGTGGGGAGGTTGTGAAACTTTCAAAATGATCCTACAAGACTGATGGATCGGTATGTGGTCCGTATAGGAACTTACGGTATGGAAGGTGAAGTGTGGACCCTATATTCGTGACAATGGTAGAGAGGCCAAGAAGCCAATTGAAATTCTCGCACAGTGCGCTCACGAGATCGGTTCAAGCCAGGGGCCCCGACCAAAGAGCTAATGAAGACACGGTTCCCTTCTCATGCAAGGAAGAGATCAGTGAAGAGGTAATAGTGTTGCCTACAAAAGAAGGATGTTGGGGTACTCTAGGAGAGCCCAGTGGAAGGTTTGATTACTTGGTCAGATATGATGCTCCAGCGAGCGCTCAAATCCGAATAGAAGATATCCAGCCTACAGGGTGGGATGAAGAAGATGAGCAAAGACAACCAAGTGGTTGTCCCCATGGCAAAAGAGGGATGTTGGGACACTCTAGGAGAGCCCAAATGGAAAGTTTGATTACTTGGTCAGATATGATGCTCCTGAAAGTGCTCTAATCCGAATAGAAGATATCCAGCCCACTGGATGGGGTGAGGTAGATGAGCAGTACGACCAAGTGGCTGTCATCATGGATGGTTCCGAATCTGGAGAAGTGTGGACACTGTACCCTGACAATGATAGAGGAATCAGAAGGCCCATTGAGATTCCTTATGATTTCAATCCTAGGCTGGTGCGAGCAAATGCTCAGCCAATAGTGATTGAGGTACCACCCGTTTCGTTATGAGTCAAATAAAGCGGTTCCTCGAAGTACACGGCAGAATGCTCTCCAAATGCTACCACTGTGACCAACATAGCAGGATCAAGTGGGATCACCAGAAGTGGAAGGGTGTATGCTCCAGAAACCCTCCGGGCGGAAGCATCTAGGGAGGCTGAACAGAGAGGCCGCAAAGATAAAGAAAAAGAGCCGCAGGTCGCTCCGTAAAAAAAATGAAAAGAAGCCAATGAATTCTTGAAGTTTGTCCGGCAAAGCGATTATCGAGTAGTTGATCAGTTGAGACAGACGCCCTCAAAGATATCCATGCTATCACTGTTGCTCGATTCGGAAGCACACACGTAACAACCCGATGAAAGTGCTCGGTGAGGCTCACGTTGCGCAGACATTTCGGTGAATCGGTTTGATGGAATTGTCGGGAGTGTGGTGGCTGCAAATCACCTAACTTTTGCTGATGATGAGTTGCCTTCGAGCGGAAAAGAACACAATCAAGCTCTTCATATCTCAGTAAAATGTGGGGACTATGTGCTGGCCAGAGTACTGATTGACAACGGGTCTTCACTAAACGTAATGCCAAAGTCAACCATGGACAAGTTAGATGTTGATTGTTCCTATATGAAACCAAGTTCGACGCTGGTGCGAGCATTTGATGGGTCCAAAAAGGAAGTGCTAGGAGAAATGGAATTTCCTATCCAGATTGGTCCTGAAGTTTTCTGTATCAATTTCCAAATCATGGACATCACCTCCTCATATAGTCATCACTAGGAAGACCACGGATCCACATGGTCAAGCGATTCCTTCTTCTCTACACCAACGGGTCAAATTCATGGTGGATGACAAGGTGGTCGTAGTATTTGGTGAGGAAGAGACTTTGGTTAATAAACCCTCAGAGTTCAAATATGTAGAAGCCGCTGAAGAGTCTTTGGAAACAGCCTTTCAGTCTTTGGAGATTGCCAATGCAGTGTTTGGGAGAACCAAGGAGGAAGAAATGGTTGCCAAAATTATGATAGCCCAAGGCTACAAGGCTGGTTCTGGCTTGGGAAAGACTGGTCAAGGGATTCTAGCTCCTATCCAACTGAAGGAAAACAAAGACCGTTGCGGGCTAGGGTACACCCCAAGTGAGGAGGAAAGGCGGATAAGGGGCGGATGAGCGAAAGCGCGGTGGTGGCCAAATCGAGCGAAGATCCATGGCCCCAGAGGATCCCAATTTGCGACATTAGTCGAGTTTTGTGAGTCTTGGCTTGTGGGATCCCAATCAAGTTCTTTGTCATCGAGAGATGTTTCAATCGAAGAAGCGCGAGGCGAAGTCCGGTTCGTCGTTGCGATGATCGGTGAAGAATTAAAGAATTGGAAGATCACGATTCTTCCGCGACTCTTAATTTAAAGTAATCATTTGTAATGCAACCACGTGGCTCGCCAAGGCCATAGGACCGCTTGTTAGGGGCACACGTGTTTTTATTTTCAAAATTATCATCATCAATAAAAACGTTTGTTTTGAATTCCTCAATCAATAAAAATCAATTTCTCTTCATTGCATGAGTCTTTTTCTCGCTTTATTTGTCTGCTTTTTTTTTTTGTTTCGCCTTTCATTCTCGCTTTTTCGCCGGCAAAATGCGGATCCACAACAATGGTCTCTGAAAATGACAAAGGTCGATACCCACCTTTTGACTTTGATCACCCCACAATCAGTGAGGGGATGTTGAAGAAGACCGGGAAACTCCTCCGTAACTTTTGAGGTTAATGAAACAAGAAGAAAGGGTAATCCACCGCATTGCAGAAGAATCTCATCAAATGATCAACTTGGGTACAAATGAGGATAAGAAAGAGGTCAAAGTAGGCACCACCATGAACGCGAAGAAGGCCGCATAAAGTTAGTTCACCGCTTGCGTGATTACGTGGATGTGTTTGCATGGTCATATCGGATATGCCTGGTTGGACACCGACATTGTGGTACACAAGCTACCATCCAAGCCCGAATGCCCACCACAAAACGAAATTGAGGAGGATGAAACCGAGATGTCCTCAAGATCGAGAGACGAAGTGAAGAAGCAATTCGATGCGTGATTCTCGGCGGTGGCCAAATACCCGCAATGGGTTGCCAACATTGTCCCGCCTCCCAAAAAAGATGGGAAGGTCAGAATGTGTGTCGATTACCGGGATCTGAATCGTGCTAGCCCTAAGGACGACTTCCCTTTGCCTCACATTGATGTTTTAGTAGACAGTACAGCTCAACACTCGTTATTTTCCTTCATGGATGGATACTCGTGATATAATCGATTAAAATGGACCCCGAGGACATGGAAAAGACAACTTTCATAACACTTTGGGAACATTCATTATAAGGTCATGCCATTCGGATTGAAGAATGCTGGTGCAACCTATCAGAGGGCCATGGTTACCTTATTCCATGATATGATGCATAAAGAGATTGAAGTTTATGTCGATGACATGATCGCAAAATCTAAAACCGACAAGGAACATATTGTCAATCTGCAAGCTCTTTGAACGGTTGAGGAAATATAAACTCAAGCTAAACCCAGCCAAGTGCACGTTTGGGGTGAGGTCAGGGAAGTTGTTAGGCTTCATTGTCAGCCAAAAGGGAATTGAGGTGGATCCAGACAAAGTAAAAGCTATCCTCGAAATGCCAGTGCCTGAAACGGAGAAAGAAATCCGTGGTTTCCTCGGAAGGTTGAATTACATCTCTCGATTCATCTTCCAGTTGACTGCTACTTGTGAGCCAATTTTCAAATTGCTATGCAAAAGTCAAGAGCCGAAGTGGAATGATCAGTGTCAAGCAGCCTTCGAGAAAATCAAGGTGTACTTGCAAAATCCACCAGTCTTAATGCCACCTGTGGCAGGCAGGCCGCTCATCTTATACCTTACGATCTTAGACAATTCAATGGGTTGTGTGTTGGGTCAGCATGATGAATCTGGAAAAAGGGAGCATGCGATATACTATCTAAGCAAAAAGTTCACCGACTGTGAGACAAGGTATTCTATGCTGGAGAAGACCTGTTGTGCTTTAGTTTGGGCTGCTCATCGTTTACGGCAGTACATGCTGAGTCATACAACTTGGTTGGTATCAAAAATGGATCCAATCAAGTACATATTTGAGAAGCCGGCTCTCACAGGACGAATTGCCCGATGGCAGATGCAATTATCAGAATACGATATCCTGTATGTCACACAAAAGGCAGTTAAAGGTAGTACACTCGCTGAATATTTGGCATGTCACCGATTCCAGATTACCCGACCAATGCGGCATGATTTTCCGATGAAGACATCATGGCACTATTCGGCGAGGGAAGTCCCACGAAAGTGAAAGATGGAGAATGATATTTGATGGTGCGTCAAATGTGTGGGGACACGGAGTCAGGCGAAGTTAATCTCCCCGCAATCGCTTCATTCCTCGCTTTGCAAGGCTAAGCTTTTATGTCACAAATAACATAGCCGAATATGAAGCTTGCATCCTAGGTATTCAGGCAGCCCTCGAATGGAAGGTTAAAAGGCTTGATGTGTACGGGGATTCAGCTCTAGTTATTCATCAAGCAAGAGGCGATTGGGAGACCAGAGATCCCAAATTAATCCCCTCACCGCAACTATGTTCAAGAGTTGATGAGGTCCTTTGATGAGATCACCTTCCAGCATATCCCTCGAGGTGAAAATCAGCTGGCCGATGCATTAGCAACATTGTCTTCTATGTTCAATGTTAGCTGTGACAAGAGCTTGACTAAGATCGACCAAAGACCGAGCACCGCTTGCGCATCACTACGCATGGCAATAGATGAAGAGCCCGACGAGAAGCCTTGGTATCATGACATCAAGCAAGACATCACTAGTCGAATACCCACCGGGCATCGAAAATGACAAGAGAACCCTCGAGAAGGTTGTCAAGAATTTCTTCTTGAGTGGTGAAGTTCTTTACAAGAGAAACTACGATATGGTTCTCCTAAGGTGTGTTGCCAAAGAAGAAGCCGAGAGAGAATCATGAGAGATGTGCATGAAGGCTCGTTCGGAACCCATTCAAGTGGGCACACCATGGCTAGGAAAATTTTAAGGGGCGGGTTATTACGGCTCCGGATGGAATCGATCGTTATAGCTTCGTAAGGAAATGCCACAAATGCCGATCTATCTTTGATCATATCCATGTGCCGCCGCCAAACTAAATGTTCGATCGCATCTTGGCCGCTTTTCCATGTGGGGCATGGATGTCATAGGTCCAATTGAGCCCAAAGCGTCAAACGGGCATCGCTTCATTCTCAGTTGCAATTGACTACTTTACTAAGTGGGTTGAAGCCGCTTCATACTCCAAAGATAACCGATTCGATGGTTGCTAAGTTTGTGAAGAAGGATCTGATTTGCCGATATGGTCTCCGCTCGACAAGATCATCACCGATAATCGGTAGCAATTTGAATAGCAAAATGATGAAGGACTTGTGCAAGGAATTCAAAATTCAGCACCATAATTCCTCTCCTTATCGCCCAAAGATGAATGGCAAGCTTGAAGCGACCAACAAGAATATCAAGAAAATAGTGCGAGAAAATGGTGGTAACCTACAAGGATTGGCATGAGATGCTTCCTTTTGCTTTGCATGGCTACCGTACTTCAAAGGCGCACATCGATCGGGGCACCCCTTTTTCCTTGGTGTATGGATCGAAGCGCATGACTTCCCATTGAGGTTGAGATACCCTCCCTGCGGGTCCTGATGGAAACTAAACTGGAGGAAGCAGAGTGGGTACAGGCTCGCCTGGATCAACTAAACCTCATTGAAGAAAAAAGGATTGCAGCTCTGTGCCATGGCCAGCTGTACCAACAGAGAATGAGAACCGCTTTCGACGGAAAGTCCGGCGCGCGTGAGTTCAATGAGGAGATTTAGTACTCAAAAAGATATCGCCTATTCGTAGTGACTCCGAGGAAGTGGGCACCCACTTATGATGGCCCGTATGTAGTCAAAAATCCTTTTTCTCGAGGAGCGCTGATACTCACCAACATGGATGGCGAAGACCTCAAGAACCCAGTCAATTCAGACTCAGTTAAAGAAGTATTATGCCGGAAAGAAATAAACGAAAAAGAGAAAGACAAGCCAAGTAAGAATTAGCTCGCTAGGTTGAAAACCCGAAAGTGGCGGCTTAGTAAAAATCGAGAGCGACCGGTGGATTGAAAAACCCGCAAAGGGCGATCCAGCAAAAATTAGGGTCGAAAAACTTGAAGCATGAAAAGTAAAGAAAGGCATACAACTCCTCGAAGGCTTGAATGAGGAGTGATCAAGGTCAAGGACACAAATGCCGGCATCGCCACACGAGAGGCTGACAATCGAGTCGCTTTCTCTCTTATTTTCGTGTCTTTTTGTAGTTTTAAAATTCTCAAATGTATCAAGCGAAATGACGTAACATTCTGCATGCGATCGGCTTCCATATCAATAAAGCTCAACTTTTCTCATATCTTGATTGTTGATATTTTTGCTTTTTCTCGCTCAAAATAAGCGTTTTTATGATGATGGTGATATTGAATCAGAAAACATGTGCATACATCATGAGTATTATAAATCATTGCGAAATCTTTAAAAGTCATGGGAAATAAGCAAATTCCTAGAGATAATTAACCTTACAAAAAGGGTTGCATTCACAAACCGCTTCCGGATGGCGAACTGCAGAGCAAACGCTGCGCGTCGGTTCCACAAGCCTTGCGCTTTCCTCGATGCTTTTCGGTCTCGTATCAGAGTATCGGAAGTCGGTTGAACCAAGAAAAATAAGCCTTGTCAAAAAAGCAAAAATGAACGGTCAGGAAAAAGAAAGCTGATCGAAAAGAAAAACATGAAAAAACAAATAACCAGAAAACAGAAAGCTGGTCGGAAAACAATCCGAAAAGAATCAAAAACAAAGGAAAACAGATCCACCACATGCATCATCACATCAAAATCATAGCATTGCATGCACTCGCATAACATACTCTGCATAACATGCCTTTGCATAACATGCACCCATGCTTCATGCATCATTCCTTGCATCAACTGACATATGCAGGTACCTCAATTCAACGCGCCAGTAGCGGCCATCTCAATCAGCCTATCAACAGGATTTGCGGATCCGCCAGACTCACAGCGTCCCTTCGAGGACCAATGCGTCCTTTCGATCCCGTCGTTATCAAGCACCGACGAATCATCGGACCGAGTCCTTCGGTTTAGTTCAAATCAACAAATTTCAAACAATGACTTTGAACTCGACCTTCATCTCGCCAAGTCATCACGGAGCATGACGGATCGGCCCCTCAGACCTCGTGTCCTTCATCTCGCCAAGTCATCACGGAGCATGACGGATCGGCCCCCCAGACTTCGCGTCTTTCAGACTAGCTGTGCCAGTGTAAAGCATAGTGCAAGTCCATCAAGGTAAAATGTATCAGCCCCACAACTTGATACGAACCTCGAGCGCTTCGAATAGGCCACCTTCGAGCCCAAGTGTTCCTTCAGAGCCCAAGTGTTCCTTCAGAGCCCAAGTGTTCCTTCAGAGCCCAAGTGTTCCTTCAGAGCCCAAGTGTTCCTTCAGAACCCAAGTGTTCCTTCAGAGCCCAAGTGCTCCTTCAGAGCCGCAGACGCTCCTTCAGAACCCAGGTGTTCCTTCAGAGCGACAAGCGCTCCTTCATCACCGCACTTTTTGTTACTTTCTTCCCCAGCCAGTGTCGGCTTATCAAAGGACGGTACCTTCTTTACTGTTCTATTTATCGTTTTACTCCTTGCTGTTTACGCCACCCGAGGGTCGGCGCCAATTTGTTTCCTGTTTTGTTAGCTTACTGAGGGTTAGCACCACATTCATTACAGCCGTTTTCTGGCTAGTATCCATTCACCCAAAAAGAAAAAGAAAATTCGGGTTTTTCCCTAAGTTGACAAAATCGGTATAATTTCTGAATTCTTTATCTCTATTTTGCCTCGGAATATGTTTCGGCCAATTCATATTCCTTGTTAAAATCTAGATAAAGAGGGGCAGCTGTCATACCCCAATTTTGTCCGGCTTAGGTCAACACCCTAATTTTCAACCAAAAATAAATAAATTAAGGCTTGGCATGCATTTTAGAGTTTTAAAAGTCATCCAAGGGTTTTTAGGATCATGTTTAGAATAAAAATGCATTTTTGAGCTAATTAGGTTTTTTAGGGTAAAGGGCATTTTGGTCATTTTTCACAAAAGGATGATTTTTCTCGTTAAAAATATGCATCCACAAAAAGTACATTTTATTCCATCCAAAATAATTTTTGTACAATTTTTGGAGAGAAACTCCTAGTCCAAAATAATTAAACATGCATTTTTCCTATTTTTAGTGCATAAAAATGCCAAAAGACCATTAAAAATCCCCCAATTAATTAAGTGACAATTTTGATTGTCTAGAGCAATTAGGGAGGCTATGTCATGGTGTCCAAAAATATGTAACATGTTTCAATAGGTGCATTTTCATTTTTACATACCCAAAAATTTCAAAATTCAAAAATAAAAGGAGGAAGTGTCCTCAATAAGACAAAAGACCAAAAATTAGCATTTTTTTTATTTTTCTTTCCCACATTTCAGCATGTTGCACAGCCCTCCCTTTCTCTCTCTCTCTCAAGAAGCTTCTACACACTCCATTTCTTACTCACCAAGTTTTAATTTGATCATATCCTCAATGTTGCCCTTTTTGGTAAATTAGCCCATACACTTACACTAACCCTTCCACCAAAAAACACCATTTTACCTTTTTGAGAACATTCCCTCACCAAAATACCCTTAACCCTATTTTACAAGAGTCACCATTCCCAAATTAGATTTTTTGTTCACAAATTTTCTTTTTTTTTTCTTTTATGCGCCACTTCCACTCATTTCTCTCACACACTTGTGTTTTCTAAATACCCTTGATCCATGTGACCAACAATCCTAACCATCCATTCAAAATTAAAATCCAATCCTAGAGCCCAATCAAAGCAAAAAGACTTAAATACCCTAAAGCCTCAAAAATCCCTATAAATAGCTCACACCTTCTCTCTTCACCAATCTTTGGCTATCACTCTTACCTTCAAGAAAAACCAAGCATCATACCTCTCCTCCTCTCCACCCTCTAGGCCGAAACCCTCTCCTCCATTACTTCACCTTCATCCACCAAAACACCTTTAATCCACCTCTCACACCCTTAACCTACCTTTCTCACTCAAGGAGTTCATCACACCATCTTCATCTTCTTCCTTCCTTGCAAGGCCAAGCTCTCTTTCATTTTTCTCTCCTCCATTTCTTCAATTTTCTCTTCCATCTTAGAGAAAAGGTAAAATCTATAACCCTTTTGCATCATCTCCAAATATTTTGCATTGAAACTCATTTTCTTTCCTCATTCCTTTCGTGATAGCATCATCTTTACAATGTAGTTTGTTGTGGTTGAGGGGTGAGATTTGTTGTCTCACCCTAAAATAAGTGGATTAGTGTTGTTTTCATGTTGATTTTTGAGTTTTCTTGTTAAATAAAATGGAGCAAGGTTTCGCATATGCATGATCAAAATGTCTTCAAAATTGATTTTGTTGTTTCTTTGTTTAAATCTTGTTGTTGGTATTTTTCTTTAGTAAGTTGTTGAGGATTTGGCTCTATGATTCCTACTAGTGCCAAGTGCACTTTGATCTTAGTAGTGAAGAGAGCTAGAAATGACTTTTTATTTAATATATTAGTTTATGTACTCATTATTTCTTGTGTTTTAATTTACCTTTTGTTTAGTTATTGATGATCTTGCAAAGTGATTCTCACTACATGCCTAGTGCATTTTATTCAAGTGGTGAAGATTGCAAGAAAGGATTCAATCTATTTCATAGTTTATGTGTTTATGTGTTCTTATGGTTTAGCTATATTGTTGTCTATTTGTTGATGATCTTGCAAAGTGATTCTCACTACATGCTTAGTGCATTTTATTCAAGTGGTGAAGATTGCAAGAAAGGATTCAATCTATTTCATAGTTTATGTGTTATTGTGGTCTAGTTATATTGTTGTCTCTTTGTTGATGATCTTGCAAAGTGATTCTCACTACATGCCTAGCGCATTTTATTCAAGTGGTGAAGATTGCAAGAAGGATTCAACCTTGTATAAATTGTCATTCCATTCTCTACTTTATCTCTTAAATAGTTCTTGTGAATTAATCATAGTTTTGCTTAATGTTCAAAGTTTTCTTTGCATATTTGGTTTTGGCCATGAGCCCATCTCATTGAATAAAATTCTCTATTGCACACCCTATAGTGTTGGGGTTTTGATTTTTGGTTTTGGTCCCCTCATATGTGTTCTTGGGATTAGGGTTTTAGGTTTTGAGGTTTAAGTTACTATCTTGTTTTCTTGAACTTTTAGGATGAATCAACATGCCTTGCTAGATGCCTATTTGGCAATTTCATATGTTAGCTTAGATTTATGCCTACATGTTCATGCATGCATTTATATCTATATCTTTGCATTATCATACTCTCTTAAAATGCCCATGCATATATTAATATCATGTCTTGCATCTCATAAATTAAACGCTCATGCAATAATATCATGTTTTTCCCTTTCATAAATTAAATACTCATGCATTCAATAATGTTGTATTTTGCATTCCATAATTGCATACTCTTGCACTCATATACTTGTATCATTGTGCATCCAATTGTTCATAGCAACTTGTGAATACTCTTATGGTTGCTTTGCTTGTGTTCCAATGGTTGTTTTGGGTTTTGACTTTGAAAAAGGATTTGAAATGTTACATTTCTTTTCAAGCTTGAAATCCAATGTTTTTTTCTCAAATAAACCTAAGGCATTTTCCTAAATAAAATCATTAACCATCACTGGCCGCTGCTTGTTTGATCGTTAATGAGGAGTTATTAGTGATAGTCACCAAGCCTTTGCTTGTTTGACTATCATGAAAGCTCCTACACATTAAATAAACGACAAAAAAAAAAAAAAAAACAACTAATTCAAACTTCCAAAATAACACGAGCTACTAGCTCACCCCCTTTTTTTCAAAACTATTTTCAAAAGAATAATACGAAGTTGTCGCTTGTAATCACTCGAAGCCGTTGCTTGTTTGATTACCGGCTCCAACTCTCTTTTCTTTCGAGTTAATACCGAATGCCACTCGAAGCCTTTGCTTGTTTGGTGTTCGCGAACACTCGAGTCGTATTTCAAAAACTCTAAAAAAAAACACTTTCAAAAATCATAAAGCCGTTTTCACACGCGAAACTGAGAACTACGTTGCTTTGATCCCTCAGCCTGTGAGGGTACGTAGGACCGGGTTCATGTCCCGTCAAGCACACCTTTAAAAAACCCATAAAAAACTGAGAACTACGTTGCTTTGATCCCTCAGCCTGTGAGGGTACGTAGGACCGGGTTCATGTCCCGTCAATCACGCTTTTCAAAAAAATCTTTGTTTTGTTCCGCTTTTCAAAGATACCAAAAACATCCCTTTTTCCGTTTTCAATAAAGTGGTTTCTCAAAAAGAAAAGAAAAGTAAATAGAACAACGTATTTCAAATCAAACATTTCAAAACCACATCAAATTAATGGTTCCCTTTCGGTAGAAAGGGCGCGTGGGGTGCTAATACCTTCCCATGCGCAACCGAATTTCAACCTACATCTCTAAGTTTTCGAAAGACCACCCGCTTTCAAAAAGGTTTTTTCAATGTTTTCCTAAAATAAAATATTGGTGGCGCTTTCATCGATTTTCAACGTTGTCAAACCGAAAGTCCCAAACCGGATTTTTCGGGCGCAATGTGCACCCATCGAGCGTTGAGGGTGGTCCTGCCAACAATTATGTTATAAGAAGATTTTGCGTTTACAACCATATACCTGAGCACCACTGTTTTGACTGATTCTGCCTCGCCGAAGGTTGTTCTCAAGTCCAGATAGCCTCAGACTTCCACCTGTTCGCCTGCAAAACCGACAAGTGTACCTGGGTAGTTTTTCAATAGCTCTTCCGGCAGCTTGAGCTCTTTGAAGCACTTCCAGTACATCACGTTGGCGGAGCTTCCACCATCTACAAGTACTCGGGCCACCTTGTATCCGCTGGTGGTGACACATATCACAATCGGGTCGTCAGAGTGGGGCTGGACTCCATTGAAATCTGTGATATCAAAGGAGATCGGCGGGTAGACCGGGACTGGATCTTCGGTAGTGCTTGCGGAAACCGACATGATAGATCGGGCGTACTTCTTCCTGGCCGAGGATGAGGGGCCTCCGCCAGAGAATCCGCCTGATATGGTATTGATTACTCCCCGGTCAGCTACCTCATGGCCTTCTTTCTGTTGGGATTCCTTCCTTGGTCCTCCCCTCTTGGGGGGTTGTCTTCTCCGTGGGCTTTCCGCCCGCTTCTTCTTCTGTTCCTCTAAGAGTACAAACTTTTTTAGAAATCCTCGCTGGATGAGCTGTTCGATCTGCTGCTTCAAAGTCCAGCAATTGTCGGTGGTGTGACCCTCCGTTCTATGGAACCTGCAATAAGCTTCGGGATACTTACCCATGGTGCCGACGAATGGGGCCGGCCTGGTGATGGTTCCGTCAGCGAGACCGTCGTTCAGAATGGCAGATGGCCGGGCCCTGAGCGGAGTGTAAGAGCTTTCCGGATTTGGGCGAGACTTCCTATTACGAGCTCTTCCTCCCCGGTCTCGGCGGGCCGAGGCCAGGAAGGGTTCTGGTCGGCTTCCCCTTTCTGGTGGCGACTGTGGTCTTCTGGATCCTCTGGCGTCTCGAGCATCTTTGGAGGCGGCTGTGTCCTCGGCTTCGATGTGCTTGTCCGCTCTTGCTCTGACCTCATCCATGTTTCTAGGAGTGGTGATGGACAGTGCTTCACTAAAGGTCCCATTTCTGAGGCCTTTCATGAAGTCCGTCACAAAGAACTTCTCGTCCGGATCTTCCACCTGCACTGTTATTTTATTGAAACGCTCCAAATATTTTTTCAGCGGCTCTGTTGGTCCCTGCCTGAGATCGAAGAGATCTCCCGGGTGGATAAGTTTCTTCTTATTAGTAGAGAATTGTTGGACGAAGCGGCTGGCAAGGTCCTCAAAATCGGTGATGGATCGAGCAGCCAACCCCTTGAACCATTTGAGGGTGACATCAGTCAGCGTTCCTGCAAACATTTTGCAGCTGATGGCGTCGTTGCCACCGCTGATAATCATCTGGTCCAAAAGCGCCAACGTGACTCGAGGTCTCCTGCTCCGTCATAGGTTCCGGCGGAGGCTCTCAAATCGGGGATGGGCACCGCCGATCTCCTCCTCGTGAATGGTCAAACGTCCTCAGGGGTGCTCGGGCGACCTCTGTTCTGTTGTTCTGGAGGGCGACCAGTTGTTCATGGAGCCGAGCCTCCCTGGCTTCCAGTGCCTGAGCGCGAAGAGTCTGTTCCTCGTTCCTCCGAGCTTGCTCTGCGTTCTGCTCCTGAAGTGTTCTCACCGCCTCCATTAACTCAAGTATCCTGGGATCTGTGGTGCTTGTGGAAGCGCCACCGTTAGCTCTGGTTCCTACCATGGTGAAGTAGGGCTTGCTGTTCTGACGTGGGGTGGGAAAGTTCTACCGGGCCCCACGGTGGGCGCCAATGTTCCTAACTATTCCCTTGAGTAGGGTTTAGCAAGAACACAGAATATAGTGGGTGGAAAGTAGAATGTTCATCCCTTTTCATTGGCCTCACGGGCATATATTTATATTACAAGGTGTCATTAAAGTTCATAAATGCTCATAAAGGTACATGAATGCTGCGAGATCTCAGGCGAGATCTTGGGCTTGCCTAATATGCCTAACTGGGCTTTCGCCTGGAGCCGAGCCTGTAAGAGACGTCGGCCCTTTGGCCGGAGGATGGTCTGCGCGTCGGCCTTGGTGTGTCGCCGACGGATGCTTCGGCGGTAAGGGTGAGATGGCCTTGGTCTTCGTCTTCTAAGCCCAGATGAGTCGGCTAGGGGGCGTATCATATCCGAGCCTTCCTAGGTGATCGGCTGGGAACAGACTGCACCTTCATTTAGAACCATGTTAGAACATGATCAACACACATGAGAACAAGCCAACCTACCGTAGAATACATAACTTCTACCAACAGAGGTTTCATCTAGTTTGTAAGGATTTAGTTCATATTCCTTAAGAACATGACTTAAAATCCCATTATGGATGTGAGTGCCTCTTAAAAACTTCTTTGAAAGTTATTTGTTTTTAATTTGTTAAAAACACTATGGATAAGGAGTATTAAAAACATTTAATATAATCATTTATTATTTTCAATTATTTAAAAATATTTGATAGAGTATATTAGAAGCTAAATAGTCTTTTTTCTTAAAGAGAAAGTTTAAGTGAGTTGAGCTTCAGACACTCAATAGAACTAGGAAAAGATTCAAGGGTCAAATAGTATTTACAAACGCACCTACCTATTATACTTACCAACGGGTCTCTAACATCGACAAGGACATGAATACACGTGCTTGTGAATACGAGTTAAATTTTTACCAACAGGACCAACAATAGTTAGTATTTATAGTCTTTAAACCTCGTCAACTTTGGTCAAAAAAAAAAACTCTCGTCAATTGAAAAGTTTATTTTTTATTTATTTAATATATGCCATATTAATTATATACTTTTGCGGTAAAAGAAACTAATAAAAAAAATTAGATTTATAAGTGGATTAATTACAATATTTTCAATAAATGTTTCTAACAATGATAAATATATGGTTAAACATGTCTGTACTCCTTATAAAATTTGGGTCTTTTGTTTACAGTCCTCAAAAAATTTCACCTACTTTTAATATCTATATTTTATTTTTTACCAGTTTTAGTCCCTCATGACATTAATAGAATTTTTTGACCTTTTATAAGTGCTATTAAAAATTATGAGGAACTAAAACTTGAGGACCAAAAATAGGTGAATTTTTTTTGAGGAACTAACATAAAAAAAAACTCAAATTTTATAGGGACCAATCATTTTTGAATCAATTTGTAATGAGTTATACCTCTGCCTTTCAATTCTTCTTTCTATGCACGGATTTTTCTTTTTCTTTGTCTTAGATTGTTAAAATATTCGTATCGTATTAAATAGCATAATTCTATATATAGAATATATATATATATATATATATATATATATATATATATATATATATATAATTAATATTAAATAATTAGTCGGTATTCACTAAAACTCTCTATAATCCGACAAGATGGCTTGTACCAAACTCCAAAGTTTTGGTCTAATGGAACATGACAGAGTCTCATTTTTAATAGGTCACACATTCAAATTATCAATAGTTTCCTTGGGGTGAGGTAAATGTATTTTCTTTTGTAAGTACACTAAGTGCTTAAAAAATATTACTTGTCTGGGATTGAGGCACCATCCACTCGTCATAAGTTTATTTTATCAATAAAAATAAATCTCTTTTAACAGATAAAAAAGATGACTTTTAGACCAATTAAATTCTATCTTTTTAAGTACAAACCTATTAAGAGACTTCTCTCCACACTATAAATACAGAGTAAGATTTGGTTTATTTCACAATCAAGTGTTAGATTCAAGCATGGCCCACAGAGATTCCTTCTCTCACTATGACCAAGATGCAAATTCAAGTTCATGTAAAACAATCCACAGAATAAGAGATCTCATACACATAGAGATGGAGTTTCTTGCACCCCAATCAACTTTAGACTTCAATACTACATTGATACAAATGTTGGATTTTTATCATTTTAAACCAAAGCTCTTATATTTATGCTGTTTTTTTCTATTCATGATTTACATAATTATTTTGATTATTTTTTAAAAATGATCAAAATCATGCTTGCTATAACTTCAAACATTTTTTGTTCTTCTAAGATCCTCTTTCTTAATTTATTTGTGCCTTATTTATTTTATTTAGAATTCATAAATGTTTTTTCGTTGACAAATAAGAAAAAAAGTTGTTAGTCTGAATCCAATATTTTCTGTTTTGATTTTAAGATTTTTTGTCACTGAATGGCTGAGAAACAAGTGTTATAGTACACCATGTTCATACGTTTTTTTATTCACAACTAAAAAATATTGAAATGGTGGCAGAAATTTGAGATGGCAAAAGATGAATGTCGTCCCTAATTTTGGCACTTTTGTCTTAAAAGCGCCAAAATTTGAGGCTAATTTCACTTTTTGTCTCTAATTTTCACAGTTATTTCAATTTTTCAATGATCCAATTGAAACTAAGTAGATTTATTGTTTGATTGAAACTATAAATTTTTGTTCTAAAATAATTTGCCTTCAAGGGTCACGATGGTGTTAATCTCAATTTACTGCAAATAAAATTAGTTAACCAATATTGGAATTATGGTATGAAAATCGGCCAACTCGTATTTCATGTTTGTATTTTGAATCTAATTTGCATAGGCGATAGTCTGATTTGTCAGAACTTCGTGCGAGTTCTCATTCATCAACTACATTGGTTTACTAGTTTTTATCGTGGTAAATTCGAATATATGATTATTTTTCTTTTGAATCTCAGAAGATCACAACCGTAGATAAAAAGATAATATTTAAGTTCCCATTAGCATGAATGATGAAGAGTATTTTTCTTGAGTTTTAACATATTGTATTTTGCTTAATCTTTTATCTTTGGATTTGCTACTTGATACTTTCTATTGTCTGTTTTATAAGTAAAACTTGGTCGATATACTTGGCCCAGAATATGAACCAAGTACATCAATATCCGTTGATCAATTTTTGCTTTTAAAAGAGACCGAAGGAAGTATATGATTTCCATTTATTGATCTTTTTTTGTAAATTATTTTTTCTATGAGGAAGAGTTAATTTTCTTTTCAATATTGATTTTCAAAAATTAGCATTATTTTACAAAAAATGAATGGTGCAATACAGAAATAATTAAAGGCTTGCAATTGCAAAATGGATCATTGCAATAACTGAATGATCCAACTCACACAATTCAAATCAGAGTAACTAAATCTACTGGAAAAACATATTGATACTCTCTCTGATCTCTTTTATGCGCAAGTTCATTTCCCCCTGCAAACACAGGGGTTCCTGCACCAGCAATCAACAATGCCCCTGCTCCTGAATTGCTTATGCAAGAAACAACCACAATGCCAATCACCAACGTGACAAAGATCATGAGGCAGATTCTACCACCGAAACAAAATTACTGATGATGCCAAAGAAATGGTTCAAGATTGTGCTTCAAAGTACTTATCCTAGCTACATTACTAAAAAGGCCAGAGAGCGTTGCCAAAGTGAGTACAGAAAGATTATGAAAGTTGAGGACTTGTTTTGGGCTATGGAGAGTCTAGGCTTTGGTGATTATCTTTCTCCTCTCAAACTTTATCTCTGTCGCTATCACCTTCTTGAAGCTAATAAAAGCCGTGTGGAGGTTGTTCCTCCCCATGGTATTATTCAGGGCACCAACAATAATTGGCTTGAGCCGGTGCAGGTCCGGTCCAAATCCAGTTTTGAAATTTGAGCACGTGCTTGTGCTTGTGCTCAGTGCGACCATTTGTTGAGATTCCTCAACCCACCTTACCAGTGTGTGAGATTCTCAACCTAGCTTACTGGCGCCACCTACTCCTGCTGGGCCGGACTTTTCCATTGACCCAAGCCCAATGGATATGTTTGACTTGGATGAGTTTCGTGATGGATTTGGTCATCCTGATGACTTTAACTTTGATGAGTTGTTTAATGGGGGAGATGACAGTAAAACAATCTGAGATGCGGTTAAAGCAAGGAATTAGTGGAAGGAGTTAGCAATAATATGTTATGTTTTTCTTAATTACAATGGATCCTCAAAAAAAAAAGTATTGTCTTGTCTAAGTATTTTCTATTTTGTTTAGTGAAGGAGTAAAGCTGCAATGTTGATGTTGAGTAATTTTCTATAATTAAATTAGTAAGTAAGCTAGTGAGGCACAAATTAACATAACAAGTTGTAGAACCATTAATGTCATCAACTTAAATAAAAGTAAGAAAACAAGTAAGATAAATGATGAGTAGAAATTCAGAATGAGAGTAAGTTGGAATGCATTTCACTAAGTAAGTCCTTTAAAATAGAGCTACGCTATGTCTGGTGCTACTGCATTGAATGTTGTAGCAAATGATGCATTCTTTTCCGTCACTAACGTTAGAGTTTCATTACAAGGGCTTATGTCTAAGCTCTAAATAGGTTCACCCCTACATATTAAGTACCCACAGTATCACCCTATGAACTATACTCTCCTATGTCTCGGTTTAAGTATGGAGTGACAAAGTTTCTTTTAGCAACCTCTCACCCATATTAACCCTTGAGTTTGAATCATAAACCATGTTTGTATTTACGAATGTACTTATCCTATTTAATCAGTCCCAAAATAAGTTTGAAAGAGGTTTTACACATGGATTAAAATGGGAACATCAAAACATTACATTAAAACTTTTAAAAAGTCATTACAAGGCTTTAAGCATCCAACTATAAAATGCTTAGCACAAGATGAGCATCAACAAGAAAATATAAACAAGGATGGGAACCGTATTCATATTACTAAAAATACAAAGGAAATAAAAGAGTGTAATAAAAATGGAGAGAAGAATATGTGTAAGTGTTTCTCCATTTGAACCGACACGAAATAGAGCTGAATGGAGCTTGCTTAATGGAGAAGAAGAAGAGCTTGATATGTATCAACAAACTTTCCAAAAAGGTGAGATGTGACATAAAGCAAAAGGTGTGACACACCACCACCTTTTCATCTCCCACTTGAAAGTGGACAAGTGTCCCTATAAAGCAACTTGGTTGGTTGCTGAAAGAGCATAGCTGCCCACTTGATTTCCGCTGACTGGACATAAAGCAAAAGTTTCTTTTTAGTGCTTCAGGGTTTTCTCTCTCTTTGCTGAAGAATGCAATGATCTAGCATTTGATGCTGCGGCATACTAAACAAACATGTTAAAACACAAGACGGGGCACCAAAGTGCCAAATGATTACTTAATCGGTTCCTAACCCTCTTTTACATCAAACAACATATATTTACTTTGTTAAACAACAAGATTACTTTAGAACTCACATTGATTTACGTCTAAAAAGCGTAAAACAACTCTTATAAATAAGAGTTATCAGCACTTCCTCATTGTCATCCAAAGCAAATTAGAGTTCAAGACTTATGATTCTTCGTGAGCCAAATAATCTTGAGGATCGTTGTTGGTGTCACTATTGCAAAATTGGCTTTAGGAAGCACCATTTAGTATCGGTTATATAAACAGCTGATACTAAATGTAGGTGCGGTGGCAATTTTGAAATTAAATGGAAGTTTTCAATTTTCACGCTTACATTTAGTATCGGTTGTTTAAACAACCGATACTAAATGTTACATTTAGTATCGGGTGTTTAAACAACCGATACTAAATGTGTGTCTCTAACACATTTAGTATCGGGTTTTAGAACAACCGATACTCAAGGGCCCGTTTAATTTTTCTAACAAAACGCGTTCTCTCCTCTCTGAAGTTCTCACTACGCACGAAACACTCTCAAGTCTCTCACTCACAACACGACGTTCTCTCCGTTCTTCTTCCCCACTCACGACGTTCTCTCCGTTCTTCTTCCCCACTCACGACGTTCTCTCCGCCGTTCTTCTTCCCCAGTCACAAACACGTTGTCTCAGAACCTCTCACTCTCTGAAGTCTCTCCGTCTCCGCCTCTCGCCTCTCGTGCTCGCTCTCTCGCCGCTCTACTCTCACCGCCTCTCTCACTCATGACGGTAGCAGAGTATGACGGCCTCTCACCATCACAAACCCTAAGTTTTCAGAACAACCTTCTTCTCTCTCACACACTGGTTTGTATTCTTATCTCGAATTTGAATTAATCGATTTGAATTTGAAACCCTAAACTCAGTGTTCTATTTGCAGATTTGAAGTAATCAGATTAAAATTAAAATTGTGAAAGACCTTGGAGTGGGTACGAGAAGCATCAACTCAAATTTCACTCACCAAGTTGTTGGAGATTGAAATTGAGGTATGTTTGCAGTGGGTATTTGAATTTGAAACCCTAAGTTGTTCCACATTTTTTGTCAATTTTGTCAGTGTGTTTCACCTATATCTGGTGCAATCCCTACTGTTGATTTTCATTTAAATAATTGCTGATTGCTAGTTATTTGACCGACTGTTAAACAAGCTTGTAGACTTTTTATAAAATGAGGTTGGAAATTCAAGAGAAATCGATGAACTGAACAAGTTTTTTAATGATTATGGGTTCTTCTATGATGGAGTTTTTACTGGTGTGGTTTATAGGACTGGTATTTAAATATAATGGCCTGATGAATGCCCTGCTTTCTTCATGTTCGTGCATCAGTTTCATTGGGAGAGGCTATTGTTACAGAATTTCCCTTATACCAATTTACTGTTTCAAGATTTCAGATTGATTTTGCAATATATGACAGAATTGAAGTGTAAACTATAAGGTATTATGTGGCTATATATATATATAATTAAGCAGCTCATAAATTGTTCAACCTTCCACTCTGTTTATTGGAATATTTTACTCATGAGTGCTTAGTTGTTTTTCTTCATTAATACTATCTGCAGTATTAAAATTTTGCTCATCAGTTAAAATTGTTGGACCCAAATAATTTCATATATTATTAACAACATGCCTTTCTAAACATAAACTGGTAAAATTGAATGCATCATGCGTTGACTATAAAATTTTAGGTTTGATAATGACTACTATTCTTTACTTAGTAGGTCATGTGTAAGTATCAGAATTCAGAATGAGAATAGAATGTCCAACATTTCTAACCTTATCTCTGTAAAAAAAACATTTCTAACCTTATAATGGCAGTGGCAGCTTAGTATGTTCCATCTTTTACTCATACATCCAACCCTCTCAAGTATATTTTTGCTTGCTTTATTCAGAACATTTGGTGCCTTTAGATAAGCAAAGTGTATGACTGAAATTCATTAAGACAAGGACAAATATCTAGGAGCTTAGCATTTTCTCCATAACTCAACTATTCCTAAATAAATCTGCAGACTAAGCCAGAAATACACACAACTACAAGCAACTTAAATCAACAAACTCCTAAACTCTAACAACTCAATCAATCAAATAGATAACTAACTCCTAAACTCTAATAATTCAATCAATTAAATAGACAACTTCTGCCAATATTCCCCCCTCCCTTTTAATTGATGCTTGCTAATATCATTACATTTTGATATAATTGTTTTTTTACAAATAAGAAAAAATTATTATCGAGTTTTTTTTACTAAATATTATAGGATTAAGTTAATCGAAGTAATTTTTTAAAAGCATTTATTGAAAATATTGCATTTATTTCACTTATAAATCCAAATATTCATTATTTTCTTTTTCGGCGAAAGTATATGGTTAATTGTGTATATATTAAATAAATATAAAATACACGATTTGACTGACAACTGTTGAAAGACTACATCTTCATTTGGAACCATGTTAGAACATTATTGGCACACGTGAAAACGAGCCAGCCTACCGTAAAATACCTAACTTCTACCAACTTAGGTTGATCTAGTTTGTAAAGATTTAGTTCAAATTCTTAGGAACATGAGTTAAAATCCCATTATGGATGTGAGATCCTCTTAAAAACTTCTTTGTTTGAAATTAAGATGACTTTTAAGCCAACCAAAGTTTATCTTTCATCGTAATTTTTTTCCTACTAGAGATGAATATTTCTTTATTATTTAATTTTGAAATATATTATACATGTAGAAATTTGAAAGTTATTTGTTTTTAATTTTTTAAAAACTATGGATAAGGAGTATTAAAAACATTTAATATAATCACTTATTATTTTCAAATAATTAAAAATATTTGGTGGAGAATATTAGAAGTTAAATTATCTTTTTTCTTAAAGAGAAAGTTTAAGTGAGTTGAGCTGCAGACACTCAATAGGATTAGGGGAAAGATTCAAGCATAAAAAAAGGCTTACAAACGCACACCTACCTATTATATTTACCAACGAGTCTCTAACATCGACAAGGACTTGAATACACGTCCTTGTGAAATATGAGTTAATTTTTTACCAACAAGACCAACAGTAGTTAGTATATATAGTCTTTAAACCCTTGTCAATCGAACAAATGTATTTTTTATTTATTTAATATATTTCATATTAATTATATACTTTTATGTTAAAGAAACTAATAAAAATTTACGATTTATAAGTGGAATAATTACAATATTTTTAATAAATGTTTTCTAACAATGATAAAATAAATGGTTAAACATGTTTATGGGTCCCTATAAAATTTGAGAATTTGAAACAGTTGAAAAATTTGGACCCAAATAGAGAGAGAAACTAGAGAGAGAGAGAGCGCGCACTGGAGAACGAAAAGACTGAGAAGGCAAAGGGTCACGGCCATGGAGAAGGCAGCAATGAGGGTGACAGTTGGTTCAGAATAAGAAAAAACGCTCCAATGTCTACAAAGGAAGAATGGACATCATTTGGAAGGTGGAGAGGAGATCTCAAGACACCATTTCTTTTTACTTCTTTGACTTTCCAAATTTCTCACTGCAAAGGAAATGTTCAGGGCTTTTGCTTTGTATGGGAAGGTGGTGGAGGTTGTAATACCTCCAAAGATAAACAAATGGGGGAAACGCTTCGGCTTCGCGCGTTTCATTAAAGTGCAGGAGCCACAACTCTTTGCGGTGAAACTAGACAATATTCTCTTTGGCTCTGATAAACTACACGTTAACCTTCCAAGATTTATCAGGAACGACTCAGAAGCAATGAGAAACGAAGGGGTGCGCCCAAATGTTGTAAGGAAGGAAGAAACGAAGGTTGCAGTCGAAAGAAAGGAAGGGCCGATGAAGGAGGTGATTCAGCAGGTATGGAAACCGAAGGGTCATGTAGAAAACAAGGGTAGGAATTTTAACGGTCAAGAAGAGGGAGCATCAGTAGTTGGAATCAGTGTAAGAAAGGGAGTGAGGCTGGGAACTGTGGAGAATCACAACGATGCAAAGCTTCAGAACTCATTGGAGAATGCAAACAGGCCGTAGAACCAGAAATTCATGGAAAATGCCAACTGGCACAGAGGCAAGGAGGTAAGGAATCTACATGGTAGGTGGGAAGGAAGAAATCCATATCAAAAGAAGTATGGTGGTGCTGATAGGTACGTAAATCATTAAATTTATGATCAAAAAATTGTTTACTTCAGAAAAAAGAACTTGTGTGATGTGTGGTACATTGCCTCACCCGAAGAGTTGGATGGCTTTAAGAAAATGTACGTGGGTATTGTTAAACATGCTGGGAATACTCATATGGTTCAGGAGTGGTTCAACATGCAAGGTTTCTTCTCTATTAAGGTAACACCCATGGGTGCAAACCTTGTTCTCCTTGAAGAAATAGAGGAAGGAATCATACAGGCCCATATTGATGATGCGGAGGATTGGGTGCTTGAGAAGTTCGATGATATTAGAATATGGACACCGGATGAAGTAGATAATGAGAGGTTGGTTTGGGTTCGCTGTCATGGCATACCAATTCATGCATGGAATAATGAGTTTTTCTCAGCATTGGCTGTCAAATTTGGCACTTTCTTGGGTGTGGATGAGAACACAAGAAAAAAGAAGTTTATGGACGTAGCCAGAATATTAATCCGGACAAGATGCTATGATGTATTCAACATGGTGGTATATGCTAATATTAATGACTCAATGTTTGATATCAAGGTTGTAGAAGAGTGGTGTGGTCTGATGCATTGGGAGGGCCTAACTTCGACCTATGGTTCCGAGAAAGTGGATGATCATTACACTAGTGACTCCGATAGCTCTGTAGAGGAGGTGTAACACCCCGATTTTCGTGTGTTGTGATTCTTTTAGTATGTAGTTATTTTATGAATTATTTTATATTGATAGGATTAAATTATTCTAATTTATTGTGGGTTTGAGTATGAAAATTAGTTGAAATCACTTTAAAATGTATTTTTATATGCTATTTGTAATATATGATTATTATTATTATTATATATTTAGTTTGTTTTTATAAAATATTAGTGTTTGAGATATTATTTCTTTAGAAAATTATTTTGGTCTATTGAGGTGGTGTTAAAATAATAGTTATAGTGAGATTGAGCTTTAAAAGTATTTAAAATGGATTTTTAGATTGTTTTACTCGCGTACACCCCCTTCCTTCCACTAGGCGCACCCCTGTCACTTAATCACTTCAACAGCCCAGCCAGCGCCCCACACAGCCCAAACACGCCCCATTGGACCTGGAGCCGAACCGACCCAGCCTCGTCCCTGACTTCTTCTTCCTCGCGAGAACAGCTGCGTGAAACAACGGCCAAAAAAAAAAACCTCACGCCATTTTCCTCCTCTCTTGCGTTCTCACTCCCCTCTCCATGGTTAACCCTCAAATTTAATTCATTTTCCCACTCGGATTTTGCCGTTGATTCCGAATCCGGCCTCTGTTTCTGCAACCGTGGTCCCATTTCACCTGTTTATTTGCGATTCTAACCACGAAGGAAACTGATAACTCATATTTGTATGAGTTATTTACGCTCTTATTACTTAACTTAATTCAAGTTCTTAAGTAATATTGTTGTTTAATTAAGTAAATATATGTTGTTTAGTGTAAAAGAGGGTTAGGAGCTGATTATGTGACAAATTGGCATTTTTGGTGCTTTCTTGTTATTTTTAATGTGTTTGTTCATTTTTACACATTAGGTGCTATAATGACGCTATAGCGTTGGATCTGCAATTGATGAGAGAGAAAACGAAAAAGCAATTTTGGCAAAGATGTTAAATCAACTCAGAGCGATCGAGACAGTTCTGCATCACCACCCACCTTTTGCTTTATAGGACACTTGTCTATTTTGTAATGGTAGTTGGTAATAGTTGGTGGGATGGCTTTTCACCTTTTTTGAGAGATATTTTCTTTATATTGAAGTCTTAAAACTTCATCTTCAAGCTTAGTTTCTTTGGTTCGTAAGAGAGGAGAGTTAGAAATTGTTCCGGTGTATCAAAGAATTACAAGGGCTCCCAATAGCAATTGGGCCGTCGGGCCCAGCCAGCAACCGCCCAAGTAAGTCGCTTGGACCGCAATTCTCCACTGCCGAAATCTTCGCTAACGGCCGGCCTCTACAATATACATATGCCATTCGCACATGGCATCGTGTGCGTTCTCTAACCTTGTGCTATCTCCCGAGCGACCTCTCACTAGATCGTCGAGTGTCTTTGCGGTACCACCCGAGGTGCTCTACGCTGAAGCCGGGACTGGTCCTTTCACTCATTCAACGACCGCCCATTCGACGGAACAACAAACACTTCAACACTTCATTGGTCAAGGTACGATCAATTGGCGACCACGATGGCGGCCCGTGCGCTATCCTACCTCATTCATGGCTCCACGCGACCGCCCCGCACGCGGGCGCTTCCGACTCAATCCTCCGGGCGAGAATCAGCAGCGAGACGGGAGGCGTGGCGCCACGATCCCACGAGTCTCGAGACTTCCACGACAAGAACCTTCGGTGCACAACGGCCGTGGACCGGTCCTCCAGCAGATCCATCCGCCTGCTCACGAGACTT
Source organism: Oxytropis ochrocephala (assembly GCA_020916435.1). NCBI lineage: Eukaryota > Viridiplantae > Streptophyta > Magnoliopsida > Fabales > Fabaceae > Oxytropis > Oxytropis ochrocephala. The sequence continues at coordinate 52,206,699 of CM037089.1, forward strand.
GCCGCCCGAGCCGGTCGGCGAGCATTCAGAGCCTCTACCGCACCATGTCACTCGCCGCCGTTTGCGATCTTGCAAAACAAAAATCAGTGATCGCATCGAGACGCGCTCATCTCTCTCTCGCACGAAGAGGATCGATTCCGGGCCGCTCACGTGCGGAAGACGGAGAACCCTCGCTCGCCGCCGGCCGTGCGCGAACACATCCTCCTCCTCGGCGGAGCATTTCTCGCCGAGAGAGCACCACTCATCGCTTCTCCGGCCAGGAAGAAGCGGGGCGCACAGTGTCGCCCCTGCGAGAACGCAGCGTGAGACGCTGTTCATTGTCTTATGATGATTATGAGAACTCCATTTATCGCCACGACACCGCCGCTCGCCCCCACAAGGTACTCCTCCAATGAGTCGTCCGGGTCACGTCGGTCGAGAAGCAGATCTTGGGATTCTCGTGAAGAGCTGGAAGATTATAGAGGTGGAAGAATTAGGGACTTTTCGCGTCGGCCGAGAAGAGGCCAGAGCAAGCGGCCCCAAAGGCCTCCTCAGCTTCCACCAATGGGCCCGTCCGGAGGATTTTATGGAATGCCGGGTAACGAGGCTTGCCCCGCAATGCAACCCTTTGGGTCGAACGGCATTCAGAACGAGCACGACCCGTTCTCCAGGGAGATCAGGCGTTACAAAATTCCGAGAGATCTCCGCAAGCCGCCCAATCTCAACAAGTTTGACGGCCGAGGGGATCCAGACAAACATCTCCGTTATTTTAATAATTACTGCTGTTACAGAGAGCTGGGACCGACCATGAAATGCAGACTCTTTCCACAGTCGCTCGAGGAACGAGCACTGGAGTGGTGGGAGAGCCTACCGCCCAACACCATCTCGTCTTGGGACGGCCTGGTTAGAACATTCTTGGCCAACTACACGGCCAACAGATGCCTAAAGCGGCATGAAGAGCACTTGGATACGATTATCCAAGAGGACAACGAATCACTGAGACAGTACATAGAGCGATTCAACGCCGAGGCCGAGCAGGTGCGCGACCTGACTGATAGAGACAAGCTGAAGTATCTCAAGCGTGGGATCAGACCGGACCACAGCTTTGCAGAAGAGTTCGGCCTAAATCATCATATGGATCTGACCATGTTCCTACGAAGGGCCAACGATCATATGGCCTACGAAGAAGCACTATTCGCTAGAAAGGTCGCTCGCGCTGCCTGCAGAAGAAGAAGCGAGATAGGTCGCTCGAAGAACAAGACAGTCCTCGTGATAACAGGACAGACTAACGATTTATGAATAAATGTCAGGCGGGCGCTCTTTTTCCCACTGGGTTTTTTACTGAGGCCCGGCCTTTTAAAAGTAGTACTTTGTAATTTATTTCGCATGCAAGAATGTATGATTGGTAGCTTGCCGTGCGAGTAGTAGCAGAGCGGCCATAGGTTCTGCCGAGCGCCATCGAAATGGCCCAAGGGTCAGAAGGACCCACAAACAGCGTAGGCCCCGAGCGGTCTACAATCGAGCGCCATCGAAGTGGCCCAAGGGTCAGAAGGACCCACAAACAGCGTAGGCCTCGAGCGGTCCACATCGAGTGCCACCGAGTTGGCCCAATCGAGCGCCACCGAGTTGGCCCAATCGAAGGTCACCGCGTTGACCTACGTCTAGTGCCACCGAGTTGGCACAACCACCAGTGTCATCGAATGACCGAGGTCAAGCAATGACCCAATAATGAGCATTGACTGTCGAACACGGCCAGAAGATACCGGCTACGATGAGGGCCGCCTAACCTAGTAAGCCCATTGCCAAAAATCGCAAAACGCGTCGAACAAGTCCGCTACGATAGCGGCCCGCTGAGGTCACAATCGAGCTGTTTCCGAAACGAAATAGGCAATGAGTGACAGCACTTGAACGAATTTGAGCGACCCGAGAATGATCGCACCTCCTAAAACGAGCAAGATCCAAGTAGACTTCGTAAGTTAAGGAGGTCGGCCGAGTCCCGACCAATTGGATCGCTCTCCAGCATGAATGGCAGCCTCCACACCTCGGCAGTGGCAGCGTCCACATCCCAACCAAGTGCCATCGAATGGTCCAAGAGTCAAAGATTGACCCACGAACAAGCACGGTCCTTGAGCGGTCTACAGCGAGAGTAGGACGTCGAACGACCTACAACATATCGAGCCTCGAATTGGCCGTGCATGACCCCAAGGGGGCAGCGACCCCAGGGCAAGATCCGGTCCCGAGCGACCCAGTGCCTAGACTACAAGACAGATCGCGAATGGGTGTGGCAGCGACCACACACTTCGCGAATGGAGACCGATTGCGCAGCAACCCGACCGCTTACAACATTACTTGAAGGCAACGATTCAAGCCTCAGCCCGCTCTTAAGCGACCTAGGCTTGGGGGGCAACTGTTCCGGGGTGTATCAGCAATTACAAGGGCTCCCAATAGCAATTGGGCGTCGGCCAGCCGCAACCGCCCAAGTAAGTCGCTTGGGACCGCACTTCGCTACCGCGCCAAATCTTCGCTAACGGTCGGCACTCTACACAAGATATATATGCCATTCGCACATGGCATCGTGTCACGTTCTCTAACCTTGTGCTATCTCGCTCGAGCGACCTCACTAGATCGTCCGTAGTGTCTTTGCGGTACCACCCGAGGTGCTCTACGCGTGAAGCGGGGACCGGTCCTTTCACTCATTCAACGACCGCCCATTCGACGGAACAACAAACACTTCAACACTTCATTGGTCAAGGTACGATCGTAAATAACTCTTAAACTCCATTTTCGTCCAAGCTCCATTTTCACAATAAAGAGTAGATTTTCTGCGATCTTTGCGAGAGACGCTTATAGCGTCAAGCGCTATATAGCGCACGGAGCCGTCATCATTTGGAGTGTTTTCCACCTCTTGGTGATTTCTGGTTTTATGGCTTTAGGTAACACTTTTATGTTTGTATTTCTTGTGTTGTTGCTCATCATGAGCCGATTCTCTTGTAGTTGGATGCTTAAAGCTTTGTAATGAACCTTTAGTATCGCGTATATAATATTTCACGTTTGCGTTTCAATCTTTGTGTGTTACTTCTTTCAAACTTGTTTTAGAAATGATCAGCTAAAATAGGTATATTCATGGGTACAGACATGGTCCATGATTCGAACTCAAGGATTGATATGAACGATAAGGTTGGTTAAAGACATTTAACCAATTTTTGCTTCCTCTAGACATAGAAGTGCAATAGTTCATAGGGCAAAAGCTGTGGGTTCTTTATTATACAGGGGTGAACTTATTTAGAACCTAGACATAGGCATCTTGTAATGAAACCCTGGCGTTAGTGACTGAAAAGCACAAAATCATTTGCAACAGCGCTTGACGCTATAGCGTGAGACGCTATAGCGCCTTACTTCTGGGAAATTACTTAGCAAAGAGCATTCCAACTACTCTCACTCTGAATTTATACTTATAATCTATCTTATTTGCTTTTGTACCTTTATGTTGATAACATTAATGATTTGACAACTTGTTATTGTTATTTATGTACTCACTAGCTAAATTACTAATTTAAATATAGAAGTAAACTCAACAATCCTCGTGGGAACGATCTTTACTTATCATTATATTACTTGTTGAGATTGTGTACACTTGCACATAACCTTTTCGCACAACAAGTTTTTGGCGCCGTTGCCGGGGATTGTGAAAGTTAATTTCTGTTATTTAGTTAGTAAGTTTAGTTAGTTTTTTTTAGTGTGTTCTGTTTTTCAGCAATTTTTTTTTTTAATTTGCATTGTGCTTTATGTTTGTAGTGTGTTCACTTGGTTGTTTTTAGTGTTACTATTTGTGTTTAGTGTTTTGTGAAGAAAAACAAAATCCACTTGATGCCATGGACCATGAGAGTTTTTACTTTATGCAAGAAATGAATGAATTGAATGCTCAACAAGAAGGTTTCAATTATGATTTCCATGGAAGTGAACATGAAAGGGGTTGTTATGAGACAAATTTCATGCCCATGACAGCCCAAAATATGGATTATGGCATGGGAAATGTTGTGTGTGAGCAAGATTCATATTCTCAAGCTCAAACCAAGGATTGCATGAGGACAACTTTGAATTAAAAGAACTCTTAGCTCAATTCCTTGAGGATATCAAAGTGGATAGAGACAACTCTCAAGTGTCATGCAATAATATGGAAGAGAGTTGTATTGAAGAGGTGGTTGAGCAAAATGAAGAGAATTTCAAAGAACTCTTAGCTCATTCTATTGATTATGTGAAGATGTATCATGACAACTTTGAAGCTTCATGTAAGAATATAGAGGCTCACATTAACACAATTATGGAGCATCTAAAAGAGAGAGAGTTGTGTTGAAGAAGTTGTTGAGCTAGAAGAAAAGAGTTGTATTGAATATGTGGTTGAGCAAGAGGAAGAAAAAGAGAGTGTAGAGTTTGAACTTGAATGTGGTCATTTGGAAATGGTGGAAGAAAAAGAAAAAAAATAGTGTAGTTGTAGAAAAACAAAAATTCAAAAATAGTGACAAGAAAGAAAATCCAAGGTTGAGGTATGAAAAGAGTCATGTGACAATTGAGAATCAACCTTTGGTAATTGAAGAAAATATCCTCCGCAAAATGAGCTTCAAATTTTTCAAGAAAGGGAAATTCCTATCCTAAGTGCTTATTGGTTGGTGCATGGGAACACTTGCTTCCATATGCCAAATACATGGGATTTCACCAAAAAGAGAAAGCGGAAGGATGAAATTTTCTTCTTGTCCTATTATCCACCCTAACTTGGGGTTTGAATTCCAAGTCCAGTGAGGACTCTTAAACCAAGCGCCACTGGGAGGCAACCCGAATTTTTATTCTAATATTTGTTGTTTTTGTTTCTATTTTGATGTTGCGGTGACCAATTGCATTGATGAAGTGAGCTTTAATTGTGAAGTGCTATAGCACTGACGCTATAGCGTCAATCACTTAATAAATTAAAACCGAACAAGAAAAGAATTGTGTTTTGTTCACCAACCAGTAACTCTTCCTCTTATGTTGTGTTGTGTTGTGTTATTTTGTGTTGTGGTGTTAATTGTTTCCAAATAAACTTGTTGGATGTTGTAGCATTGTAATAACATCTAGCAATTGTGTATGATTTCAAAAAATATGTTGTGTTAAATGTTTTTAATTTCAGTATTGTAGTGTCCAAAAGGCCTCTCCCATTAGAATTGCATGAGAAGTAAAGACAACTGCTGAGTCTTAAGTTTGGGGGAGGACCTTAAATGTGTTTAATGTTATGTGTAAAATGTTAATATTATGTGTTTAATATTATGTTTGTTGAATAGAAAGCATGATCAGTTGCAATTCCTAGTCTTTCAATAATAGAATGTGTATCCTCTTGGGCTAAATTTAATGATGATTAAGTGTATATGTGTAGTGTAGCCTTGTTTGATTGATGACTAGTCTTATTGTCTGCTGCTACACAAAATCTCTGTGTGCTTAAGTAGAAACTTAGTTAGCTAAGGACTATCTGATGCTTAAGTTAGTCTGGTTAACCAAGGTGGAATCAAATCTTGAATAAAAACCTTGAAGAGCTTTTGAAGCAAGTTTGGGGGTGCACAAGTTATATAAAGGCTAGGTATGAAGATTATAGGATGACCAATTGCTTTAGGCTCACAACTTGTTACAAATGTATTGTCAATTGGTCATGTATATTGTAATTAGTCGCATTTGCAGAAACAAATGCTTTGAATCGTTCCAAAAATGCATATAAAAAAAGAGAAAAAAAAAAAAAAAAAAAAAAAAAAAAGAAAAAAAAGAAATAAATGCAAATAAAGGAGTTCGATGTGAGGGCATCGTAGCTAAAATTTATTCTTCAAGTCACCAACGTTATAGCATCTAACGCTATAACGCTGAGAAATCACCAAATCATAAGTTAGTGCACTGGTCAAAGATCTGAAATGCCTAATCAAGCCATTTGTTGTGCTTGAAATCCCTCATTTCTTGTGTGAAGTTATTAGTCTATTCACTGTTTTGAAAAAGTCTTTGATTTCACCAAAAGAAAGCCATTCTTTCCGAGGCTAAGAGAAATCCAAATCTAGCTAGGAATTGAGATGAGTCAGAGATCACACACTCACAAATAAGTAGTAATAATTCTAGATGTTGTGAAAAACAATGGTGCGTGTGTGTGTGTGGGTGTGAATCTGAAAGTTTGGCCCATTAAGAACATTTTTGGAAAAACTGTTTGATTTAGGGAAGCAACTGGTTTTGCCTTTCTATCTTGTCATTGTTCTGTTTTCTATTAGTTGTTTGTCTTTGTAAATAGTCATTACTTGAGGACAAGCAATGGTTTAAGTTTGGGGGAGTGATAACTCTTATCAATAAGAGTTATTCATGCTTTCAAGACTTAAATAAATGTGAGTTCTAAAGTAATAATTTTTTTTTTTTAGAGAAATATTGTTATTGTGTTGTTTGTGCAGCTAATTTATGTCATTGTTTCTTGGATGTTGTGTTGTTTGTTCTTTGTCAAGCGTCATTACTTGAGGACAAGCAATGGTTTAAGTTTGGGGGTGTGATAACTCATATTTATATGAGTTATTTACGCTCTTATTACTTAACTTAATTCAAGTTCTTAAGTAATATTGTTGTTTAATTAAGTAAATATATGTTGTTTAGTGTAAAAGAGGGTTAGGAGCTGATTATGTGACAAATTGGCATTTTTGGTGCTTTCTTGTTATTTTTAATGTGTTTGTTCAGTTTACAGCATTAGGTGCTATAGCGGCAGACGCTATAGCGTTGGATTCTGCAGCTGATGAGAGAGAAAACGAAAAAGCAATTTTGGCAAAGATGTTAAATCAACAGTAGAAGCGATCGAGATGCAGTTCTGCATCACCACCCACCTTTTGCTTTATAGGACACTTGTCTATTTTGTAATGGTAGTTGGTAATAGTTGGTGGGATGGCTTTTCACCTTTTTGAGAGATATTTTCTTTATATTGAAGTCTTAAAACTTCATCTTCAAGCTTGGTTTTGCTGGTTCAGAAGAGAGGAGAGTTAGAAATAACTCTTAAACTCCATTTTCGTCCAAGCTCCATTTTCACAATAAAGAGTAGATTTTCTGCGAGTCTTTGCGAGAGACGCTATAGATGCAAGCGCTATAAGCGGCGACGAGTCTGTCATCATTTGGAGTGTTTTCCACCTCTTGGTGATTTCGGTTTATGGCTTTAGGTAACACTTTTATGTCTTGTATTTCTTGTGTTGTTGCTCATCATGAGCTGATTCTCTTGTAGTTGGATGCTTAAAGCTTTGTAATGAACCTTTAGTATCGCGTATATAATATTTCACGCTTTATGCGTTTCAATCTTTGTGTGTTACTTCTTTCAAACTTGTTTTAGAAATGATCACTAAAATAGGTATATTCATGGGTGCAGGACATGGTCCATGATTCGAACTCAAGGATTGATATGAACGATAAGGTTGGTTAAAGACATTTAACCAATTTTTGCTTCCTCTAGACATAGAAGTGCAATAGTTCATAGGGGCAAAAGTCATGGGTTCTATATTATACAGGGGTGAACTTATTTAGAACCTAGACATAGGCATCTTGTAATGAAACCCTGGCGTTAGTGTTGCGCCCCGAAAAATCCGGTTTGGGATTTCTCAGTGTACAACGTGAAAATTGTGAAGCCGCCACTAATATTTTAATTTTTAGACCAAAACATTAGAAAAAGGTCTTTTTTAGAAAAGGCGGGTGGTCTTTCGAAAACAGAAATGTAGGTTCGGGGGTCGGTTAGGTGTGGGGAAGGTGTTAGCACCCCACACCTCCTTTCTACCGAAAGGGAACCATTAATTCGATGTGTGGTTTAGATTGTTTGATTTGAGATAACTTTTGTTCTACTTCTTTTCTTTTCCTTTTTTATTTGAAAGAGTTTTATAGAAGACAAGGGAGAAAGGAGTCTTTTTTGAGATTTTTGAAAAGCGAGACTAAACTAAGGTTTTTTTTGAAAGTGAGCTTGACGGGATATGACCCGGTCCTACGTACCCTCAATGACTGAGGGATCAAAGCTACGTAGTTCTTAATTCTTTGTTTTTTTGAGAAAATCTGTGTTTTGTTTTTATCTTATCTTTTGCGTTTTGGAAATACGACTCAAGCGTTCATGAATACCAAACAAGGATGAGTATTAGTGATAATTAACACTAATGACTCATATTGTTTTTGAGTTTTTTTATTAATTTGCTTTTGATTAAGGTGTGGGAGCTTTCATGATAGTCAAACAAGCAATGGCTTCGAGTGACTACCACTAGTAACTCCATCATCAACGATCAAACAAGCGAAGCTTCGAGTGATGGTTAATGATTTTATTTATGAAAAGAGCCTTAGTTTTTTATTTGAAAACATTTGACTTGGGGCTTTGAAAAGAAAGTAGAACATTTGCAAATCCTTTTTATTCTAAACCAAAACGCAACAATTGCAAATTCACAAGCAAATAACAATTAATACACAAGAGTATCATGATATAGGAATCTAAGCTAACATGTGAAATTGCAAAATAAGTCCCAAGCAAGGCATGTATTTATTCAACCTAAAAAAACAATCTAGCAACCTAAACCTCAAACCTAAACTTTAACCTAAAGGCACACATAGTGGCACCAACCCTAATCCAAACCCTAATTATAGATCAAACAATGGAAGGTATTATTCAATGAAAATAGGCCCATGGCCAAGACTAAACATGCAAGGAAAACTTTGAGTATTAAGCAAAAATCTATGACTATCTTACAAGAATTATTAAGTGATAAAGTAAAGGGTGAAAAGACAACTTGTACAAAATTAAATCTAATGAATCCTTTCTAGCCATCTTCATCACTTTGGATTGAATACTCTAAACACTTTGTGGGAATCATTTGGCAAGATCATCAACCAACAACAACATAATTAAATTACAAGAACATTAAACATTTAAACTATGAGATAGACTTGAATCCTTTCTTGCAATCTTCACCACTTTAAATCAAAAGTACTAGGTACTTAGTGGGAATCCTCTTGCAAGATCATCAAAAATCAAACTAAACCTAATTTATTGCACACAATGCGAAAGGAACATGACATCAAATTATGAAATAAATTTGAATCCCTTCTTGCAATCTTCACCACTTTAAATTAAAAGTACTAAGTACTTAGTGGTGAATCCTTTTGCAAGATCATCAATAGCTAAACCAAGAAACATATCAAAACCAAATGAAATCTAATTTATTAAAGCATATGCGAAATGAACATGGTGTTAAACTCTAAAATGAACTTGAATCCTTTCTTGCAATCTTCACCACTTTAAATCAAAAGTACCAAGTACTTAGTGGTGAATCCTTTTGCAAGATCATCAACAAAACAAATTAAAAATCAAGCAAAACCTAATTTATTTTGGAGTATGCGAAATGAACATAAGGTTGAGCTATGAAATGAACTTGAATCCTTTCTAGTCATCTCCATCACTCAAATCAAAGTGCCTTAAGCACTAGTGATAGATCATATGACTAGATCATCAACAACTAAACAAGAACAACATTACTACTAAAATAAAATACTCACAATGAAGAAACATAAAATTAACTTGAGCCTATTTTTTTGTTTAGTAAAATGACAACAAAATTAACATAAAGCATCATAAAACCATTTATTAAGGGTGAGATACCAAATCCCACCCACCAACAACAACAAGCTACATTATGAAAAATGAATATGATAGATGTGCTAAATGATGAAGAAAATGCAAGATGAGGAGAAGAAAATAGGTTCTAATGTATAATGCTTGAAGATGATGCAAAGGGATCAAGGGTTTTTTACCTTATTTCTAAGAGAGAAAAGAAGAGATTGAAAGAAATGGATGAGAGGGAGGAGGAGAATGGCTTCGGCCTTGAAGAGAGAGAGAGAGGAGAGGAGAATTGTTTTTGTGTTTTTTGAAGGGAATGAAAGGCAAAAGTCCTTCATGGGTGAGAAGGAAGAGGTATTTATAGATTTTTTTGAGGTTTTGGGGTATCATTGTCTTTTTGTTTTTGATGAGCCTCTAGGATTGAGTCTTAAAATTAAATGGAGGGTTGGGATGAATCATCACATGGATTAGGGGTATTTAGAAAACACAAGTGAAGGTGAGTGTGTGAGAGAGTGGGGCACAAGCCATAGGAAAAAAAAGAAAAAGGAAATAAACTTTTATTTATTTTGGGAAAGGAGTGTCTCATGAAATAGGGTTAGGGGTATTTTTGTGATGGGATGTTACCAAAGAAGTAAGTTTGCATTTTTGGGTGGAAGCATTAGTGTAAGTGAGTGAGGTAATTTACCAAAGAGGCAAAGTTAAGGATAGGAATAAATCAAATCTTAGTGAATAAGAAATGAAGTGTGTAGAAACTTCTAGAAGGAGGGAGAGGGGGTATGTGGCGCATAATATGCTGAAATGTGAGGGGAAAAATAAAAAGATGATGGTTTTTTGGTGTTTTGTCTTATTGAGGACACTTCCCATTTTTGGTTTTTGAAATTTAAATTTTTGGGCATGTAAAATAGAAGTGCACCTATTGGAAATATGTAACATGTTTTTGGGTACCATAAAATAGTCTCCTAATTATTTTTAGACAACCAAAATTGTCATTTAATAATTTGGGAAATATTAAATGGTCTTTTAATATTTTTATGCAATAAAAATAGGAAAAGTGCATTTTAATTATTTTAGGCTAGGATATTCTCTCTAAAAATTGTACAAAAATTCTCTTGGATAAGAGAAAATATACTTTTGGTGTGTGCATACTTTTGACGAGAAAATTATCCTGTTAAATAAAATGACCAAAATGCCCTTTACCCTGAAAAATCCTAACTTGTCCAAAAAGTGCATTTCAACTTTAAAAATGATTTTAGAAACTTTGGAATGACTTTTAGGACCCTAAATGCAATGCATGATGCTATTTCTTTTTATTTATTTATTTTTGGGAAAATTAGGGTTTTGACCTAAAGCCTTTACAAAATTGGGGTATGACAATTTGCCTCTCTTTATCTGGATTTTGACAAGGAATATGAGTTGGTCAAACATATTCCGAGGCAAAATAGAGATAAAGAATTCAGAAATTACGCCGATTTTGTCTACTTAGGTCAAAATCCGAATTTCCTTTCTTTTTCTTTTATTATTTTTTTCTTTTTTCGGATTCTTGAGTGATCAATTCAAGAATCCTATTGTGATGGTTACTTAACCTCCTATATTCAGAAAAGGTAAAAAGGGTACCTGGCGTGCTGAAAACTGTAAATGGGCACTTGGCGTGCTGAAAGCTGTAGATGGGCACTTAGCGTCTTTGAAAGTCAGTAAAATGCACAGTCCGCCTAAAACTCAGTAATCCTTAAACGAACCCTTGGCGAATCCGAGTTTGTACGCGGCTTGGAGGAGCACGTTCTTCCTGAAATCTCTGGTCTTTCGAGCGACCGGGGGGATCGTTATCAGCTCCGGAACTGATATACAGATCAATCTGCGGCGTCCACTGTATCTTAGGCTTGATACAACTATTCCACTATGCCTCGCATGGGGCTGCGGTCCATCGCGTTGCTCGTATACGATGTGAGACCTCTCTTTCGCACACTTGGGTGCTCTCTTTTCTTTCTCGCCGCGCGCTTGGGACGCTCTCTTCTTCTTCTTTTGCGCACTTGGGCGCTCTCTTCTCTCTTCTGCGTCTTTGGGGCGCTCTCTTTTCTCTTTCTTCCTTTCTGATTTTTCCTCTTTTGCGTGCTTGGACGCTCTCCGCTTTTTCTGATCTCTCCCCTGAGAGGGTTCCTCCTGGAACTTGAAGTTGAACATTAGTACCGAAGTACCTATCCCTCTTTGTACCTGCAAGTAAGATGAACACACGTATGCAATGCAAATGCCATGATTGCTATTTTCTTTTTCTCTTCTTTTTTCTTATGGTGCATGTAATGCAAACGCTCAATTTTCTTTTCCTACTTTATGATGCATGGTGATGAGTGCATGATCTTATGCTTGATGCAAGTAATGCATGACTTTGTTTATTATCTTTTGTTTTTTTTTTTTTTTTTTTTTTTTTTTTTTTTGGCCCGACCAACTCGGAACTTGTATCATGTGACATCACAACCATCTATGATAACGATTCGAGAGCCGAGAGCTCTGTCCTCCTGTTCCAACGCGATCAGTAACTTATATTTGATTTTTGTGAGTTTACTTGGGGTGAAAGATTGTCTCTTTTTGTTGTTATTTTCAAAAATTTCGCAATGATCTTAATGCTATGATTTATGCACATTTCCATGATTTATTTATCATCTACCATAAAACGTAGTTTTAAAGCAGAAATGAAAAGAAAGCGAAGAAACCGATAAAGTGAAAAATTTGGACTTTTATTCATATGGAAGCGGGCGTGCGAGAATGTCACGGCCGATCGAAAGGAGTACATTGGAATTTTTACGAAAACTAAAAAAACAAGAGAAATGGACGCAGATAGATCTTATGAATGTTCTTTGTCTCTCGAACACTTGATGCCAATCGCTCATATCTATAGCTTTGATCACCCTTTTATCCAAGCTTTTGGACGCCATTTGCTTGCTCTTTTATCTCTTTAAGTCCAACTTTTCCCGACCACTAATTTTTGCTGGATCGCCCCGCTTTTGGGGTTTTCAATCCACCGGTCGCTCAATTTTTGCCTAGGCCGCCTCTCGGGTTTTCAACCTAGCGAGCTATTTCTTGTTTGGCTCATCTTTCTCTTTTTCTTTTTATTTTATTTTTTTAGGCGTAATACTTCTTGATCAATCTGAATTGACTGGGTTTCGAGTTCTTCTTCACCGTCCCATGCTAGTGAGTATTAACGCCTCCGAAAAAGGCTTTCTTTACCACATATGGTCCGTCATAGGTAGGAGTCCATTTCCCACGGGATCACTTTGAATAGCGAGAATCTTTTTGAGCACAAGGTCTCCTCATCGAAATTCTCATGTGACGAACTTTCTTGTCAAACGCTGTTTTCATCCTTTGTTGGTACAACCGACCATGACACGAGCTGCAATTCTTTTCTCTTCAATGAGATTCAAGCGATCTAGGCGGGTTTGAACCCATTCAACCTCCTCTAACTTGGCTTCCATGAGCACTCGGAGAGATGGTATCTCAACCTCGATGGGAAGAACCGCCCGACCGTACACTAGAGAGAAAGGGGTTGCCCGGTCGAAGTGCGTCTTCAAGTACGATACCCATGCAAAGCGAAGGAAGCATTTCGTGCGATCCTTGTAGGTCACTACCATCTTCTCGCACAATTCTCTTGATATTCTTGTTGGTCGCTTTCAACCGCCCGTTCATCTTTGGGCGGTAGGGAGAGGAATTGTGGTGCTTAATCTTAAACTCACGGCACAACTCTTTCATCATTTTACTATTCAGATTGCTACCATTGTATGCGTGATGATTTTATCTCGGGAGACCATAGCGACACACCGTGTCTTTCTTTACGAACTTGGCAACCAGAGCTAGTTATGCTGGAATATGAGGCAGCTTCAACCCATTTGGTGAAGTAATCAATCGCAACTAGAATGAAGCGGTGCCCATTTGACGCTTTGGGCTCTATGGGACCAATGACATCCATGCCCCACATTGAGAACGGCCAAGACGCGGTCGACATTTAACGGCCGGTGGAACATGAATATGATCGGCATAAATCGACATTTGTGGCACTTTCTCACAAAATCAGAGCGGCCCCCCTTCCATCTGCAACCAGTAGTAGCCAGCCCTTAATATCTTTCTTGCCATGGTATGCCCGCCGGAGTGAGTTCCGAACGTGCCTTCATGCACCTCTCTCATAATCTTTTCTGTTTCCTCCTTTGTCACACACCTAAGGAGTACTTTATCATGGTTCCTTTTGTAGAGCACTTCACCGCTCAAGAAGAAATTAAATCGACAACCTTCCGAGTGTTCTTTTATCATTTTCTCGATGCCCTGGAGGATACTCTGCTCGATGTACTTGCTTGATGTCATGATACCAAGGCTTATCATCCTCTTCATCTTCAACTGCTGCACAAGAGTGGTGATAATGTGCTGGCAAACTTCGATGCTGGATCCTGATCTGGGTCAAGTTCTTATCACAGTTGACATTAAACATTGAAGACAAAGTAGCTAGTGCATCGGCCAACTGATTCTCTCTGCGAGGCAGATGTTGAAATGTGATTTCTTCGAAGGTTCAACCAATTTTCTGATGTAATCCCTATAGAGTACCAACTCGGGATCTCTGGCCTCCCAATCCCCATTCATTTGATGAATGACTAGAGCTGAGTCTCCGTACACATCTAGTCTTTTGACTTTCCACTCTAGAGCTGCCTGAATCCCCGAATACATGCTTCATACTGCAATATTGTTTGTGACATAGAAACTTAGTCTAGTGGTGACTGGTATGAAACGATTGTCAGGGGAAATCAACACTGCCCCAGCTCCGTGCCCATAACTGTTGGAAGCACCGTCGAACACTACTCTCCATCTCTCATTCTCTGGGGACTTTCCCTCTTCAAACAGAGCCATAATGTCCTCATCTGGGAAATCACACTGCATTGATTGATAATCCTCAATAGGCTGATGTGCCAGGTATTCGGCTAACGCACTACCTTTTATGGCCTTTTGAGTGACATAAAGAAGATCATACTCTGACAACTGCATCTGCCATCTGGCGATTCTTCCTGTGAGCGCAGGCTTCTCGAAGATATACTTGATAGGATCCATCTTTGACACTAACCAAGTGGTATGACTTAACATGTACTGCCTTAAACGGTGAGCAGCCCAAGCTAAGGCACAACAAGTCTTTTCTAGCAATGAGTACCTCGTCTCACAGTCAGTGAACTTTTTGCTCAGATAATAAATTGCATGCTCTTTCTTGCCAGTTTCGTCATGTTGCCCTAGCACACAACCCATTGAATTTTCTAACACAGTCAGATATAGGATCAAAGGTCTGCCGTGCACTGGAGGCATTAAGATAGGTGGATTCTGCAAGTATTTCTTAATCTTCTCAAAAGCTTCTTGGCAGTCATCATTCCACTTAGTCTCTTGATTCTTGCACAACAGTTTGAAAATCGGCTCACATGTGGCAGTTAACTGGAAGATAAACCTGGAAATATAATTCAATCTCCCGAGAAACCCCGAACTTCTTTCTCTCGTTTCTAGAGCGAGCATTTCAAGAATTGCACGCACTTTGTCCGGATCCACTTCTATCCTTTTTCGGTGACGATAAACCCTAACAGCTTTCCTGACCTTACCCCGAAAGTGCACTTGGCCGGGTTTAACCTGAGCTTGAACTTTCTTAACCGCTCGAAGAGCTTCTGCAAGTTAACAATATGCTCCTCATCAGTTTTGGACTTTGCAATCATATCATCTACATAGACCTCTATTTCTTTGTGCATCATATCATGAAACAATGTGACCATAGCCCTTTGATATGTAGCACCGGCATTCTTCAGACCGAACGGCATGACTTTGTAACAGAACGTTCCCCAAAGGGTCGTGAAAGTCGTCTTCTCCATATCCTCAGGAGCCATTTTGATCTGATTATATCCCGAATACCCGTCCATGAAGGAGAACAGGGAGTGCTGTGCTGTGCTGTCTACTAGGACATCAATATGAGGCAAAGGAAAGTCATCTTTGGGACTGGCCCGATTCAGATCTCTGTAATCAACGCACATTCTAACTTTCCCATCCTTTTTGGGTACTGGCACAATGTTAGCAACCCACTGTGGGTATTTAGCTACAGCTAGAAAGCCGTCACAAATCGCTTTTTCACTTCATCTCTGATCTTTAAAGACATCTCAGGCTTCATCCTTCTTAACTTCTGTTTAACTGGAGAGCATTCAGGTTTGACTGGCAATCTGTGCACCACTATATCCGTATCTAACCCGGGCATATCCTCATACGACCATGCAAAGACGTCAACATAATCACGCAGGAGTTGGACCAACCTCTCATATTCCCCCTTTTTCATTGAAGTGCCAATCTTAACTTCTTTCTTTTCACTTTCTGTGCCTAAATTGACAACCTCAATAGTTTCCTCATATGGTAGAATAACCTTTTCTTCTTGCTCGACCATTCTCATCAATTCTGGAGGAGTCTCCCACCATCCTCAACATCTTCCTCACTTGATTAACGGGTAATCAAAGTTAACATATGAACCATTGGCATTATTATTTCCAGAGACATTCATTTTAGATCTGCATTTGCGGGAATAGAAAAGCAATGAACAAGCAAAAATGGAGACGCAAAATGAAGACACGAAAAGCAAGTTTTATTCATTTGGGAATTCAAAACTACATTTTATTGATAGATGATATCTTAAAAGGAAACATGCATGCCCTTATGAAAATGTCCTAAGGCCTTGGGCAGAGCCAAAGGATTTGCATTACAAAAATCATTACTTTGAAATGAAAACAACAGGGAAATCGACGATCTTCCAGTTGCCAACTTCTTCTCCTGCAATGCTACGACAAACCATATCCCGACCCTCGCCTTCTCCAGCTAACTCTTCCTCAACAACAGCTATCTGATTGGGATTCAGCATGCCAGCACTCCTGAAATTCTGCTTAAGATCACCTATGGGACCCATCAACAACCTGGGTTCTCTTCCCTGAAGTTTAGCCAACCTCTTCTCACGCTTTTCCTCAGCCATTTTTCTCTTATCAGCCGGAGTGGGCCAATAGCCTAACCCACGCCTGTCTTTATATTCTTGCAGATGTACAGGTGACAAGATTCCTTGTTCAGATCTCCCTAATCCCTTCCCTATCTGATAGCCATTCTTTAGCATAACTTTTGCTACCATAATAGCAGCATTGGACAACTTGGGCACAGGTAATGGGGATCCTTCGCTTACAAACACTGCGTTCGCAATTTCTAGGGATTGGAAAGCGGATTCAAGGGATTCTTCTGCAGCTTCAATATAATGAGAAGAAACGCCTTCTTGATCGTGAACTCTTCCTCTCCAAAGACAACTATAAGCTTATCGTCAACTATAAACTTGGCTTCGGTGAAGTGTAGAGGGGACGGCGCCACACCGCATGGATCCATGGTCTCCCAAGAGGCAAATCGTATGAGGATTCAATATCCATAATCAAAAAAGTCACATAGAACACTTCAGTTCCCTATTTGCAATGGAAACTCCATTTCCCCATGACTTCTTTCTTTGACCCATCAAAGGCCCCGACTGTGGTTGAGTGGGTTTCATGTAGGAGCAATCTACCTCTAGCTTGTTCATTGTTGATCTGGGCATAACATTCAACGAGGATCCATTGTCGATAAGAACCACGGAGAGCATATATTCACCGCACTTCACCGATATGTGCAATGCCTTATCAGGCCCTTTTTACCTTCCGGGTGAGCTCATCATCCGGGAAGGTAATGTAGTTAGATGCCACAATATTCCCAACTATGCCATCTAATTGATTGACAGAGATGTCTTGAGCCACATGAGCCTCATTCAGCACTCTAACTAAAGCATCACGATGAGCTTCTGAAGTCAACAACAAGGACATGATGGAAATTTTGGCTGGAGTGTGGTGTAGCTGATCCACCACCTTGTAGTCACTTTGCCGCATTATTTTCAAGAATTCAACAGCCTCCGAGTCCGATACTTTCCTACTTTTCACAGGCTCTTCCTCCACATCCTTTCCTTTTCGGATTCTCTCCTCTGTCGCCTTAGAAGGACTCTCCTCCTGAACTTGAGGAACATACACACGCCCACTTCTGGTTACCCCACTACTCCCCGCAATATTGGTAATGTCAAGAGCATCTTGAGATATCAGAGCCGGAGAAGGCGCACCGTAACTCCAAGGAACTTCATTATTCTTCTGATTAGGAACTGAAACGTTATTATTCTTCTGACTAGGAGTTGGAACTGGGACCACAATGGTTCTTGGTATGTCTACAGCCAGATTCCGACTGTATGGCACTTCAATAGGTCTCTGCCCTCCTCTACTCCCCTCTGATTGGAAAGTAAGAACATCCTCTTCCCTCTCTGGTATGCCTATCTGAATAATATGGCGATCCATCAAGTCCTGTAAGATCATCGTGAAGGTTTCACAATCTCCCACACACAAAGAGTCAGCACACCCCTCTTCATGGCAACACCCTTTGTTAACAACCTCAGCCCGGCATAGCTCATCATAAATGACACTTAGAGGAGTCTTGATCTCGTGTGCCTTCTTTATCAATCGCCCACCAGAACTTTCTATGGCGTTGGTAGGCGGCTCTCGATGACCCTAAGGCGAATGTTTAGTGGTAATATTTGGATCCTCTTGTTTGAAAGTTATGCCTTTTGCATCTATCAAATCTTGTACCACTATTTTGAAGGCTTTGCAATCCTCCACCACATGCCCCATCGCTCCTTCATGGAAAGCACAAAGCTATTAGGATTGTAACCCTTGAAGTAAGGTGGTCGGACGAGTTTCATAGGCCTTGTGTTGATGAGTTTGTTAGTGATGAGGTAGTTGAAAAGGTGTCCGTGTAGGACATGGGAATTGGGTCAAAGGTTCTGCTTTGGTAGGCTTTTTGGTAGTTGCTTTGATCGTTGTTTTGGAATGGATGGGCTGTTTTGTATGGGAGCGGGGAGGCTGGAATATTAGGTGGGCGATATGGTGGGTTGATGGTGATGGCATTGGTTTCTCCTTCCTTCTTTTGGGGAAAGCCGAGAATGGCTTTTTCTCGGGGTTTGCATTGCCGGTAAATCCTTGTGAGATCTTTCCACTTCTCAATCCACTTTCCAACCTCTCTCCTACAATTACCGGATCCGAAAAGTTGGGCGAGACACTACACGATCAGCGATCATAATACAACGACGGCAAAGTTTCCATGAACATAGAAACCAACTCCTTGTCTAGCGAGAGGGGTGTAACTTGCGCACACCAAAGCCCTCCATCTCTCGGGCATACTCCTTGAATGACTCATTGTCTTTCTTACTCATGTTTTGCACTGGTCCGATCCGGCGCCATATCTCGCATTATATTGATCTTGTTTGAGAAAAGCGTCTCGCTAAATCTTTCCAAAGAACGGATTTGGGATGGCTCTAACTTCATGTACCAGTTGAGAGATGCCCAACTAGGCATCCAAAGCAATGGATTAACAGCTTGTCATCCCGGGAGTAAGTAGACATTTTCCTGCAGTACATCGTCAGATGACTCTTTGGGCAAGTAGCACCTCTATATTTGTCAAAGTCAGGGACCTTGAACTTTGGGGGTAGCACCACATCGGGGATAAGGCACAAATCTCTTGCCTCTCTAGCTCTGAAGCCAAAACCTTCAACCATCCTTAGCCTTTCTTCTAACATTTGGAATTGTTCCTTGGCCTGCTGGTGTTCAGTGGAATAACCCTGAGGAGAATTGCTTACAACATACCTGCGGTGGCGGCATTGAGTATTGAACCTGGGGATAAGCAGAGTTGCCTGACACGAAGCCCTGAGTCTGCGGAAAAACAGCTGGTGGTGTAGTGAGATTCTGAGGAGCGGGCTGAGGTATAACAATTGGGTGAGGAATCTGGATCCGGGGTTCAGCAGTTACTCCTTCCGGTCCAACAGACACTGGCTGCACATTCTCGATTCTTGACACACGACCACCACCTCTCCGATTTGCTTCTTGACTTGGGGGAGTGTATCCCAAAGGAAGGCCATAAGCAGGCCACTGGGCAGTCTGAAAATCATTCCCATCTTTCAAGGACAACAAGAGCCTCATCACCTCACTCATCTGTGCTTTTAAAGCATTCATCTCATTCCTCATTTCAGGATCATTCTCGACCGAGCTACCGGAGGGCTCTGCTCGCTCAGATTACGTACTACTCGGTCGGGCTTGTCCCACTTCCATTCGCTGAGTCTGGAGCCGGAGGATTCTGATTCTCCGCTGCTGGCTGAGGTGGATCGATATCTGCTAAGATTGCCATTCCTCTGGCCTGTGAGCGAGTCCAATACCGATGTTGACGCACCAGCTTGCCTTTTCTGTTTATTTTAGACGTTTATTACATAAGAGCGGAAAAAAGAAAGATGCATGGATGAATGTATGAATGTATGCATAATGCTTGCTCGACGTCGGGAACCACGTAATGCCTCATCTTGTTCTAGGCGTGTCAATCTTTCCTTCCTTTCTTTTCTTTTCTTTCTTTTTTTTTTATTTTCTTTATTATTCTTTTTCCTTTTTCTTCTCTTTTCTTTATTATTCTCTTTTTTTTTTTTTTTCTTTTTTAGAAAGTGAAAGGAACGAGGAATCAAAAATAGCAAACCAAACACTTCATTCATCAAGGACAACGAGCTTTAACGACTTTTGCCAAGGGAAAAGGTGGTACCATGTTCATAATGAAATAAAGTAAAGGAATACAATATTTGAAATACAATATTCAGAGTAGATGCTTTAGATAAAGAAATACATCTTAATCAACTCAAACACAAATGGCTTTAAACTCTTGGCTCTCTTCCTTTTCTTGTTGACTCTTGCTCTCTGAGATTGTTCCTTGAACTCCCTTGCCAATGCCCTAAGCAATACTTCACAAACTTATATACCTCTGGAGGGTGTTGAAGAAATACATTTCAGCCTCCATTGCTTAGATTCCCGGGAATTCTGCCATAGCTTGACTAGCCAGCTCGGATAGCTTTGAGAATTTGCCTTTCCACATCTGGATTTCCTCCCTTAGCTCTTTTACGATATCTTGCTCCTTAATTTTCCCTATCAATTCCAAGTAGCGCTCTTCCCAATCTCGACTCTCAACTCGAACTCGCTATATAGCCTCCTCCGCATGGCAATGAAGGTTACATTTTAATTCACCAAATATTTCTCTCTCAAAACTCAAGGCTTATTGATATTCTTTGAGGATCTCCTCAACATCATTTTTCTCCCTCTCAAGGTTCCTCAGCTGACCCTTCAACTCTCTCACCAAGTGTGATTCTTGCTCTGACTGGTGTGCTAGAGTCTTCCACTTTTGGGCTTCCTCAAGCGCCTTTCTTGCTTTCTGTTTGTACTTCTGGAGTTCTTCTCTAGCTCTTTTCAGGAATCCCTGGGCCTCTATCTTGCTTTGTTCCTCTCCTTTGAATCGCTTGACACTTTCTTCCACAAATGATCATCTTGATAGCATTTTCTTCCTCTAACCTTTCCTTTTCTAGAGTCATCTCTTCCAGCTTGGTTTGCAAGGCTTTCTTCTCCTCTTCTACCTTTGCTAAGGTGAATTTAGCTTCGTTCAACTCCTCATGGGTAGGGACATAAGGTTCTTGAATCTCCTCCTCAAGGGTAAGCATCCCTTGATTTGGTGATCTCATACTCTGAAGCTTGTCCTTAAGCCATTGGTTAAAGGAGACATCACTAGTTCTTTTTGACAATTCTTCACTTCCTTTTTGCACTACAGATTCCCATGACTGCTGAACTCTTCGAAGCAAGTCACCGCATCTAGGCATCCCCTTATAGAGGTAGATACGAGACAGCATGCTGTCGGAGGGTGAGTTCTTCATTGGGTAACCTAGTTGCCTTAGAGTTAGGGAAGGGTTATAGTTGATGCACCCTTGAGTCCCCATGAGGGGTACGTTCGGAAGCTTCCACAACCGAACAACAACCGTAGGTCTGTCACTCCAACATGCAGCAGTGTACCAGCGGATTTGGAGGTCGTTAAGGTTTTGCGTAAACTCAAACCATTCTCAAGTAGTTCGCCTTCACCTCACAAAATTAGAGCATAGGAAATTAACTCTTTGACGTCTGAGATTAAGCATGAACCACATGAAGAATAAGCCAAGCATAGAGGACATGGACAGAGAGGCATATCTTCTTTGTGCGGAACTGACTGTGACGGGTGAAAGCATGATACGCGTTAGCAAGAATGACGGGCACGGGGTCGACGGGGTTTTTGGCATCTTTGAGGGCTAAGAAGGCTCCAATTGCATCTTCATCAATATATTTCTCTATTTGAGGAAAAAGGACGACCCCAAATATGGTAAGAGCTAATACCAACTTGAACAGACCCCAACTCTTGGCTAGAGCATATGATTGCATTAGGTCTTCAAAGTATTCTTGAGGATACCCGGCTACACCATTTCTTTTCAGTTTCTGTAACTTCAACTGGTCCTTACCAATCCTCAACAACGTTGCTAACCTCTCATCAGTGTAATACAGTCCCTGGAATTGATAGGGCTTTGCCTGAGACCGGGAGAATCCCAAAAGCTGCTCGTACTCTTCTAGCGTGGGCGAAAGCTGGAAATTTTTGAAGAAGAAGCACCTCGTATCAGAATCATAGAATTGGCTTAAAGCCACAAGAGCCTCTTCTTGAACATTCAACTGCAAGAGCTTGCGGATATTCCCATATGCTAAGTCGAAAGCATCTCTCTCAACCGGACCCATGAGGGCTGCACACCGCCTTAAGCTACCAACATCCACCTTCTTTACAACCGGTAGGCGGGGAGTAAGTGAAGCTTTGCTACTTGATTCCATTTCGAAACACCTATGACAAGATGGTGCATTATTTGGTGGCCCTCG
The DNA here is from genome assembly GCA_020916435.1 of Oxytropis ochrocephala. Lineage (NCBI taxonomy): Eukaryota > Viridiplantae > Streptophyta > Magnoliopsida > Fabales > Fabaceae > Oxytropis > Oxytropis ochrocephala. The sequence goes on from CM037089.1 coordinate 52,229,121, forward strand.
ACAAGCAAATGCAAATGAGATGTACTATGAATGCGTGAGTTGCAGAAACTTAAATTTATGCAATGCAGTGATGTATGCCAATGACAATGATGCTTTATGCAAATGCAAGGTTAGAAAAAACTTTATTTGCAATAACTCAGGTTTTCCCCTTTTTTTGAAAATACGGACCGTACACTGCTTCATATAGACCGGTGGGAAAAAGCTACAGAAGTAACTCTTTCTTCTTTTTTTTGAAAAGTAGGTCATATGTCGCTTTATATGGAACGGCAAAAGGAAAGGCTATAATAGCAGCCCTTTCTTTTCCTCTTTTTTTTTTGAAAATTTTCTTTTTTAGGAAAGACATGTCTAAACTACAATGCAACACACAATTTGTATGTCCTCGTGTCCTACACAGGTGGGAATCCTAAGTTCTAGGGCAACTTCAAAGGTTCCTTCCATGTAGTTCTAATTCACACCCTCACAATGGCTACCAGAGCTATAGAATCCTCATGGCGACATCCACAAATGTAGAGAACTACCAAGTGTGAAGCGTCATGAGAAAGCGTACTCTGGTTGAGACTTTCATGAGTATCAGACAGACAGAGTCTCGAATGACAGTCACTAATCGTCTCCACTCTCCTAGGTTTTGTTGGATCCGGGTATAGGAGCCCACTCATAACATATAAACAGTAAGGTGTGAAAGTGTGTGATTGAGGACATACTTTTCTAAAAACTACCCTCCCCACTGCAAAGAAAAAACCGGACAGTCGCATGAAGCAAACAATAATATGTCGTCTACCCTAAGGTTTTATCACTTCAAAACAAATGAACTAACCTAAGGTGTCATCAACAACCATATAAAGCTTACCTCAAGAAAGGGAGCAGAGAAAAGGGGATAGGATTGGGGAGATGCATAGCATATAAAAAGAAAAAAAGTAAGGAAATGAAGAAGTAAAGCAAAACTAATCTCAAATCAAACATTTTGAACCACACATCGGATTAATTAGGCTTGACCCTCTTAAAAAAAAGTTTTTTTTTTTTTTATGTCCCCAGTGAAGTCGCTACCGCTATTGCGCCGAAAAATCCGGTTTGGGATTTCTCGGTGTACAACGTGAAAATTGTGAAGCCGCCACTAATATTTTAATTTTTAGACCAAAACATTAGAAAAGGTCTTTTTAGAAAAGGCGGGTGGTCTTTCAAAAATGTAGGTTAGAATCTCGGTTAGGTGTGGGGAAGGTGTTAGCACCCCACACCTCCTTTCTACCGAAAGGGAACCATTAATTCGATGTGTGGTTTAGATTGTTTGAACTTGAATCCTTTCTTGCAATCTTCACCACTTTAAATCAAAAGTACCAAGTACTTAGTGGTGAATCCTTTTGCAAGATCATCAACAAAACAAATTAAAAATCAAGCAAAACCTAATTTATTTTGGAGTATGCGAAATGAACATAAGGTTGAGCTATGAAATGAACTTGAATCCTTTCTAGTCATCTCCATCACTCAAATCAAAGTGCCTTAAGCACTAGTGATAGATCATATGACTAGATCATCAACAACTAAACAAGAACAACATTACTACTAAAATAAAATACTCACAATGAAGAAACATAAAATTAACTTGAGCCTATTTTTTTGTTTAGTAAAATGACAACAAAATTAACATAAAGCATCATAAAACCATTTATTAAGGGTGAGATACCAAATCCCACCCACCAACAACAACAAGCTACATTATGAAAAATGAATATGATAGATGTGCTAAATGATGAAGAAAATGCAAGATGAGGAGAAGAAACTAGGTTCTAATGTATAATGCTTGAAGATGATGCAAAGGGATCAAGGGTTTTTTACCTTATTTCTAAGAGAGAAAAGAAGAGATTGAAAGAAATGGATGAGAGGGAGGAGGAGAATGGCTTCGGCCTTGAAGAGAGAGAGAGAGGAGGGGAGAATTGTTTTTGTGTTTTTTGAAGGGAATGAAAGGCAAAAGTCCTTCATGGGTGAGAAGGAAGAGGTATTTATAGATTTTTTTGAGGTTTTGGGGTATCATTGTCTTTTTGTTTTTGATGAGCCTCTAGGATTGAGTCTTAAAATTAAATGGAGGGTTGGGATGAATCATCACATGGATTAGGGGTATTTAGAAAACACAAGTGAAGGTGAGTGTGTGAGAGAGAGTGGGCAAAGCCATAGGAAAAAAAAAAAAAGGAAATAAACTTTTATTTATTTTGGGAAAGGAGTGTGTCTCATGAAATAGGGTTAGGGGTATTTTTGTGATGGGATGTTACCAAAGAAGTAAGTTTGCATTTTTGGGTGGAAGCATTAGTGTAAGTGAGTGAGGTAATTTACCAAAGAGGCAAAGTTAAGGATAGGAATAAATCAAATCTTAGTGAATAAGAAATGAAGTGTGTAGAAACTTCTAGAAGGAGGGAGAGGGGGTATGTGGCGCATAATATGCTGAAATGTGAGGGGAAAATAAAAAGATGATGGTTTTTGGTGTTTTGTCTTATTGAGGACACTTCCCATTTTTGGTTTTGAAATTTAAATTTTTGGGCATGTAAAATAGAAGTGCACCTATTGGAAATATGTAACATGTTTTTGGGCACCATAAAATAGTCTCCTAATTATTTTTAGACAACCAAAATTGTCATTTAATAATTTGGGAAATATTAAATGGTCTTTTAATATTTTTATGCAATAAAAATAGGAAAAGTGCATTTTAATTATTTTAGGCTAGGATATTCTCTCTAAAAATTGTACAAAAATTCTCTTGGATAAGAGAAAAATATACTTTTGGTGTGTGCATACTTTTGACGAGAAAATTATCCTGTTAAGTAAAATGACCAAAATGCCCCTTACCCTAAAAATCCTAACTTGTCCAAAAGTGCATTTCAACTTTAAAAATGATTTTAGAAACTTTGGAATGACTTTTAGGACCCTAAATGCAATGCATGATGCTATTTCTTTTTATTTATTTATTTTTGGGGAAAATTAGGGTTTTGACCTAAGCCGGACAAAATTGGGGTATGACAGTTAGTGACTGAAAAGCACAAAATCATTTGCAACAGCGCTTGACGCTATAGCGTGAGACGCTATAGCGTGAGACGCTATAGCGTGAGACGCTATAGCGCCTTACTTCTGGGAAATTACTTAGCAAAGAGCATTCCAACTACTCTCACTCTGAATTTCTACTTATAATCTATCTTATTTGCTTTTGTACCTTTATGTTGATAACATTAATGATTTGACAACTTGTTATTGTTATTTATGTACTCACTAGCTAAATTACTAATTTAAATATAGAAGTAAACTCAACAATCCTCGTGGGAACGATCTTTACTTACCATTATATTACTTGTTGAGATTGTGTACACTTGCACATAACCTTTTCGCACAACAGAAACCCTCAAGCCTCTTCCCCTCTCACGTGTACGATGCTATGACATCAAGGGAACTCATTGTGCTGTTGCTTTCTTCCTTCCTGATACACGCAGTATGAATTTGGAGGAAATAACATCAAAGAACTGAGCTTTCGTTTTATTTGTTGTTGTTACACAACTGTACGTGTTCGAGTCAAGCTTGGATCGTTGGTGACTTGGAGAAATTGCTAGGAGCTTTGTTGTCCTCTTCAATTATCAAAGGTTAGGGGGCTCTCTTTCATTCTTAATAACTCATAGGACTAGTAACCATAGGAGTTAAGTTTTAGGAGAGATTTTCTTAAATTGGAATTGGAGTATTTTTGATTGATTGGTATTGTTGTTTGAATGAATATGTGTTTGGGGGTGAATATCATGTGAGTTGAATTGTGGTTCTATTTTAATTGGTGATTGTTATATTGATTCAATGAAATTAAATAGGAGAGAATGTGGTGATTGTTTAGGTGTTAGGAGAGATTGCTTGAATTGAATTATGGTGTGTTTAATTGGTTGGTACTAGTGTATGATTGAATATGTTGATTTGGGTCGATCATTATATGAAATTGAATTGTTGATTCTATCCTAATTGGTGTCAAGGTGTTGTTGTATTGATTCTATGACAATCAAATAGGAGAAATTATGGTGAGTGTTAGGTGTTTGTTTGATTGCTTGAATGAAGGTGTTTTGATGGTATTGTGTTGGGTGTTGCTATCGGGTTATGCTGTGGGACAGGGGGGCGCCAAATTGGCCTGAATTGTGCGCCTAATGGCGCCTGTGTGTTGTTGTGTGTTGCTGCGTGGGGGTGTGGCGCAGGCAGGGGCGCCAAATGGGCACGCCCTGCGCGCCTGTGTGTGTGTTGGTGTCTAGGTGCAGGGCGCCATTTGGCTGCCCAAGTGCACTGTGTGTGTTGGTGTCTAGGTGCAGAGCGCCAATTTGGCTGCCTTGTGTTGCTGTTTGTGCTGGTGTTTAGGTGATGGGCGCCATTTTGGCAGCCCAAGGCGCAACACTGTGCGCCTAGGTCTAGGTGTTGTTCTAGTCCCTAGGTACTGTTTTAGTCGCTAGGTGTGGTTTTGGTCCTTGGTGCGGTTCTAGTCCTTGGTGTGGATTTAGTCATTGGTGTTCGTTTAGTCCTTCTGGTGTGTTTTTAGTCCTTGTGGAGCTGTTCTTTACGGTGATGTATAATAAATGGTGAATGAATATTGGTGATTGGGGGTCTATGACCTTTCTTGGTGTTGGTGAGTAAATAAACTATTGGTGAGCATGCTAATGCATATTTTGGTGATTTTGGTGTTATGGTGCATAGTCATGGTGTCGCATAATCATATGCATTTTTGGTGAATAGGCTTCGGCCTCATTAAATATTTTGGTGAATGCCCTCAAGGCTATTTTGGTGATGGATCCACATGCATATGCCCGTGAAGTTTTGGGTTGCATCTCATACATTAACATGCATCTGGTGATTTCTTCGGTGACCATGAATTAAAGGTGTACTTGAATAGGACTGTGATTGGGTGTGTTAGTTGCCTGCTCTAATGTGTTGTGGTGATTTCTTTTGGTGATTACGAATTAGAGGTGTACTTGAATAAGACTGTAATTAGGTGTGTTAATAAGACTGTGATTTGGTGTGTTAGTTGCCTGCTCTAATGTGTTGTGGTGATTTCTTTTGGTGATTACGAATTAGAGGTGTACTTGAATAAGACTGTAATTTGGTGTGTTAATAAGACTGTGATTTGGTGTGTTAGTTGCCTGCTCTTGTTTGTTGCTTGTCTTATTTGTTATTACTTATGTAAAGAGACTCACCCTACTGCTTTATGTTGCTTCTCATGTCGGCAACGTGCAGGTGACAGCGATTGAAGGTAATTTGGAACCTTCTTCTAGTTTGGTTGAGTCAGCTCTGATACGTAGCACCGGGGGGCGTTTTAGTACTTGTCGTTTCATGTTATGCTTTGAACTTCCATTTGGTTTTGTATTTCCATACTTTAAGTTTTGTTATATTTCCGCTGCGATGGTTTTTACTTTATGTAACTATGGTGCTATGTATCTCGTACTTGGAGTTTTTATTAATTAATTTTGGAGTTATAAAGTGTGTTTTATTTAAATGTGGCACCCTCGTGTGGTCACACTGAAAATTTCTGAAACTTTGATTTTAAATAAATTAAATATTAGTGTATGTAGAAGGGGGTGTTACAGGAGGAGCCTCCCCTATTCCATGACGAGGCCCTTCTTGATGATGGATTAGAGGAGGATGAAGAAGAGATTGTAAATAAGTTACTGGAAACGGAAAATCTGAGCAAGGAGGGTAGGAATGTTAATTCTGAAAATGTAATTGGTGAAGAAGAGGGAGGGATTAATGATATGCTGGGTAATGAGGATGCTCAAAAGAAAGAGGAATTAAAAGAAAATACTATAGTAGTTGTTGAACATGTCGCAAGTGCTCCTCTGACAGAAAATCACAACAATGCAATTCCGGTGGAGTTTTAGGATTGTAATTCGGTGACTCAAGTAGTAGAGAATGAAAAGGCTGTGAACAGAATAGTAAAAGGGCCTACTGTTGCACAAAAAAAGAATAGTATCTCCAATGAGGAGTTGGAAAGTCTCACTGTAAGTAATTCTTTTGGACCACTCTTGAGAAACAAGAAGTCAAAAAACAAAGGTAAGTCAATCATCTGTAATAATGAGAATGAGGATGAAGTAAACCAAGGTGTGCTTGTTGGAATTGTTAATGAGGAGGCCAGGAAATTATTTCCCTCCGTTAGTCTTTCTAATGGGTCGAATGGTAATTCAAAGTTCCATGTTGTCACGCGTAATCCTCCAGGTTCCAATTTATCTTTGTTGTATAGTTGTGACATGAATGGGGCAGCTATAGGGGATGTATCTGTAGGGGACTCAGGTATCCAAGTTTTCAATGAGAGGTATCTGATAGACCATGAGTATCTCATTGCAAATAAGATGTGGAGCTTTGCCAAGGAAAATTTGGGTGTTACGGGGAAGAGTAGGGATGAGGTCTATGTCGGTAAAATCCAATCCTTGGAAGTTAGGGACAAGAATGTGAAGGGAAGGAAGGGGACAAAAGATGGTTCTCAATGAAGATCGCAACCTTAAATATGAGAGGGTGGGGGGGCGCTGCTAAAAGAAAGCGTCTAAAGAAGTTGATAATTAAAGAGAAAATTGATTTTTGTATGATTCAAGAAACCAAAAGCTGTGACTTATCTAGAAGGGAGGTGAGTAGTATATGGGGCGACTCAGACTTTGATTGGTTGAGCAAAAATGCAAACGGATTGTCGGGAGGTTTGCTAAGCATATGGAAATCAGACTTTCTGGAGGTTATGTTCTCCTTCTTAGGCGAGCATTTTGTAGGTGTCTGTGCTAAAATAAAAGGAAGACTCTGTTACTTGGTGAATGTTTATTCTGCATGCAACATGGCAGGGAAAAGGAGACTACGGGACAACCTGAGAATCTTAAAGGAGGATTTTGAAGTAGGAGATTGGTGTATCGGGGGGATTTTAATGCGATTATTTCTAGAGCGGAGAGAAGTGGTTGTTAAATCTAGCTTCAACAATATGGAAGCAAGAGAATTTTTGTCTTTTATGGAGGACATGGAGCTAGTAGATGTGCCTGTGTTGGGAAATAAATTCACTTGCTTTGGTTCAGATGGGAGGGCAAGTCGACTAGATAGAATTTTGTTGACGGAGGGACTGATTTCAAATTGGAACGTTAGTGCACAGTGGGTGGGTGATAGGAGATTTGGACCACTTTGCCCGGTTTGGTTTGGACATTTCGCTTTTAATTGGGGACCCAAACCCTTTAGGTTCAATAATTGTTGGTTAGAGCATGTGGAGTTCATGGATTTTGTCAAAGAATGTTGGGCTTCCTTTCAGGTGAATGGGAAAGCTTCTTTTGTGCTAAAAGAAAAACTGAAATTGTTGAAGGAAAAATTAAAGGTGTGGAATCGTGAGGTGTTTGGGTATAAAGATTTGAAATTAGAAAATATAGTCTGTGACTTGAATGAGGTAGAGAAGTTGGCATCGGAAGGGGGGGCGTTGATGATGAACGAAGGAATAAGCTGCATGAGGATTTCTGGAAGGAGCTTCACGCAAAAGAAAGTTTACTTGCACAACAGGCGAGAGTGAGGTGGATTGCGGAAGGTGATTCAAATAGTCGTTATTTCCATGCGTGTATGAAAGGGAACCGGAGGAGAACTCAGGTACTAAAACTTATGTCGGGAGGGGAGTGGATAGAGGATGTGGGGGAAGTGAAAAGGAAGTTAAAAGACACTTTGAAGAAAAGTTTAAGGAAGAAGATACAAATAGGCCAACACTTGATGGGGTGAACTTTAGTCAAATTTCTGGGACAGATAATGAGTCACGAATTGCTCCATTTTCACGGATGAAATTAAAGAGGTAGTATGGGAATGTGATGGTAATAAAAGCCCGGGACCGGACGGTTTCAATTTTAGATTCATAAAGGAGTGTTGGGATCTTATTGGAATGGAAGTATTGAAATTCTTTGAAGAATTCTACACAAGTGCAAGACTTCCTAAGGCGGTTAGTGCATCTTTTATTGCACTTATTCTAAAGAATTGTAGTCCACAAGGTCTGGGGGAATATATACCCATCTCTTTAATTGGTTGTTTATACAAGATACTTGCGAAGGTGCTAGTGGGAAGATTGAAAAAGGTCTTGAAAGGGGTAATTTCCGATTGTCAGAGTGCTTTCCTCCCAGGTAGAAATATCCTTGATGGAGTGGTAGTTGTCAACGAGATCATGGACTTGGCAAAGAGAAAGAAGAAAAAGTGTGTGGTTATGAAGGCAGACTTTGAAAAGGCATATGATTCGGTGAGCTGGTCATATTTGGAATACATGCTGTGTGGGATGGGGTTTGGAGAAAGGTGGACAAAATGGATACGAGCATGTATCTCGTCCAACTCAATATCTGTGTTAGTCAATGGCAGCCCAACGGAGGAGTTTGTGGCCCAGAAAGTTTTGAAGCAAGGGGATCTGTTGGCTCCTTTCTTATTTTTGATAGGGGCGGAAGCATTGGCGAGTTTGGTGAGGAAAGGTGTTGAATCAAATAATCTAAAAGGTTTCAACATTAATGATTCCTTGTCAGTGGAGCTCTTACAATTTGCGGACGATACAATACTCTTTTGTGAAGGGGGTGAGACGAGCATATGGTGTTGGAAAGCATTGTTAAGAAGCTTCGAAATGGTTTCCGGCCTAAAGGTAAATTTTGCAAAAAGAAGTGTTTTTGGACTGAATTTTGAGGAGAGAGCTATGGAAGGAATGTCACAGTTTCTAGCTTGTAAGGTGGGTTCGGTCCCTTTTAAATTATTGGGGATTTCAGTTGGTGCAAATCCGAGGAGATTGAGTACGTGGCAACCTATTATAGACTCAATGAAGGCAAGGTTAAATAATTGGAAAAGTAGACAATTATCTATTGGGGGGCGTGTTACCCTTATCAATTCGGTTCTCGCTTTTCTTCCGTTGTATTTCTTTTCTTTTTACAAAGCACCTAAGAAGGTTATTTCGGAGATCATGAAAATACAAAGAAGATTCCTATGGGGAGGTGATGAAGAAAACAAGAAGGTAGCATGGGTGAAATGGGATACTATTTGCCTACCTAAAGAAAAGGGAGGCTTGGGTATAAAAAATCTAGAAGTGTTCAATATGGCCTTATTAACCAAATGGCGATGGAGAATATTAACTGAGGAAAATAACTCTATGTCGAAGGAGGTTTTAGTGGAAAAATATGACTTAAGAGGGAGATGGCCCGACATTAACGCTTTGGTGGATGGATTTTTGCTTACTTGGCGAGGATATGAATTTGCAAGAAAACTGGTGTGGAGACTTGGTAAAAATTAAATTAGGCAAAGGAATATGGTGAGATTTTGGAAGGATGTTTGGATTGGACGGGAATGTTTGGCAGAATTATTTCCGGATATTTACAATTGTTGCAGCTCTAAGGAGGATACGGTTGAGAACTTTGGGCAATGGTCGGACCGCGGCTGGAATTGGTCGTGGGATTGGACTGTTAACTTGCTGCTGGAAAACGCAGAGCTGACCGCACCGATAGAGGCAATCGCAGCGAGATGCTTGATGCATTTCACCTGCTCCAACGCGCAGACAGTTGGATATGGCTACCGGATTCGATGGTTGGGTTCACTGTGAAAAAGTGCTATGAATTGTCGCTGGTTTTTTCTGCAGGTACAACAGATATAGCGCAGGCCGAAGCTATGAATGCTTGCAGGAAAATTTGGAAAAATGATGTGCCTTCCAAAATTCAAATCTTTGCATGGAGAGCAATATTGAAGCAAGTTGCCACACAGGTTGCGTTACATCAAAGAGGTATAATCCAGTCACAAAATAACACAAGCTGCGTTTTGTGTTTCCGGGAAGAAGAAACGATGGATCACTTGTTCGTGACTGTGGAGTTGCTAAAGATATATGGAGGGGGAGTATTTTCTTGGATAGGTATGCGCGGTTTGCGATACGGACAATATTATTACCCATTTTGTGGAGTTTGGGAAACTGGTGAAGGGAAAGCGGCAAAGAGGCGTTAAACACCTTATATGGATGGCGGCTATTTGGAAACTATGGATGACTCGAAACAAGGTAATTTTCAGAGGGGAGGTGGATTCCGCTTCGGCTATTCTAGCGGGAATTAAAGATATAGCATGGAGCTGGTTTAAGGCAAGGAGAGGAATGGATTGCATGGTGAATTGGTCAGATTGGTACAATTGCCCGTTGGGCTGTTTTTCAATGTTGTAATCCAATCATGTACTGTATCTAATAAACTGTGTTTTAGAAGAGGGAGAAACAGTGGGCTAGGATTGTTTTTTCCCACTGTTTGCACGACTTTTGTGTGAGGTACTCTTTTTCCCCACCTAAGTCTTTTTCCCAATGGGTTTTGGCTTAGAGGGTTTTGAGGAGGCCCTCCCCCTTTCCATTGTAAAGGTTGGGCACACCTTGTGCTTCTTTCAATGAATCATTGCTTATCTAAAAAAAAATTGAGAATTTTGTTTTTAGTTCCTAAAAACAATTCAGCTACTTTCGATCTGTATATTTTATTTTTTTACCAATTTTAGTCTCTCATGACTTTTAATAGCATTTTTTTTGACTTTTTATAAGTGCTATTAAAAATCGTGAAATGCTATTAAAAGTTATGAATGCCTAAAACTTGAGGATCAAAAGTAGGCGAAATTTTGTTAAGGAACTAAATAAAAAAACCCAAATTTTTATAGGCATCAATAATTTTTTAATTTTTTTTGACGCAATAATTTTTTAATTTGATTTGTAATGAGTTATACCTCCGTCTTTCTATTCTTCTTTCTATGCACAGATTTTTCTTTTTCTTTTTCTTTTTCTTAGATGTTTAAAATATTTGTATCGTATTAAATAGCATAATTCTATATATAGAATATATATAATTAATATTAAATAATTGTTCCGTATTCATTAAAACTCTCTATAATCCGACAATATGACCCTTAGACCAAACTCTAAAGTGTTGGTCTAATGGAACATGGCAGAGTTTCATATTTAATAGGTCGCACGTTCAAATTATCAATAGTTTTCTTGGGGTGAGGTAAATGTAATTTCTTTCATAAGCATTCTAATTGCTTATAAGGTATTACTTGTCTGAGATTAAGGCACCATCCACTCGTCAAAAATTTCTTTTATCATTAAAAATAAATTTCTTTTATCAAATAAAAAAGATGACCTTTAGACCAATTAAATTCTATCTTTAAGTACAAACTTATTATAAGACTTCTCTCCACACTATAAATACAGAAGTAAGATTTGGTTTATTTCACAATCAAGTGTTAGATTCAAGCATGGCCCATAGAGATTCCTTCCCTCACTATGGCCAAGATGCAAATTCTAGTTCAGGTAAACACTCCGCAGAAAAAAAGATCTCACAGACATAGAAATAGAATTTCTTGCACACGAATCAACTTTAGACTTCAATACTACATTGATACAAATGTTGGATTTTTATCATTTTAAACCAAACCTTTTATATTTATGCTGTTTCTTTTCAATTCATGATTTACATAATGATTTTGATTATTTTTGAAAAATGATCAAAATCATGCTTGCTATAGCTTCAAACTTTTTTTGTTCTTCTAAGATCCTCTTTCTTAATTTATTTGCACCTTATTTATTTTGTTTAGAATTTAAAAGTGTTTTTTCCGTCTACAAATAAGAAAGAGTTGTTAGTCCGAATCCAACATTTTCTGTTTTGATTTTAAGATTTTTTTTCATTGAAATGAATGAGAAACGAGTGTTATATCACACCATGTTCATACACTTTTTTATTCACAACTAAAAAAATATTGAAATGGAGGCAGAAATTAGAGACTACAAAAGTTGAATGTTGTCGATCCCTAATTTCGGCACTTAGTCTTTAAAATGCCAATATTTGAGACTAATTTCATTTTTTCTCTAATTTTCACAGTTATTTCAAATTTTCAATGATCCAACTGAAATTGAGTAGTTTTTATTGTTTGATTGAAACTATTTTTTTTTCTAATATAAAATGCTTTCAAGGGTCACGATGGTGTTAATCTCAAATTATTGTAATTAAAATTAGTCAACCAATATTTGAATTATGGTATGAAGATCAAACGACTCGCATTTCATGTTTGTATTTTGAATCTGATTTGCTTAGGCGATAGTCTGAGTTGTAAAAACTTTATGCGCGTTCTAATTCATTAACTATATTGGTTTACTAGTTTTTGTTTTGGTAAATTCGAATACATGATTGTATTTATTTTGAATCTTGGACGATCGCAAACGCAGATAAAAGAATATTTAAGTTCCAATTGACATGTATGATGAAGAGTATTTTTCTTGAGTTTTGACATATTGTATTTTGTTTAATCTTTTATCTTCGGATTTGCTACTTGATACTGCCTTATCTTTTATAAATAAAATCGATTATCAGAGGTTGATGTACTTGGTTAAGAATATGAACCAAGTACATCAATCTCCGATGACCAACTTTTTGCTTATAAAAGAGACCGATAGTATATGATTTTTGTTGTTGGTCTATATTGATCTCTTTTGTAAATTTTTTATTGTATGAGGAAGAATTAATTTTCTTTTCAATATTGATTTTCAAAAATTAACATTATCTTACGAAAAATGAATGGTGCAACAAAGCAATAATTAAAGGCTTGCAATTGCAAAATGGATCAACTAGTATAATTGCAATAATTGAATGCTTCGTTTCGCGCAATTGAAATCAAAGCAACTAAATCTATTGTAAATACTTGTTGATATTCCCTCCGGTCTCTTTTATGTGCAGGTTCATTTCCTCCTGCAAACACAGGGGTTCCTGCACCAGCAATCAACAATGCCCCTGCTCCTGAATTGCCAGTGCAAGAAACAACCACCATGCCAATCACAAATGTAACAAAGATCATGAGGCAGATTCTACCACCGAAAACAAAAATTGCTGATGATTCCAAAGAAATGGTTCAAGATTGTACTTCAAAGTACGCATCCTACATTACTAAAAAGGCCAGAGAACGTTGCCAAAGTGAGTGCAGAAAGATTATGAAAGTTGAAGACTTGTTTTGGGCTATGGAGAGTCTAGGATTTGGTGATTATGTTGGTCCTCTCCGACTTTATCTCTGTCGCTATCGCCTTATTGAGAGTAACAAAAGCCGTGGGGAGCTCGTTCCTCCCCACGGTTTTATTCAGGGCTCCAACAATAATTGGCTTGAGCCGATCCGGTGCGGTCCAGGTCCGATCCGAATTGGGCCTAAGTTCAGCTGTCTGCGCAGCCGGTTGTTGAGATTCCTCAACCCACCTTACCACCGTTGAGATTCCTCAACCTACCTTACCGGCGCCACCTACTCCTTTTGTGCGGACTTTTCCATTGACCCAAGCCCAATGGATATGTTTGACTTGGATGAATTCCGTGATGGATTTGGTCTTCCTGATGACTTTAACTTTGATGAGTTGTTTGATGACGGTAAAACCAATTGAGATGCGGTTAAACCAAGGAATTACAAGAAGTAGTTAGCAATAATATGTTATGTTTTTCTTATAAGTGTCTTGTTTAAGTATTTTCTATTTTGTTTAATGAAGGAGTAAAGCTGCAATGTTGAGTTTATCTCAACTTTTTCATTTATGTAATTGAAGTGGAGGTGCTAAGCACCAAAACATTGTTTATGCTCAATTAAAAAAAAACTTTGTTTATGCTTTAGAGCAAATATATTTGGATTGCAAATTATGAGTTAATCTCTTCTTCCTTTTGTTTCGATTATTTTTATGGATTTCACGAGAATGAATTATACACGATTCTAAAATCTAAACATCAAAAACGTATTTGCTGAATTCTCATTTCTTGAGTTATAGATAAAATAATTAAAGAATGTGCATTTCCTTAATGATTAAATATGTTTTTTTCATTAAGAGTTAAGTATATTTTTAGAACTAGAAAATTTAAATTTATAGATATTATTAGGCATAATTAATTTATAAACTATTATACAATATAAAATTGAATAGTAAATGAATTCATATGACTAGTTAAATTGCTTATAAAAAAGACATGACTAATTAAATCTGTTGATTAATTAACAAATAAAAGTATTGTGTGAAATTAATATTATAAGTCCTAAAAGTTAATACGAAAAATTAGACTAAAAATAATGCAAAAAAAAAAATAATAATCAGACTATCAAAATATAAATTTGATACCTAAAAATAATTTGAGGCCTAAAGTTCACATTTTTTTTTCTTTTAAGCCTTTGTCCCTACTCTATAATTCCTACAACTTACAAAGTTGTTTGTATATAGGGACTAAAAACATATTTAACCTATTTTTTAATTACCTTAAAATTTAGAAATTAATGTGACAATGGTTTATTTATTATATAATTTATTAAAGGTGAGTGTAGTAAAATCATTTAATATTTTTTTTAAAGAAATTTAATTTTCCAAAAAAATTAAAAATGCAAATATTTAATGGAGTGTATTCTTTAACAAACCTATGAGGCAGGTCATTTAATTATTATTATTTTTTTACTAGAAGACAAGTTTTTCTTTTTGATCAAAGAAGGCAGGTTATTTAATAAGTCAACGAATATTAAATAATAGATACACAATTAATCATTGTTAAAAAAGAAGCACTTTATCTGTATTTTTAACAAACCTATATGGCAGGTCATTCAATTTTTTTTGACCGGAAGGCAGGTCATTTAATAAATCAATAAATATTTAAAATATTAGATACACAATTAATTATATTTTCACTGAAAATGGAAGTAATTAAATATTTATACTAATAAGGGAATAATTAAAATACTCTCATTAAATGATTTAAAATAATTTAAGTCAAAAAATGCTTTATATGAAATTACTTTTTTTTAGCGTCTGAAAATTTTCACACAAGTACTTAACTGCCACGTCAGCTTCGTCAACAGTGTTAACTAACTGTGATTCACGGCGGGTGTAATACTTTGATTATTATGTTGAGTTCCTAAAAAAATTTATGTGTATGTTATATGTCTTGATGGAATTTAATGACTTATTTAGCATGTTGTGTGTTATTTTGTGGTATAAATATGAGTTTTTTTGCACCCCTCAGTGTACCCCACACCCCCATAAACCTTTAAACCCCAAAATACCCCCGATTTTTTTTAAGAAAAAGTTTTAAAGATTTTCACGGAAATACCTCAAATAACGGTATTTCTGGTTTGATATTTGAAAAAAATAAACGGTCATTTGTCGATTCTCGAAAATACCTTTACAAACCGGAAATACCTATTTATGAGGTATTTCTGGGAATCCTATACCAATTTTTTTAAATTAATTTTTTTGTGTGATTATACGATAACGAAACGATCTAAAATACGATTAACGATAACGATAGACGATAATACAGTAATAGAGAAGAAATACGTCTAAATATATAACATACAAAAGTAAAAAAGTTACGAAATACGAGTACAAATACGCGAAAAAATGAACAAAAACACAACTAAAGGTCCAAAATCCCTAAAACAGTCGCAAGGGTCTCATATACAGAGTGGAATGCCCTCGTCTCCCATGGCACCCCGGAGAAGTGCAGCTGCTCTCTTCATCCTATCACGGTCAGTGGACCAATATCCTCAGCAGCCGCCTCCTGAACTGGAGCATCCTCATGAGACGGAGGCAGAGCTGGAGTCAGACGGGGAATGGACACTTGTCTGTACTAAGGTAGGTAATCAATATCGCAGAGACCCGCCGTGTCTACAAATCTACTGGTGTTCTTGAAAACCCGCGGCGGGGACTGATAGTACACTAGCCACTCTACTATGGACGTCGGAGATGGAGCTTCTCCGAAAGGGTGGATCGAGGATCTGCTGGATACACCCGAACTGCCAACGGACCCTGTCGGCCATATACTTGACTTTTACATCGCCCCCATATCAGCCAACCTTTGAAAAGGGAGATGCTGTGAAATGGAGCGTACTGGTGGTGGTTCTTCCAAGGGGTCCATACGACATCCTTCTGTTGTAATTTATCAAGCCACTGCCGAAAATAAGTAAGCTTCAGTGTGTCCAACTTCTTGTTTTTCTACCGCCGCACGTGGACGCCTCTGTCTACTACGAACTCTTTCCGAGCACTATGGTGGGGAAATGCTCAGATATCCAACAACAAAAAATTAAATGAATATGTAAGTAATTATAAGAATATAAGTAATTTAAAGTAATTAAAAGATTAAAGAAGTAATTACTTAATTACCAGAAGTAGAGAAGCGTATCCACCAATCTGCTGGGTATCATAATAGGCCGTGTCGTTCAGCTGCTCGTAAAGGATGGTGTGAGCAGCTGGACCCCAAGCCCACTGCCACACTGCTGAAAATCCCGGATAATCTACTCCAATAGCAATGGTCTCATAATATCCCTAGTGGCCTGACACTCCGACCAGCAAGAGTTCTGGTCTATGCCCAAAAAATCTACTCCAACAGCAATGGCCTGAGAAGTGATAAAATGGAGCTTAAAGGCCAAAGGTGTGCCGCTGAGCGGCAAGAGGAGCAACGCGAACACGTCGTCCAACGTCACTATCATCTCCCCCCCCACGGCATGTGGAAAGAGAGGAAAAAACAAAAACAATTTTTCTGCAACCTTCTACTTTGACACGGGCACCCCTGTTAGTTTCTGATTGTCAAGATTTTCTCTGTAGCCTTCCAACTTTTTCGTTCGTAACTTTTGATCTGGAACTCCGATTTAGGTGTTTTCTAATTTATTTTAAGAATATTATTGGCCTATTTTAACCACCACATTGATAAGTCCAATTTTAGTGTCTTTTTAGTCTTTAAATTAAATAACCTATGTGGAATTTTTGTTCTATTTTTGGATTATTTTACTATAATGTGTTTGTTTTTATTTTCAAGTCTAACTTTAAAGTAAATAAAGAATTTTGGGTTTTTAAAGACCAAGGAGCAAAGTCACACAGGAAAAGGAGCAAAGAAAAATGAAAATCAAGCTAAATCCACAGTAGATCGTCATGCGCCCCAACAAGTGAAAAAGAGAGAAAATGAAACAGAGGGACAGAAACTTTGGCTCGGTCCGTGCGCATTTGGGCCTGGTCTGTGCGCCTTCCGTACCTGAAAAAAAACTAGTCATTTAGCGGGGATCAGTGGCGGATCCAGGACCCCAGGGTTGGGGGTGTCAAATTTTTGAAATACACAATTTGATAAAAATTTATCCTTTTGATGACATTTTTCAAACACACTATTAATACTAATTAGAATTAAGCTAATGCAATGTACCAAAAAAAGAATTAAGCTAACACAAATTAGAGGCTAATACACACTATAAACTTAACTATTTTTTCTTGAAAAGTTTTCTAAAACAAGCTAAAAAACTAAACAAAGAGCAAAACAGCTTGTTGTTCAAACATTGATCATATTAATGAAATTCCAACTTTAAATTATATACTAATATTTTCAACCAGAATGTTGGTATTTAAAAAGGCGTTGCCAACGACATGAAGCTTCAGATATCCTTCATCCTACCCTACTACTGGTAGAGAACATATTTTAAAATTAAAAAAAGTCAAAAGGAAGAAATTAAGCAATTAAACAATTAGGGTTACCAATTTTCCCCAAATCGAAAACTAAACAATTAGGGTTTTCAATTTTCCCCAAATCAAAAATTAAACAATTAGGGTTTTCAATCGTAGAATCAAACAATCACTTCAGTATATTAGACTAGAAAAGAGAAGAAATCTAACCTGTTTTATTTGAGAGTTCAAAGAAAAAGAAAAAGAAAAAGTTCTTCTGTGAGAGAAGAACAGAGAAGCCGTGAGACTGAGTGAGAGAGAGAACACAGCAGCCAGGTCCGTGAGAGAGAGAGAGAGAGAGAAGCCATCGCCCACCGTGAGAAGAGAGTTGAGTGAGAGAGCTCGTAGAGAATGTGAGAGTCTGTGAGAGAGAGAGAGAGAGAGATTTGTTCGTGTGTGAAACAGTGACTGTGTTGCGTTTTGGGTAAATTAAATTTAGATCTTTGGTGCAAATGGGTTCATAATTTGGACTATTGGTGCAATTTAAAATATTCAGGTGTGTCAAAAAAATATTTCAATAAAGTGGTAAGCCAAAAAAATATTTTTTTGGGGGCTCCGCCATATGTGGCTCAACCATATGTGGCTCCGCCACTGGCTGGAATCACCTTTTGTCATTGAAAATTACTCTAAAAGTTTAGTCTAAGTTCTTAAGCATTGTATTCTATTCTCTTAAGTTCTTGCATTTTACTTTATGCTCTTTACTTTCTTGCACTTTTAAGTTCTGTTCTTACATTTCCAACAACTTTATATTCTGTCTTTTTTCGCTTTCATTTACATTCTGTCATTTACATTACGCAATTTACATTCCGTCATTTACATTTCTTGTCATTTCCTTTTTATGTCTTCTTCTTCTAAGTCCTTGTCTGCAATGATCATGAGTGAGTAGACCCTTCTAGTCTTGGGATTGTGGGAATAATCCAATTATACATCCCTAAACAATCCCAAGTCTAGACTCTATTTTATTTAAGTTTTTTATTCTAATCTAACCTCATTGCTTTTAAAGTTATAATTCAAATATCAAACGAAGTACCGAAAAGTGAACTTTGGTATTAGAACTATGAGGTTAGACAAGATGATCAAAACATGAGAATAGTTTTGAGAATCTTGGGACAATAAGGTTTGTACTTAAGGGGTCTTGACAATAATCAACCTTGAGAATAAGTTTGATTATTGGTTTAAGACACACTCTTGTATTCCGAAAGGAAACATGAGTTACCAATGAACACCTTGTCCTTTGAAAAGAACCTAATATAGAATAGAGGATGGATGAGAGATTGTGAAATATTTCTATCATTGAGATGAAACCACAATCCTAGGACGCCTTTAATTTCTTAATTTAAAACCAAACAACAATTTCTTCTATTTAGTTGATCATCACCGAAACTGAGATAGGTAATCACGAAGTCCTTGTGGATCGACACTCTTCTTATTACGCGATAAAAACGTATACTTGCAGGCTATCAAGTTTTTGGCGCCATTGCCAGAGACTTAGGGATATTAATTGATCTTTCAGTATCGGTTAGACTAGAAATCTTTTTATTTTTGTTAAACTTTGCTTCTCTTTTTATTTGAATGCGATGAGCTCGTAGTCTTGGAGAATAATTGTTGAACCAATTCCTGCGTGTGGATTGCTTTATGCTGCAAGGATGTGTGTGGATGTTCCTGTAGGTGGAGCCCTAATGAATAAAAACATAACAGATGCTTATGTTCTCATTGAAGATATGACTCAAAACCATTATCAATGGACACGTGAGCGGGCCATAACTGCTCCACCCGCTCCAGCAAAAGAACCAGGTAAGTATGAAGTTTCTACCATTAATCATCTTGCTTTTAATATGGACGCATGTTGTGCGAAAAGGTGATGTGCAAGTATACACAATCGCAACAAGTAATACAATGATAAGTAAACATCGTTCTCACGAGGATTGTTGAGTTTACTTATATTTTTAAATTAGTAATTTAGTTAGTGAGTATCACAAATAACAATAACAAGTTGTCAACAAGTATTGTGAATAACATAAATGAAAGTAAGCAAGTAAAGATAGATGATGAGTAGAAACTCAGAATGAGAGTAGTTGAAATATGAGAGAGATAAGTTGAACCGCTTTCGTTGCTAAGTAAATCCCCAAAAGCAAAGCGTTATAACATCGACGCTATAACGCCAAGCTACCAGTAGCATATGATTGTGTGCCTTTCAGTCACTAACGCCAGGGTTTTGTTACAAGACTCTTATGTCTAGGTTCTAAATAAGTCCACCCCTGTATAATAAAGAACCCACAACTTTTTCCCTATGAACTATTGTTTTCCTATGTCTAGGCGAAGCAAATGATGCTTAAATGTCTTTAAACAACTTTTCATTCATATCAATCCTTGAGTTTGAGTTCGATTCATGAACCATGTCTGTACCCATGAATATACCCAGTTTAGCTGATCACTTCTAAAACAAGTTTGAAAGTATTAAAATGCAAAGATTGAAACGCAAAACATTAGATGTTATAAATACAATACTAAAGGTTCATTACAAAGCTCAAAGCAATCCAACTACAAGTGTTTAGCTCATGATAAACATCATCAACAAAATACAAGACAAATGACTCATATTATCGTAAACAAGAAGAGGGAAGATGGTTGCAAAAGATACAAACCATTAACTCCACTTCATCAATAGCTTGATGACGCTATAACGTGAGCTTCACAGCGGTATAAAAAATGGTAAACTAAAACTAAAAAGAAAAGCTTGAAAGGTGTGTTAATGGAGGAGAAGGGTGTCAAGGTTCTCTCCAAAAAACTCTCTCTAACTTCAGATGGGGGGTAGTGTGTTGAGGAAGATGACCCTCTTTGCAAAAGATAAAGCCAACTTGCTCAAAAAGGTGATTTGACAAGCCACCAACCAAAAGTACCCTCCACATGCAAGTGAACAAGTGTCTCTAAAAAGCCTTTTAGTAGGTGACTTTAACAGCAAAAATATCCTTTAAATATGGGCTGAAATGACATAAAGTATGAGATCCAAAATTGTGCTTTTTGCTTTTCTCTGGCGCAACCGCTATAACGTCTGATGCTATAACATACTGAGCAAACACATTAAAACACAAGATGGGGCACCAAAGTGCCAAATGATCACAAATCAGTTCCTAACCCTCTTTTACATTAAACAACATATATTTACTTAATTAAACAACAATATTACTTAAGAACTTGAATTAATTTAAGTAATAAGAGCATAAATAACTCATATAAATATGAGTTATCAACACACTTTTCCAAAAATTTGAAAAATTAAATGTTAGTGTTGTCTCACCTTCTTCTCCTTCCCCAACTCCACCCTGTGAAATATGTGGTGTTGTTGGCCACACTGGGGTTGAATGCCAACTTTGGGCTAATCCTAATGCTAATGAGCAAGTGAACTATGCTCAAAATGG
Source organism: Oxytropis ochrocephala (assembly GCA_020916435.1). Classification (NCBI taxonomy): domain Eukaryota; kingdom Viridiplantae; phylum Streptophyta; class Magnoliopsida; order Fabales; family Fabaceae; genus Oxytropis; species Oxytropis ochrocephala. Next base: position 52,249,992 of record CM037089.1, read on the forward strand.
GGATCCTTTTTCTACTACCTATAACCCCGGATGGAGGAATCATCCAAATCTTTCCTATAAGAATCCTCCATCCGATACCCCTTTTCAACCAAAGAGCTAGGACACCTCCTAGTTTTCAAAATTTTCAAAATCAAAAGGCATTCACCCTCAAAAAATCCAATTTGGAAAACTTGTTGAAATGAGAAGTCATGATTCCCGAGTTCAAGGCCCAATATTGGTTTACTCAACAAAATGTTGGGTATGAGTTTTCCACCAAAATCGATAATATTAACCAGATTTCTTATGGATTATGCTAGAGAGGTAGAATGTAAATAAAAGACTGCGAGAGATATACGATGAGGTGTTGCGGAAGAACTCATTGAGATTGTAATCTCACCCTTTAATGTTTATGCTTTTACAGATGATCAAGGAAAGGTCTTATTTGGTGAAAAAAAAGTTATGAAGCTTTATTTATTTGTTGATGCAGACCTTAAATGAATTTAAGTCATTATGTATTGAGATATGAGACTCTTTAGGGATTTTCTATTTATTTCATGTATTAACTTTAAAGGTAACTAGGTTGTACGTTTCCCTAAGTTTGGATTAAAGTGATGTATTCAAGTGCAAGTGATTTTATTTATACGACAATGATGATGGAGTTCTTATGATATATGTTTATGAAAGTTCGTTAAATATGCTTAGGTTGAACTCTTATGATGGCTATATGATGATATATTTTAATCCAAGTGTAGAATTGTGTACCTGTGACAAATTACAAAGTGTAATATACTAGACTTTATGACATCTAAATGTTAGGATGTTACAGAGGGACTACATTGATATATGTTTGGAAAAATGAGGGACTGAATAGAAATATTTGAAATGTCATACACCAAATTGGACTTTTTTGAAAAGTCAGTGACTACATAAGTTATTAACTCATTAAACATGGCCTGCACCAATACATGAGACACAAAAAGCCTATGTTCGGAGAACAAGTAAGTCTCATAGATCAAGAAAGGTCTGGTTATCAAGGAGGGGGTGGCAAGTAAGCACATAGGGAATGACATTTTCATTAGTAGAGAAGAGCTCTTTAAAATAATCAATGGCCACAATTTCAAGCTCTTGAGGTTCATGAATCCAATCACCCGATCATTTTGTAACACATGATTGCTCTGCATTATATGTCTAGTTTGACTAATTTTAATTAATTTTTCTTAAGTTTTTCTTAATTATAGTGAGTTTAGTTTCATATTAGTTTGATTTTTGAGATACTTGAAACCTTTAATTTGTTTGTTTTTGTTGTCCTTCGCCTATAGAGATATGGAAGCCGTTGTTAATGTCGATTCTTACCTGAAACTCTCCTGGCGATGGGCCTGGCTCTCCAAGCGATGAGGAAAATGTTGTCAGTGTTGATTCTTACTTGTTCTCCGAACAAGTAAGAATAAACATAGGCTTTTTGAGACCGGAATAATCTCGTGAGGCGATGGTGAAGCAGTTTTCAGTGATTTTCCATAAGCTCACAAGATGATGTGATCATCTCGCTAGACGATGGTGAAGCAGTTTCAGCGATTTTCCTATAGCTCGCCAGGCGGTGCGACTTTCTCTCCAGGCGATGAGTCACTTACTCAACTCCTATTTAAACTTGTAAATCAAATTTTAGGTCATTCTCATCATTGGGGACAATCCCCTTTTTTCACTCTCAAGTCCAAGACGACCAGGATTCCCACTTCGCTGACCTTTGTTGATGATTCAAGCTTGGGAACAAGTAGGAGCACCAATGTTGTCATCTTCTCCCTCTAGTTTGATCTTTTCTCTTGTTTTCTCTATTTCTATATCTAGTTAAACTTCTTGTTGTTGGGGATGAGTAACGATTTATGAATCTCATATATTTTGAATTAAACCTCTGTTATTTGAATGAATATTATTAGTTATGTTTCAATCTTTGTCCTTAATGCTTTCTATGTTTTTTTTGATACAAATGCTTTCTAGGATTTGATCACTCTTAATATTGGAGTATATAAATAATAATTCATTGATAGTAAGATAACCAATGTTAGTTAGAAGTAAACTAGTGTTAGTTAGTTAACCATGTTTCTATTATTTTGTTACAATTGGTTGTATCTGTTAGGGTATAGTTAGCCCCAATTTGGTTAGGTTAGTTTTACTTATCTCACCTTGTATATGTACTCCAAACTCAATCATTCAATGTATGTATCATTTCAAAATTTTGGAATTCTATTCTTTTATGGTGTCAGAGCAGAGACATTTGCTATGTGTGCCAATCGTTTCCCTCACCACCAAGCTCACATCAGTCAACAATGGTGGAAATTGTTACACAAACCGAAGAACCCGGTGAAACCCAACAAATGCAGAAAAACGAGGGACAATCCAAAGACCTGTGTTAACCTAACAAGTCCCTACTACCTTCATCCTGCTGAGAACCCCAGGTGCATTCCTCGTTACACTAGTGATGAATGGGAACAATTATGACACCTGGAGCAATAAAATGAGAAGAGCACTTCTCACCAAGGACAAGATCAAATTTATCAACGGCAAGATCAGGGTGCCAGCGAAAAGCAATGATCTCTACGAAGCGTGGGAACGATGTAACAGAACTGTGGTTGCTTGGATCGTTGGTTCCCTTGCATCGGAGATAGCACAGAGCATCGAGAACGTCGAGAACGCCTTCGATCTATGGAACGAACTCAAGAATCAATTTTCGAAGGGAGATGCTTTTCGAATGTCTGATTTAATGCAAGAAATACACTCTATTAAACAATGAGAAATTAGGAACATCAACTTATACTACACAGATAAGGTGATTTGGGAGGATCTTGAGACTCTTAGGCCGATCAACGCTTGTGCATGTGGAGTAGTAGACGCCAACATCAACAAACAACGTGAAGAAGAGTACATGATATGCTTCTTGAAAGGTCTCAACGACCAATACATTACTGTCAAGACACAAATCATGATGATGGAGACATTAACGGGAATTAGCAAGGTGTTTTCCCTAACCTTGCAGCAAGAAAGGAAATTGAATGGAAACGTTTTGGGTGAAATCCCTAAAACGGGGCTAATGGCGAATGCAGGATCGAGCCAGAACTTTCAAGGAAGGGGAAATAATAATTCACGAGGAAGGGGACGTGGTAGATTCCTTGGAAGAAGCTACAACAACAACTCTAGCAAAGTATGCACCTATTGTGGGAAACAAGGACACACAATTGAAGCTTTCTATTTCAAACATGGCTTCCCATGGGGTTTCAAATTCTGTGACAAAGAGGGCTCTACGAACAACGCAACAACTGAAGCAACCAACACGCATGATGAGAATGCAACACCTCAAGCAAATGAATCATCTGTAAGCATCACGCCAGAGATGTACTAGAAGCTTATGGCGTTGCTGAGCAAGAATGGAGATGGAGGAACTATCCAAGCACACCACGTGATAGCATCCAACATGACACAAGATTCATTAGGTAAAATCATGTACACTCTCTGGATTGTGGATACAGGGGTCACATATCATATATGTAATAGTTTATCCTTGTTTTATTCATATCATATTAGGATTCCTAATGGAACAAGAACCTATGCTAAATATGCTAGAACTATCAAGTTTAACTCTTATTTGATTCTTCATAATGTGTTGTATGTGCCTGAATTTGGTTTCAATCTCATTTCTAGTTATAAGTTGTCTCACTACTTGAAGTGTTAGATATTTATTTATGATGATGATTGTACTATACAGGAAAAGTCTACATTGAGGACGATTGGGCATGCTAGAGCGTTCCACTCCCTTTATGTGCTTGACCAAGAATCTAAGTGCTTGTCTGCATTTAATGTAAATGCTGATTCTGTTTCCATTCTTTGCCAAAATAGTCTTGATCATTCTGAATGTAACCACATTGTATATGAAGAACTTTCTTTGTGGCATCTTAGACAAGGACACCCTTCTCATAGTGTAATCAAACATATTTGTTATCATTTACCATATGTACAAGATGTTTCTAATAAAATGTGTGATTCATGTCATCTTGCAAAACAACATAAACTGCCATTTCCTATTAGTAATACTAGAAGTAAGAATGCATTTGATCTAATACACATGGACCTATGGGGACCTTTCTCTACCCCATCTGTCCATGGTCACTTGTATTTTCTTACTGTTGTGATTTTTTACAAGACATAAATGGATATTCCTCATGAAAAACAAGTCTGAGACAAGAGATTTGATCAAGAACTTCAACAACATGCCTACACACTCAATTTGGAGTTCTTGTGAAGAGCATTTGGACTGATAATGGACAAGAATTTATGGTGACAGATTTCTACCTTTGCAATCTGATGTTTGATTCCCCATTAGTTATCGTTAATTTTGAGATTTGTTTCATCAATTTGTTCTCTTGGTTTTTAGTTGTGATTATTTGTGTGTTGTGAAGTTCAATTAATGAGTTTAAATTCTGCTTTTTGGTGAATACTGTGAACCCTAGCTTAATATGTCTTCCTCAATGTTCATCGTTGATCCAAAAAGTTTAGTTGAGAATGTGTGTTGAGGTTAAAATAAAAAATTGTTTCAAATTATTCTCTAAAAATTCAAAAGCCAAGTAGCAACAAAAAAAAGTAAAAAAAAATTGAAAAAATAAAATAAAAAAATAGTGGCAAAAAAAGGTGTATATTAGTAACAAAAAGGCACTACTAAGGGTAAAATTGTCCAAAATAACTCAGAAAATTCTGCAAAAAGTCTATAAAATTTCTCTAAACTCATTTTTGATCTTCTGAATTTTTTTTGGAATTTTTGGACTTTATTTGCGGTATTTTTCTCTAAACACACAAATATTACACTTTTTAGTCTATTTTCGTCATATCGTGAGTCGGTCTTTGTCTTTTTTGGCATTCTTTTGAGTCTTCTCTCTTTGTTATTTGTTTCTTATGTGTCTTTAAACTTCTTTAAGTTTTGTCTTAGAGTTTCAAGTTGTCTTTTTTGGCCTCTTGTATGTTAATCTTTATTGTTTGTTTTGTCATAACTTCTCTAAGTTTACCACAAGCTTGATAAGCGATTTAACTGGTTCTTTTAAGAGCTCAAGAGCGACACTTTTAGGGAGTAGTAAAAGGCAAGAGATTATATCATTAAAAAAAAGCCAATTGAGTGACAAACACGAGTGATCATTATTGAGTGTAAACACTAAGGTGTGTGGAGATGTCCTTTTTATTTATTTGATTTATTTTGTTCTATTATTGTTGTGATCTTAGTGAGTGGTGAGGACTTTTACTCTTGTTACTTGTTTGATCATTTGGTACTTGTTAGCTTTTTGGAATCATGAATAGATGTTTGGACTATAAACAAGAATGTGTTGCAAAAACTCTAAAGAAGTATAAGGTTGGTGATTTGCTCCGGAAGATGCATGAGAGGTATGAAGAGAATATGAGACAAAAAGAAAGAAAGTTTAAAAAAGAAAGGAGCTATGAGAGGAGAGATAGAGAAAAAGAGAGAAAACATGGAGATTATTTGAGAGAAAATGAGTTGAAAGAAAAAGTGAGCATTCCAAACTTTCATGGGAAGAGTGACCCCGAAGCGTATCTTGATTGGGAGCTTCAAGTAGAACAATTTTTCTCTTGTTGTGATGTTAGTGAAGAACAAATGTTGAAGTTGGTTGTGGCAGAGTTTAGAGATTATGGTCTTATTTGGTGGGATCAAGAAAAAAAAGCTTAAGAGGAATTGTGAACTTGCTCTTATTGAAAAGTGGAAAGATTTGAAGACCATGATGATGAGGAGACATGTTCCTTCTTATACCCATAAGGAGTTGCGTGAAATATTGCATAGGTTTACTCAAAGAAGTAAAAGTGTTAGTGAGTACTTTGAGAAGTTAGAGGTGGCTATGACTAGAGCTAATGTGGAGGAGAATTTGGAGGATAACATGGATAGGGTTCTTGATGGTCTAAATGACGATATAAGGAGCAAGTTGAGCGTCACCATTTTGTAACAATTGAAGATATTGTCCACCAAGCTATTAAGGAGGAAAGACAATTGCAAATTAAAAAGTTCTATAAGAAATCTCCTTCAAATTATTACTCTTCAAGTTGGAAGAACAATTCCAAGAAGAAGGGGTCTCCACTCAAAAGATAAGTTGTTGCAACCTCCAAGGGTAAAGGTACAATTTCTAACTCTTCTTCTTTGAACCCTAAGTTAAAGAACATGAAATGTTTTAAATGCTTAGAGTATGGGCACATTGCATTAAATTGCCCAACTAAGAGAATCATGGTCTTGAGACAAAATTGGTGCATTAATTCACAAGAGATTGAATGTAAGAAAAATCCTCAAGAGGGAGATTTGCTCATGGTTAATAATTTTTTTGGAGTCTATGAGAAAGATGAGAATGATTCACAAAGAAATAATATTTTCCAAACTAGGTGTCTCATTCTAGGAAATATATTTTCTTTGATAGTTGATGGAGGTAGTTCTGCAAATGTTGCTAGCACTAGGTTAGTGTCAAAGCTTAATCTTGAAACTACTCCACATCCTAATCCATATAAAGTGCAATACTTAAGTAATCATGGAGAATTAGAGATAAATAGACAAGTCAAGATATCATTTTCCATTGATAAGTATTGTGATGAGGTTCTATGTGATGTAGCACCCATGGAGGCTAGCCACATATTGCTAGGGAGACCTTGGAAATTTGATAGGAAAGTTATTCATGATGCTGAATCCAAAATATATACTTTTGTTCACAATAGAATCAAATTCACTCTTCACCCTGTTAGTCCAAACAAGGCTAAAGAAGACATGTTGGCTTTGAAACTTAAAATAGAAAAAGAGAAAGAAGAGTTGAAAGAAAATGAAAAGGAGTTTGCTAAAAGAGAGACAAAGAGAGAAAATAAAAGCAATGAAGAGAAAGAAGTAGAGAATAATAAAAATCTCTTAAAAAGGGAGATTGAGATCAATAGAGCGTTGTTGGTAAGACCTATGCTTAAACTTGAAGTTCCATTTCACTATTTTTGTTCTTATGCTAACAATTTTCCTTATGTTGTTGATCTTTTTTTGAGCATGCATAGGGGTGTCTATTCAAGAGAGGTGCCCCATGGTTTGGTGCCTTATGGTGCTACTCCTAATTTCCATGTTTCCAAGGAAAGCAGTATGCTTGAAGAGGTTGATTCCAATGAAGTTTCTTTTGGTTTGATTCCTTGCACAAGTGTAAAATCAATTATGCTTTCTAAATTCATGGTGAAAAAAATTTATTTTGAATTGCTTAAGTTCTGTTTTTCCCGTGTGTTTGAAAATCTTGCAAATTTGATTATGGAATGGTTTAACTTGTGTCTATTGCCAAAGTTTAAAATAAGAGTCATCGGGTTGGGTCAATTCTTACTCCAACCTTTATAGGAGAAAGACACAATGTTGTTATTTCAATGCTCAAGCAAAGAAAGGTAAATTTGTTTATAGGTATCTACTCCAAAAGGTATAAATTTCTTCCTAGCTTTTACTTTTCATTGTCTACTTTTGCATGGAGTTGGATGTTGCTTATCTTTGTCAAATGTATTGATTTTTCCCAATTTCCATTTGATCCTGGAGGTATGTTGGTATTGATTTGAGTTTTTCTTTCTTCATGTAGGACACAACGGAAATCAAATTCGAGGTCGAATTTCTTCAAGAAGGAGGGAATGTTATGGACGCAAAAAGCACAAAGTTTAAAGACTTGGCACTTGGAACGATGTCTTTTAAATTCTCTTGTAGTTGAGATTTTATAGGAATTTAAAATTGTAATAAGCCATATATTTTTAGGCATGTTATTTCCCTTTCTTAGAAGCCTAATTGTGTAAGGCTTAGTTTGGGCTTGAATTTGGGCTTCTAGTTGTTATGTTTTCTTTTTAGTGAGCCCACAACCTATTCTCTATATATAGGTGTGGTTTTGCAAGTTGTAAAAACCTTTGATCATATTTTTAATTTGAGTGGAATTAGCACAAGTGCTCTCTCTGGGGTTCTTATTTGAACAGTCTTTGGATCTTATCAAGAGCTTAGGGTTTTTGTGGCGATCCAATCATGAGGATTATCATCTTTCCATGAAAGATGTGGCTTCTCTTCACCACATAGTCATCTCCTGTTTTCTCCATCTTTTGATTTTATTCTCTTTTGTGTCTTTATTTACTTATTCGTCTTGTTTTGTATTTGATTATGGAACGATCCGTTGATTTGAGTGAATTAGTAACAATAATTCACATCAACCATGAGAAAGGAATTATGCATAAAAGAACCTGTGTTGAGACTCTCAGCAAAATGTTATGGCAGAAAGGAAGCACAAAAACATACTTAATGTGACTAGGGCTTTAATGTTTCAGTCACGTTTGCCAAAGGTGTTCTAGTCTTATGATGTCACGGTTTTGCTTCAACTCTCTCACGGTTTTGCTTCAGTGGTGCTGCAGGACAAGTCTCGCTATGAAGTTCTACATCATCATATTCCTGGTTTACAATATCTGAGAGTCTTTGGATGCCTCCGTTTTGCTTCAACTCTCTCACAAGGCAGAAACAAACTTGATCCTAGAGAAATGAAATGTGTTTTACTTGGATACAAAGCCGTGGATCAAAGGATACATCCAAATGGACCTAAAAAGCAGATAAATTTTTATCTCTGGGAATGTTGTCTTATATGAAGACACATTTCCCTCATCTCACTTCACCACCACCAAACATATCACCAGAAAGTCCCCTTAGTACCAACAACACACTTCAAACACCACCAAACATATCACCAGAAAGTCCCTTAGTTGCCAACCAACTGATACACCAACCATTACACCAAACACTGCCCTCACCAATACACCAGAAAACTCAGATACAACCACCCTATAAAGACCAGTCTGAACCATCAGACCTCCCATTCATTATAATGACTACATATGCAACACTACTTTCACACGCCTCCAAGAACCTATATCCCATTCAATCTGTGATTGGTTATGCGAAACTCATGCCATCCTACAAGAAAATTGCCTTGTCCATATGTTCTCTCATTGAGCCAACTACTTACAATCAAGCCTCTAGGTCTGCGTTCTGGAATCAAGCCATGAAATAAGAACCGGGAGCTTGGGAACAAAATCAGACATGGGAATTGACATCTCTCCCTCCAAGGAAGAAAGCAATAAGGTGTAAGTGGGTATACAAGATCAAGTACAAGGTCGATGGGTCCATAGAGAGGTACAAGGCCAGATTAGTAGCCAAAGAGTACACTCAAAACGAAGGCATTGATTACTCGTACACCTTTCCACCTATTTCCAAGATGACAGCAGTGAGACTACTCTTAGCCATCGCTACAAGTCAGTCTTGGCACCTACAACAGCTTGATGTAAACAATGTGTTTCTCCATGGTGAGCTAGATGAGGAAGCTTACATGGACAATCCTCAATGATACAATTCACAGTCTGCCAATCAAGTATGTAGATTACTGAAGTCATTATATGGTCCTAAGAAAGAAAGTAGGCAATGGTTTGAAAAATTATCTACATTCCTCATATCCCTTGGCTATAAACAATCTCATTCTGATCACTCTCTTTTTACAAAATCTATTACTGGAAGGTTTACAATATTACTTATCTATGTGTTATACCCCAATTTTGTCTGAGTTCTTTTTAATAGTTTTTAATTTGGACTTTTTCAACCATTCTATTTTGGACTTTTTCTGAAAATTACAAAAAATAGTAGTTTTTTTGCGTATTTTCGGGTGTTAGTTTTTAGCTACTATTCAAAGGAAATTTCTCTCTCCTTGGACCTCGTTTTTACGGTCTGAACGGTGAAAGTGAAGACATATTTCCCACGAACCCGCTGTAAAAAAATGAAGACGATCCGACGGTTAACGAATCCGGAATCGCACTTTTACGATCAGAGGTTTGAGAAAAACAGACCAAAAACTGCAGCTATTGCGAAGGCAATTTCTCTCTCATCAGATCTTGTTTCAACGATCCGAACGGTGAAAGCATAGATATATGTCTCACGAACCTACTGTCAAAAAAGGAAGACGATCCAACGGTTAACGAATCCGAAATCGCAATTTTACGGTAACAGGTTTGATAAAAACAGGAATTGTGTTTTAAAGGGGAATTACTTTCTCTACCTTGTTTTAGTCCCACATCGCTCCCAAGAAACAAGAGCTCCCTAGCAATTGGATATAAAAGGGGTTGAGAGGTGAAGATGAGGGAGGAGATCATTGGCGGGTTAAGTGATCTTTTGGGTCAAAGCGTTCGCGGCCCATTTCACTAAAAACCTGTCTTTGATCATTTGAACGTTTTGAGTCGGCTTTCCGATTCTCAAAGCGGTTCTTGCGGTCTTGGGGTCAAAATGGACTAGATAGGAGTCCGGTTTGCTGCTCAGTCCTGTTCGGCACTCGTCGAGTCCAGGTTAGTTTTGTAATTATTTTGTTTATTTTTATGTACATATTTATTTATCATTTATTTATAATATAATCTATTTATTTATTTATTTATTGTTTATGTATATATCTATTCATGTTTATTTATGTATATAGTTATTTATTTATTTATTTTTTAGCCTAGTCTTTATTTAATTATCAGTTTTTGTCTTTTTTTATGCACAAATTAGTTTATTTCTTCAAAAATCAAATAAAAGACTAAGTCGATTGTACAACCGGGTTAGTCATCATCCTAGGACCAATGAAATTTATATGCAATTCGGTAATCCTAAAAACTTATAAAAATACAAATAAATTATTTTTTTCTAAAATAAAAGACTAAGTCGGTTGTACAAACCGGGTTAGTCATCATCATAGGACAAATGAGTATCATGCATTCGAAGAATCCTAAAAACTTATAAGTAAATAAATAAATCACTTTTCCTAAAAATAGGAGACTAAGTCGGTTGTACAACCAAAGTTAGTCGATGTTCTAGAACTAATGAGTCAGATAGATTCGGGAGTTCTAGAATACCTATTCTAAAACCAACTCACCTCACATCAAACAAACTTCTTTCAAAAAAACCTCAAAAATACTTTCAATAAAGTAGGGGACTATGTCGGTTGTACAATCGGGTTAGTCAACGTCTTAGGATCAGTGAGCTGTACAGTTCAAAGAGTCCTAGGACCCCTACACTAAAAAACACCAACCAACAAACCTTTTTCAGGAAGAACTACGTAGCTTTGATTCCTCCATTGCATCCGGAGGTACGTAGGAGCAAGAGTAATCTCTTGTCAAGCACTAAAAATTAAAATTTTAATTAAGTCTTTTTCATTATAAATAATAAGGGTAAATATTATAAAGCATAAATAATTAGACAAAGGATGTCGTGGGGTGCTAATACCTTCCCCACGCATAACGACTCCCGAACCCTAAACTAAGCCTTATCTTAAACCTAAAGGGATTTTCCGAATTTGCCCTTAAACTAAAATTTGGTGGCGGCTTCCTATGAACCCTTCGAAGAATCCTTTCCCGGATTTTTCGGTCGCTACACTATGTTGATGATTTAATTATGGCGGGCATTGACATGGATGAAATTAATTCTGTCAAACACAAATTGAACAATGCTTTTAAGATCAAAGATTTGGTTTCCATGAGGTACTTCCTTGGCATTAAAGTTGCCAGAAATTCCACTGGAATATCTATCTATCAGCGCAAATATGCACTTGATCTGCTTGGTGAAACTGGTTTGTTGGGATAAAACCCACTCATATGATCAAGTCTCCTCACTTTGGCTCTAATCAAGTCTCCTCACTTAGGCTCTGCTGAAGATTCTGCTACTGTAGACGCTAGCAGCTATCGTCGCCTCATTGGAAAACTTCTTTATCACAACACCACAAGACCTGACCTGAGTTTTTCTGTGCAAAAATTAAGAAGTATATGGCCAACCCTAAAGAAAAACATTTACAAGCTTCACATCGTGTACTTAGTTACATCAAGAACGCTCTTGCTTAAGGGTTGTTTTTCCCAACATCTTCTATTCTCGCAATCGAAGCATTCGATGACTCAGTTGGGCAACGTGTGTTGCCACAAGGAGATCTCGTCATAGGCTTTTGTGTGTTCCTTGGGACCGCCTAGAGTGTTACGGGCTGGGCTCCGGCCCGCCCATCCAGGCCATTGGGCCAAACTGTATATGGGCGTGGTTGGGCGGCCCAATATTCTCGATGGGTCAGAAAATGTAAGGCCCAAGCCCGCCCAACACCATCCCATGGGCCAATGGGCCGGCCTAACGGGCCGCAAACCATTGACTTTTTAAATTTTTAACTATATGAAGTCTTGGATTTAACACATTAACTTTAAAGAGTCACATAAACATTTCACATAAGAATCACTAAAGACATAATGTTCATTATAATCAAACGTTAATCAACAATATGAAGTACTGGATTACTAGCATCAATCTCAATCTTTGTTTTCACTTCTATGACTTCAACAAAAATTGCAAGTTTAAGAGCAACACAAAACAACCAAGTTTAATCGTTTACCAATACCACACAAAATGGTTACAACATGATTATGATGAAAACCACAGAAAAGGTATGGCCTTTTCCACAATCTGAAAAGTGTAAATCACAGAGAAGGTATTGTCCTGTTTGACAATTAGAAAGAAAAAAACGACACCTACACTACATATCATGAAGTGAAATTGAAAAAAAAATAAAAGTTGATGGTAGAGGAAGCTTGGAGTTGGTGCGTCTGTGAGTGTGAGTGACTCTGGTCTCTGTGACTGTGAGAAAGAGAAGAGATTGAGGGTTTGTGTTCTTTGTTGTTGGTGCGTGAGTGAGAGTGAGAATGAAATGAGAGCCCGTGGCTTGAGACGAGTTGAGTGGGAGAATAATAGGGTTTCCAATTTGGGTTTGAAATTTGAAGAAAAAAATATAAAAAGAAGCAGGCTTGCCCGAAGCCCATGGGCCAGCCCGACCCGACCCAATTATATCATCGGGCTAATTGGGCCGGGCCAAAAAATACGATTGATTTTGGGCTACTATTTTTAAAGCCCAACCAAAAAATCGGGCCGCTGGGCCGGCCCACTGGGCTAGGCCCAAATTGACAGCTCTAGGACTGTCTCATTTCATGGAAATCAAAGAAGCAAACCACAGTATCTAAATCATCCACTGAGGTAGAGTACCGTGCTCTGGCCTCCACTGTTTGAGGGCTTCAATGGCTCACCTACATTCTACAAGACTTCTCCGTGCCTGTTATTACTCCTGTCTTGTTATATTGTGATAGCCAATTTTTGAGACACATTGCTCCCAATTCTAGCTTTCATGAAGGAACCAAACACACTGTTATACCCCAATTTTGTCCGAGTTCTTTTTAATAGTTTTTAATTTGGACTTTTTCAACCATTTTATTTTGGACTTTTTCTGAAAATTACAAAAAATAGTAGTCTTTTTAGCTACTATTCGAAAGAAAATTTCTCTCTCCTTGGACCTCGTTTTTACGATCTAAACGGTGAAAGTGAAGACATATTTCCCACGAACCCGCTGTTAAAAAATGAAGACGATCCGACGGTTAACGAATCCGGAATCGCACTTTTACGATGAGAAGTTTGAGAAAAACGGACCAAAAACTGCAGCTATTGCGAAGGCAATTTCTCTCTCATCAGACCTCGTTTCAACGATCTGAACAGTGAAAGCGTAGATATATGTCTCACGAATCTACTGTCAAAAAAGAAAGACGATCCAACGGTTAACGAATCCGGAATCGCACTTTTACTGTGAGGGGTTTGAGAAAAACGGACCAAAAACTGCAGCTATTGCGAAGGCAATTTCTCTCTCCTCAGACCTCGTTTCGACGATCCAAACGGCGAAAGCGGAGATATATGTCTCACGAACCTGCTGTCAAAAAAGGAAGACGAGCCAACGGTTAACGAATCCGAAATCGCAATTTTACGGTGACAGGTTTGAGAAAAACGGGAATTGTGTTTTAAAGGGGAATTGCTTTCTCTACCTTTTTTTATTCCCACATTGCTCACAAGAAACAAGAGCTCCCTAGAAATTGGATATAAAAGGGGTTGAGAGGTGAAGATTAGAGGGGGAGATCATTGGCGGGTTAAGTGATCTTTTGGGTCAAAGCGAGAGCGGCCCATTTCACTAAAAGTCCGTCTTTGATCATTTGGACGTTCTGAGTCGGCTTTCCGATTCTCAAAACGGTTCTGGTGGTCTCGGTTCGGTTCGGCACTCGTCGAGTCCAGGTTAGTTTTGTATTTATTTTGTTTATTTTTATGTACATATTTATTTATTTATCATTTATTTATAATATAATCTATTTATTTATTTATTTATTTATTTATTGTTTATGTATATATCTATTCATATTTATTTATGTATATAGTTATTTATTTAACCTAGTCTTTATTAATTATCAGTTTTTGTCTTTTATTTTTATTTTTATGCACAAATTAGTTTATTTCTTCAAAAATCAAATAAAAGACTAAGTCGGTTGTATAACCGGGTTAGTCATCATCCTAGGACCAATGAGTCACATGCTGATTCAAGAATCCTAAAAACTTATAAGTAAATAAATAAATAACTTTTCCTAAAAATAGGAGACTAAGTCGGTTGTACAACCGGGTTAGTCAGCGTTCTAGAACTAATGAGCTGTACAGTTCAGGAGTTCTAGAATACCTATTCTAAAACCAACTCGCCTCACATCAAACAAACTTCTTTCATAAAACCTCAAAAATACTTTCAAAAGTAGGGGACTAAGTCGGTTGTACAATCCAGGGTTAGTCGTCCCTAGGAATCGATGAGTCAGCAGTTCAAGGAATCCTAGGACCCCTACACTAAAAAACACCAACCAACAAACCTTTTTCAGGAAGAACTACGTAGCTTTGATTTCTCCATTGCATCCGGAGGTACGTAGGAGCAAGAGTCCACTCTTGTCAAGCTCTAAAAACTAAAAACTTAATTAAGTCTTTTTCTCTATAAATAAAAGGGTAAAATATTAATAAAACATAATTAATTAGACAAAGGATGTCGTGGGGTGCTAATACCTTCCTCACGCATAACGACTCCCGAACCCTAAACTTGCCTTGTCCTAAACCAAAAGGGATTTTTCGAATTTGCCCTTAAACTAAAATTTGGTGGCGACTTCCTTTGAACCTTTCGAAGAATCCTTTCCCGGATTTTTCGGTCGCTACACACACTGACATTGATTGTCGTGTGGTTCATGAAAAACTACTAGCACATCTGTTCCATCTTCTTCTTATGCCTTCATCATCTCAATTGGTTGATATTCTTACAAATGCTTTAGATCCACAACCATTTACAACATTTTTGTCGAAGCTTGGAGTCACTACGCCAGCGAACTAGGATGGCTAGCGTTTTATTTGGGCATTGGTAGCATTTTAAAACGCTAGAGAAGCTGGCGCTACTAATGCGTACACCCCATTAGTAGCGTTTTAAAAAACGCTAGCCATTTCCCCAGCGTGTTTTAGACATACGTAGCGTTTTATATAAAACGCTAGCCATTGACCAGTAGCCTTTTTACAATTCCTAGCGTTTTCTGTAAAACGCTAGGGATCCCATAGCTCATTTTACTACCATTCCTAGCGTTTTAAATAAAAACGCTAGGGATCCCATAGCTCCTTTTTAGTACCATTCCTAGCGTTTTAAATTAAAACGCTAGGGATCTATAGCCCTTTTTACTACCATACCTAGCGTTTTATATAAAAACGCTAGGGATGCTATAGCACCTTTTTACTAGCATTCCTAGCGTTTTATATAAAACGCTAGGGATGCTATAGCACCTTTTATTAGCATTCCTAGCGTTTTACCTAGAAAAACGCTAGGATCCTCTAGCTCCTCTTTACAAACGCTAGGTATTGAATGAATTTTTAACTTCATTTCTAGCGTTTTCACTCTAAAACGCTACCTATTGACTGAATTTTTTTAAATATTTTTTTATTTTGGTTTGTTCTCCATTTTAATTACAACCTATAAATTCATTCCCTTTTCAACAAATTCAGAAAATACATTCCAATCCAATATATCATTCAAACAAAATTCAGATCAACAAAATTCATCAAATAATATTTCCAATCCAATATATATCATTCTAAGAAGTACTTACAACATAATATAAATCCAATATATACAACATAAATAATAACTAAACTATGAATCTCAAAACTTGCTACAAAAAGCTAGAAACAAAATGGCACCACTCCCTTTACTAACTGTAAGTTGTTCAAACAGAGTAATTCAGGAGTTTTTTGAAGCCGGGAAAATCTTGAAAAAAAATGAAATAAAATTAGAATTAAAATGTTTATTAAATGTGAGTAAGTATTATAATATCAATATAAAAAATAAATCTAAGTAGTTACCTTGGTTGGGATTGTTACTTTGTCATGAGTGATAATCTCTTTCATATACCTCATAACATAGTACCCACAATCATTGCTATTTGGTTGTTTAGGACACTACAAAGCAAAAGATTATAACTTAATTGTCACATTTTTATGACCAAAAAATCAATTAAAATTATAAGAATGATTCTTAAAAAGCTTACATTTTTATGACCAAAAGATTATAACTTAATTGTCACATTAATGAATGATATCTACTTGTGAAATATATATATATAACTTAAATAATTAATATACTAACCAGGAAATCCGGATCTGTAGTGCGTATATCTACAAATTTGGTCCAATCCTCCTTAGTTATAATTCCTAAGATACAATCTTTGAGGCTCTGTCGATGGTCCCATCGGGGCGTTTGAATACTTTTTCCCCACATCGATTCTGTAAAGCCCTATGCAACCTTCCCGCTTCCTTCAAGATCCAATCTCTTCGGGCATCATCGACATCAAAGTGTTTCTACTTATACATAAAAATGGATTAAATAAATATAACTAAAAAATCACTAAATAAGAATATTAAAGAGGTCTAAAATTATATACCTGTATTAAGTCCCAAAAATCATCTTTCAGTTTAGGCAAAACTTGATTATCTTTCTCATTCCAACTTTTAATTGAAATTGGAAAGATTTGCTTCACCTTAGTACCAATAAAGCTAATTAAATTTGTGCCGTTGTCTCCAATTGGCAAACCTTTAACACTCCATCGGACCTTAAATAATTAAATCATTAAATAATTAGATACTTGGAAAGGTAGTGAACAACATTAATAATTAGTAATTAACTTACCTTATATTTCTCGTGTCCTTTACTTATCCGATTGACGATATTCTTTTTCGATGTAATTCCTCGGAGAGTGAACTTCTTTGTGTTTCTATCACCCCCATCACCACCATGACTACTCTCGTGATCACTATGTGATGCCATCTGACTTGCAATGACCCAAATGAAATAGACTCAGTGAGTTTTAGCTTTCTAATTGTTTAGAACCAACAAACACTTAACAAAATATAGAAGAAGCCATAGCCCTAAGTAACAGTGAAAGCCATGCACTAAGTAACCTAGAGTAAACATACATAGGAAAGCCATGCACTAAGTAACCTAGAGTAAACATACATAGGAAAGCCATGCACTAAGTATATAACCTAGAGTAAACATATATATGAAAGCCATGCACTAAACAGAGAAAGCCATGCACTAAGTAACCTAGAGTAAACATACATAGGAAATCCATGCACTAAGTATATAACCTAGGAAAGCCATGCACTAAACAGAGAAAGCCATGCACTAAGTAACCTAGAGTAAACAGAGAAAGCCATACACTAGGAAAGCCATGCACTAGTCAAGTTAATAATGCTATCTAAGCTAGACTAATCTAACAACTAATTAGATACAACATTGAGCTAAGTAACAGAGAGAAAGCCATACAAAAGATACATAACAAACCATAAAAAAACCATAACAAATAGTCATTGCGGTGAGAGAGGTGGAGAGTGCGTGAGTGCGAAAATACCTTTTGAAAGGGAGAGAGAGAGCGAAAAAAAGGAAACAAATGGGAGTGAGCTGCGTGGTAAGATAGCACCAACGAGAGAGAGGATGGGTTTCTGCGTTTCACGTTTCTGGGTCGCGTTTATGGGTTTTCGGGTCGTAGAACCAAGGAGATGAACGAAGATGAACGAAGAGGGTTTCTGGGTCGTGGAGGTTCGCAAAGGTACGATGAACGAAGATGAACGAAGATGAGTTACGGGTTGTTCGTGGAGAGAAGTTAGGTAGATGAGTTCGGGGTTGTGCGTGAGTGTGTGAGGGAGATGAGAGGCGCGCTTTGTAAAAATTTTAATAGCATTCCTAGCGTTTTTACATAAAACGCTAGGGATCAACTAGCGGCGTGTTTACCATTCCTAGCGTTTTCGAAAACGCTAGGAATGCTAGTAAAGGTGCTATAGCATTCCTAGCGTTTTAGAAAAACGCTGGGGATGCTATAGCACCTTTACTAGCATTCCTAGCGTTTATGTAAAACGCTAGGGATGCTATAACACCTTTTACTAGCATTCCTAGCGTTTTATGTATGTAAAACGCTAGGGTGCTATAGCACATTTTTTTACTAGCATTCCTAGCGTTTTATGTAAAACGCTAGGGATGCTATAGCACCTTTATTAGCATTCCTAGCGTTTTCTATAAAACGCTAGGGATCCTCTAGCTCTCTCTTTACAATTCCTAGCGTTTTAACTTTAAAACGCTAGGTATTGAGTGAATTTTTAACTTCATTTCTAGCGTTTTCACTCTAAAACGCTACCTATTGACTGATTTTTTTAAATATTTTTTTATTTTTGTTTATTCTCCTTTTAATTACAACCTATTAATTCATTCCTTTCAAAAAAATTCATCAAATATCATTCCAACAAAATTCAGCCAATATCATTACAATCCAATATATAGATACACACGAATTCAACCTATTAATAGATATTTTTGTTTACAAATCATACAACATAATAAGTAACTTACATTATGAAACTCAAAAGTAGCTACAAATTAAAGCTATACCATATATAACATAAATGACTACTGTCTTGACCACTAGATCTCATGATCACTAAGTGATGCCATCCGACTGCAATATAACATAATCCATGTTATTGTTAAATTTACAAAAACAATATAATAATTATCTATTAATAAAAATAACGAGAAATCATTAAGTCTATATTACCTTTTCCTTTTCCTAGATAAAATTTTGTTTGCAATTCGCGTCTTGGTATTTTTTTCCGACGAATAGTAATTCCATCATTATGATCTTTTCTAAAATATACAACATCCTCTATAGAAGTATTTTCCCTATTATTGGTTCTCGATGTTACGAAGAACGGGTCGCCCTCAACACCAACATCATCGGGTGCTTCATCATCATCGTTGTTATACACAATTTTTTTGTCATCAATAGAACAATAGACCAATTGATATTAATCGGATCGGTGACATAAAACACTTGTTGAGCTTGCGATGCTAAAATAAAAGGTTCATCTTTATATCCTAACTTGTTGAAATTCACCCGCATGAACCCTAATTCATCAATCAGTAAACCAAGATTATTGTCAACCCATTCACATTTGAACACGAGGCTCTGAAACATATTGTAATCCAACTCCCATATGTGTTCAATGAAGCCAAAGTAAGACATATTCGCATATATGGGATTTCTATCTTTGCACTTTGGATGCATGCATAGAATGAGCTACAAGAGTCACCCCACTATTTTGCATTTTACTCGATCATCTTGTTCTTTTGTATAGAAAGTGCACTCGTTCATTAGATAGTCATTGTAAGAGAAGACATGTATATTTGGACCTTTTGCTAACCATCTCAATCTTTTTGAAATCAAGTAGGATTCAAACACACTCACCATCAATGTGATGTTTTAGCCACACTATGAAACTCCTATTGTGTTCTTTTGCTAACCAAACTTGCTTCTTTCCCGGAATTGACTCTTAAGAATCTCCTTGTGCTTGGCAACATATGAATCAACCTCACTATCATTGTGAAGAACGTCTGCAAGTGTGCTTGCTCTAGTTCTTTCCTTGATACCATCACTAATTTATTTCCTGTCATCCCTTTACTAATCCTTCCTGCATGACGAGACCTTGCGCCCCCACGAATATTCAAGACTAGATAGATAGCCCGCAAAACTCAATAGCCTCTTCAACTATGTAGCGCTCAACAATACAACCCTCAGTGTCGTGATCGATTTTTCACATATCCTTTTAATATCTTCATGTAACGCTCAAACGGATACATCCATCTCATGTAACATGGGCCACACAATTGTGTCTCTCTAACCGGATGAACTATTAGATGAATCATTATGTCGAAAAAGGAAGGTGGGAAATACATCTCAAGCTCACACAAAGTGACAAGAATTTCTCTTTGCAATGTTGGCAACTTTCGAGGGTCAATCACTCTACTACAAATCGCCTTAAAGAATAAACAAAGTTTGGTTAAGGTCCGACGCACTTTCTTAGGCAAAATGCATCGTATACCAATGGGTAGCAAATTCTCCATGAGAACATGACAATCGTGGGACTTTAGAGACTTTAACTTGAGGTCTTTAATCGATACAAGAGTCGCCACATTTGAAGAGTATCCTCCGGAACTTTAACTCCATGAAGAAACTCACAAAAGACAGTCTTCTCCTTTCTAGATAGAGTATGAGTGCACGGAGGTAGATATGTACGTGTACCCTTCTTTTTACCGGACCCAATTCGGTCTCAAACCCATACTAACCAAATCCAACCTTGAGTTGATGGTATCTTTAGTCTTACCCGGCATATTGAGTAAGGTACCAATGACACTTTCAAGACATTCTTTTCAACATGCATCACATCAATGAAATGCCTTACATATAATGACTTCCAAAAGATGGCAACTCAAAGAAAATCGACTTTTTCTTCCACCCCGTTTGGCAATCTCTCCCGCAAAAGGCTTCCCAAATTTAATGTTCAAATCTTCCACCTTTTCAAATACTGTCACCTCACAAAGGCGGGGAGCTCTACGTGTTTCTGTATTCCCATCAAATGCCTTTCTCCACAATCGATAGTGATGAGTTGATGGCAAAAATCTACGATGACCAAGATAGATATTCTTCTTACCATGTTCCAACCACATCCAATCTGTGTTATCTTCACATATAGGCATGCACACACGCGCCTTTTGTTACTGTATCCAGATAGGTTGCCGTATGCAGGAAAGTCGTTAATTGTGCCAAAGATCATAGCCCTCGGGGTGAAACTTTCTTCTCTGAACCCATCATACACCTCTACCCCGCTCCCCACATTTGCTTCAAGTCTTCAATTAAAGGAGCCAAGTATACATCAATATCATTTCACGGTTGTTTGGGCCCGAGAAATTAACAAAGACAACATCATATATTTGCGTTTCATGCAAAGCCACGTGAGAAGTTATAAATCGCCAAAATCACGGGCCATGTATCGTGGGAGCTACTCTGATACCGTGCGGGTTAAATCCATCACCAGACAATGCAAGGCGTAGGTTTCTCGGGTCATCCCCAAATTAGGATACTCAATATTGATTTTTTCCATTGCGGAGAATCTGCCGGGTGTCGTAGCATACCATCTTTAATCCTTTCATCCTCATGCCATGTCAAGTGTTGTGCATCTTCTGAACTACGATACATGCGCCTAAATCGAGGAATTATAGGAAAATACCACAACACCTTTTGTGGAGCGGACTCTTTCTTCTTATCTGCGCGGCATTACATTTAGGACACGACTTTAACAACGCATGTTCATTCCGAAATAAAATGCAATCATTCGGACAAGCGTGTATCTTCTCATAGTTCAAGCCAATAGACCCCAACATTTGCTTTGCATCATACGTCCGAGAAGGAAGCACATTATCATTCGGTAACATTTCTTTCGTAAGTGAGAGTAAATCGGTAAAGCTCTTATCCGTCCATCCGTGGCGAGTTTTCAAGTTATACAACTTGATCACACCAATAATTTTGTGAATTCATTACAACCCGCATACAATGGTGTCTCTCATGATCGCTTATCAACTTCTCAAACATTTCAGACAATCATTAAGATCCTCTTCAACCACCTTTGCCATCTCTTCAAATTCGTTCGCATCAAATGAATGTGTTCCGGTGTCAACCGTGGCGCATATCTCTTACTACTAATATCATTCATATTTGAAGATTCACCTTTTTCTCACCGCATTATCCAACAAGTGTAACTTTGATCAATTCCATTCGCCTTTAAATGTCGTACAACTCCTCTGCATGATGGAATCGATTTTACATAACAACACCTTAAACAAGGACATTTCATACCACTAGAAGTCCCTAAACGTTCAACAAAGACAAATTCACAAAATAATCCACTCCAAATAAGATACTCCTTGGATAGACGATTGGCGGACATCCAATTTCTATCCATAATTGCCAAATATTTATAATAAAATCACGAGAAGAACTTTAACATATGACCCATCAAGCAATTCGAATATAATGAAGAATCAATTCATATAAAAAAACAAAGGAACCATATAATCTAGTCTTCCAAATAATTAATTTATGTGTAACAAGAAGAGGCTAGTGGTGAAAAAAATAAGAAGAGTCTAGTGTGCACAAGTGACAAAACTAATATATTTCTAAACTAGCTAGAACCCACAATTAATATCTAACAAGAAACAGAGAAATGAAATGAAAAACTCACCAATGTTGTCCGAGTGAGAGAGATGATGTTCACCGAGAGAGATGATTTTCGTTGAGAGAGATGATGTTAATTTGAGTTAGGGTGTTAGGGTTTTTGCGTTTACGGGTGAGTGATTTTATGCTTTACAAGTAAGAGTGTTAGTGAAGAGGGAAGTAGCTCAATGGGAAACAAAAAAATTATTTAACCATACCTAGCGTTTTCTAAAAAACGCTAGGGATCTATCTAGCGTGTTTTCTAAATACCTAGCGTTTTGAGTAAAAGCGCTAGGGATATGTCTAGAGTGTTTACTAAATACCTAGCGTTTTATAAAAAACGCTAGGGATCTATCTAGCGTGTTTTCAAATTGGCTAGCGTTTTTGAATAAAAGCGCTAGGGATCCGTCTCTAGCGTGTTTTCTAAATAGCTAGCGCTTTTTCTAAAAACGCTAGGGATCTATCTAGCGTGTTTTCTAATTGGCTAGCGTTTTGAATAAAAGCACTAGGGATCTGTCTAGCGTGTTTTCTAATTTGCTAGCGTTTTAAGCAAAAGCGCTAGGGATCTGTCTAGCGTGTTACCTAATTGGTAGCGTTTTACTTTAAAACGCTACTAATGGTGTAGCGTGTTATTAAAATGGCTAGCGTTTTTTTATAAACGCTACTAAAGGTGGCGATCTCTTTTTACAATTCTGGCGTAGTGAGTACTCCACATCCACGCTCTAGCTTGAGGGGGGTATTGGAGTATATAAATAATAATTCATTGTTAGTATGATAACTATAGTTAGATAGAAGTAAACTAGTGTTAGGTAGTTAACCATGTTTCTATTATTCTGTTACAATTGGCTGTATTTTTTAGGGTATAGTTAGACCCAATTCGGTTAGGTTAGTTTTCCTTATATCTCACCTTGTATATGTACTCCAAACTTAGTCATTCAATGCAAGTATCATTTCACAATTTGGGAATTATATTCTTTTATGGTATCAGAGTAGAGAAATTTGCTCTGCGTGCCAATCGTTTCCCTCCCCACAAAGCTCACATCGGTCAACAATGGTGGAAATGGTTACACAAACTGAAGAACCCGGTGAAATCCAACAAACGCAGAAAAACGAGGGACAATCCAAACACCCTGTTTTAACCCTAACCAGTCCCTATTAGCTTCATCCCACTGAGAACCCTGGCGCAGTGCTCGTCATATGGTTGAGAATTGAAATTTGAATTACATATGGTTGAGAATTGAAATCTGCTTATCTCTTGTCTAGGAATAGTCATTGGTATTCATAATCATAGGATAGTTATTGTTATTACTGTTTATTTCTTTTTAAGGTCACCTAAGGAATTGGGGATTTTTATTAGAAATAAAAGTTATTTTTCCTAAGAAATTAGGATTAGAATAATTATAACAATTGGACCATAGCTCATAAAATAAGTTCAATAACATGTTTGATTGGTTAGATATAGGAGTCAAGTAAATTGAAGCTCGTCCCCAATGTTTTTTTAATTAATTCAAATTCAAACTTGCGTTCTTGTTATCATTATAAATTAAAATCCCTAAAAATATTTACTATTTTTCACTTTTATTTCTTGTCAAACCAATCCAAATTAGCAATATTATTAAAGTCAGACCGGTCATCGTGCTGGTCAAGGCACTGGTTCACTGGTTCTCTGGTTCACCGGATTTCTAATTGAGCCGGGCGACTCAACTGGTTTGTGTGCAGTTCCGTTTTAACATGCAAGCCGTGCCGGTAACCCCACCGGAATCTGGTCCGGCCGGTCCGACCGAGCGATAGGGTAGTATTTTAATAACACTGCAAATTAGTCCATTTTCAATTTAGAAGTTAAATTGTTAAACTAATAATTAACTGCAGTCCTTGAGTTCGACACTCAGTATTATCGATTTTATTACTTGTAACGATCTGGTATACTTGGCGCGATCCTATCAAGTTTTTGGAGTCGTTGTCGGGGACTCCCAAATTTTTATTAGCTTAATTTTTAATTTCTTGATTGAATCTTAGTTTCTGTCATTTTATTTTATTTTATATTTATCTATTAATCGCTTACTTTTGCTCTAACTTTTTTTATGCGGGGCACTGCCTCAGCTGACCTTCTTTTTGATCCAGAAATTGAAACAACTGCAAAAGCTAATCAAAAGGCTACAAGAGAAAGGCTACTCAAAAAAGAGAAGCAGTAACAGAAGAAGCAATTGTGTCTGAGATTCTTGTGACCCACTAGTTAGACACCTTCTTGGAAACTATGGTAATCGTGACACAATTAGCTAGAGCTTACCGATTGCTCATCAACCAGTTACCGCCAATAAGTATGAGATCAATCCAGGACTAATCTGTAAATTGAGGGAGAAGCAATTTGATGGAAGACCATGTGAAGTTGCAAACAAGCATCTCACCAATTTTTCACAACTATGTGAAATAGTGCAAGTGGATGGTAATATTGACGAAGCTAAGAAACTGAGACTTTTTCCATTCTCTCTAAAGGATGAAGTCAAAGAGTGGTTTGATTCGCAACCTAAAGGTAGCATCACTACATGGAATGCTCTTGAAGATAAATTCCTTTAATGATTTTTCCCTCCTTCCATGTTCATCCTTAAGTAGAGAGGAGAAATTAACAGTTTTGACAAAAAAGAGGGTGAGCCTCTCTATGAGAGTTACAAAAGATTCAAGATCACATCGAAGGCTTGCCTGAATCATGGTTTTGATGACCATCACCAAATGCAAATCTTTTGTACTGGGTTGAGACCAAATGCCAGGATGATTCCTTGGCGGCTCATGATAGAGGATGTACATCTAAAAGAGGTCTCCTTGACTTAGATGCTCAGACTACAATCTTGAAGCTCTTTAGTTTCTCAGATTCATCCTTAACATTCACAGCTAAAGTTTCAAAAGATGAAAATTCAAAGTGACGCGAGAAATAAATTATAGAGTTCGGAACCTCCTTGTAACATCCCCAAATTTGCTAGGTTCTTGTGTGAATGAATGATTAGCGATAATTTGAATAAATCATTGCTAATAAAATTGTTGGTAATCTTTCTAATTAATCATTGAGTTGTTTGATCATTGCGGGAAGTAATAGATGATTGTCTTACTTTGCCTAATTGAATGGTTAAGCAATGTATTTGAATGGTGCATTAGTAACTATGGGGTGTAACTAGCTTAAGGGTATAGTAGGAATTACACTTATTTTTAAAACACCCTCGGCTGGACCCAAAGACATACATATTTACTCTCTTCACACAAAAACACACACAAAAAAACACAACACACACACACACTCACATTGGGACAAAAGCAGAATTTTGAGAGAAGAGAGAGAAAGAGAGAACGCGAAGAGAAGAAGGAGAGGAAATAAACTCAAACCCTCACACTCTACACACTCAATCTTCTTCTTCCACTGAATTCACTATAATGGAGGGTAGATTCAGCTAGTTCATCTTCATCTCCATTAGGAGTGGGGAGCCTTGGGTTGCGAATTCAAAGTTTTGCGGTAACTCTTGGTTGTTTGCAACATCACATTTGTTTGCTTGTTGTTGTTCTCTTCACTTCAAGGTGAGTTCTTCACGAATTTATGTGTTGTTTGATGTCCTAGCTGTTTGCATGTTGTTGATTATGGTATTTGGTGATGCAATATGCTAAATTCGAGTCATTAAAACTCATTGGAAAATCGTTATTTTTGAATTGTACCGTGTGATGGTGTAATTCTTATACTTGGGGTTTGATGTTTCATTGACGATTGATGGCTTGAATCTGGTTATTTGAAGTGATTATTGTGGCTTTAAGTAAGTTGGGTTAAGTTAGAGATTGGGCGGAACGAGTATCGGAATCAAACAAAATAGTTAATTTCGCGAAAACATGAAATTTTTCATTGTCGTCAAACAGGCCCAGACCATGCGCCTGGTTTTGTTGCTCAAGTTGCATTTTTTTTTTGCAGTGAGCCCAGATCGTGCGCCTGTGAGCCTGGACCGGGCCCCTATTTCTATCCCACTTTTCAAAACTTGTCTAAAGCTATTCCTTTTGATTCCAAACCTCTTCCAATACCTTCCTCAACCTCCCCCAATGTTGTATGAATAATTATACTTCACTTATGGTTATTTTTGAAATGTAGATTGATTGACATTCAAGTTATATTCATTGTTTATATACCGTATAGTTTACCAACGAGAGAGAATACATAATCTACCCTAAACCCTAACCAAATTAATAATGAAAATGTTGGTTGACGACCTCAAGATGTAGCATACTAGCGGAGGGAAGTCATGAGCCCAAAACCTAGGCTTGTTCCATGTTTGCTCGTTAATCAGATATTAGGGAGGGGTTCACTGGGAACTGTGTAGTGGTTTTCCGGTGTTATTCTAAGCCATGATATGTGTAGCTATTCAAACTTGGGCTACGAGTAAAAGATGAATAAAATACTGTGATTTTTGTTGTGAGGGGTCACGAAAGCTCACTGAGATTTTATCTCATTGTTTGTGTTTGTGGTTTTTACAGAGAAATAGGGAAAAACAAAAGAAAAGAAGAGTGAGTAGCAGCTGTGCTATCTATGGAGTCTTGTAGGATCTTGGAGTTCTTCTTATTATGTGGCATAATTTCCTAGTTTGTTATGTACTTAGATATTATAACTTAGACTTGTTCCCAAGTTGTGTATCGTTATTTGAATATTCTATTTTGCGATGTTAAACAATAGGTAGCAAATGACTTTGAACCTATGGTTGAATGTTGTTGTGTAATCCTTTTAAGCACTTTGGATGTTTCAAAAAGAATTGTTGGATGAGTTCTCATCTATGTTTAGATTTGTTCAATGTCTTGATTTAGAATTTGTACTAGTAGGATACCCGTGCATACGCACGGGGTGCTGCAACGAACTTAGACATAATTTAAATAGTCTGGACAGCACCTCGTGAAAAAAAGACAAATTTAAAGTAGTTAAAAAAGGAGTCTCAAATAAAAATTTAGATAAATATTAAAATCTAAAAATGTAAAAGTATCATTTAAAAACAATCTGTGCATTTATCCTGTATTCTTTTATATATTAGTGTCAGTGTTGTTATCCCGTGTTTTTTTATATGTCAGTGCAGCCAACTCGTGTTTTTACATACATCATTGCAATTATCCCGTGTTTTTTTATATTTCAATAAAGTTATCCTGTGTTTTTTAATATATCAGTGAAGTTATCTCATAGTTTCAATTTATTATTTTAGTTGATTAATAGATTATAAGTAGACACTAACGGATAGATGGTAGATTATCAAATATTTCAGTGAAGTGTTTTTTATATATCAGTGCAGTTATCCAGTGTTTTTATATGTATCATTGCAGTTATCTCGTTTAATTTTTACATATTAGTATAGTTATCTCATGTTTTTTTTATATATCAGTGTAGTTATCTCATAGTTTCAATTGATTATTTTAGTTGATTAGTACATTATAGTAGATAGTAAAAGATAGATAGTAGATTATCAATATATATCAGTGCAATTATCCCGTGTTTTTTTGTATATATCAGCATAGTTATCCCGTGTTTTTTATATATCAATACAGTTATCCCGTGTTTTAAATATTAATCAGTAGTTGAAATAGTCATTAAGTTTTCCTTTCTTTCTCCATATTAATATCGTGTTATATATCAGTGAAGTTATCCCGTGTTTTTATACGTTAGTGCGGTTATCTCGGAGTTTAGATTGATTGTTTAGTTTGTTAGTAGATTTGATTTGATTTGAATTTTGAAATTTAAAAAACAGGGGGGAAGTTAAAAAAAATGGGAGTGAGAAGAAAGTGAATTGGGAGAAGAAATTTGAAAAAGAATGTGATAGTAAATTACAATGTTGCCCTTAGTTAGATAAGTTGTCAAATAAATAGAGAAACTTGTTTGAGTAATTTAAGTATAGTTTGTTTGTATAAATAGATATTAGATTAGATTAGTAGATAGTGGATAAAGAAAGTTGGTGAGTTTGATTTGAATTTTGAATTTTGAAAAAAAAAAAAGTAATAGAAAGTAAGAAAAAAGTGGGAGTGAGAAAAAAATGCATTGGGAGAATAAATTTGATAAATGTATGATAGTAAATTACAATGTTGTCTTTAGTTAGATGAATTGTCAGGTAAATAGGGAGACATAAATAGATTAAATGTGGTTTGTTTAGATAAATAGATATTAGGTTAGATAGTAAATATGAGTAAATTTTAGATTATTTAATATTAATTTAATTATATTAGATTATATAGTGGAATAAAAAATTGGGAAAATAAATATTTTTAAATAAAGGGTGTGGAGGCCACTAATAATAGATGTGTAAGAAGTTAGAAATATTAGGAAATGTGAGATTGAAAGTGAGTGAGTGAGAAAGGAAGAAAAAGTAGAATTTAAAAATGATAAATAAAATTAAAGTGGTGATGTGTCAAAAAAGTAATATGTCTAAAATTGTAATTTTGTAAGTTGTTTGTTTGTATAAATAGATATTAGATTAGATAGATTAATTTAATTATATTAGATTATATAGTGGATTAAAAACATTGGGAAAAGAAATATTTTTAAATAAAGAGTGTGGAGGCCACTAATAATAGATGTGTAAGAAGTTAGAAATATTGGGAAATGTGAGATTGAAAGAGAGTGAGTGAGAAAGGAAGAGAAAGTAGAATTTAAAAATGATGAATAAAATTAAAGTGGTGATGTGTCAAAAAAGTAAGATGTCTAAAATTGTAATTTTGTAAGTTGTTTGTTTGTATAAATAAATAAATATTAGACTCTGATGTATGTTGAATATGTGTGTTCCGATATTTCTTCCAAGGTCGAAATATTAGGGTGTTACATTTTCTTATCAGAGCCGTGATAACTCATATTTATTTGATTTATTTATATCCTTATTACTTAAATTAGCGTAAGTTCTCAAGTAATATTCTTGGTATTATCAAGTATTTAGATAAAAGAAGAGTTAGAGGCTAATTTAATATCATTTGGCACTTTTGGTGCCCTTGTGAATGTTTTAATGTTTTGTTAGTGTTGCAGCGGTAAGCACTATAGCGCTACATAACGAGGGCCACCTGAGGATCAAAAGAAAAGTTACATTTTGGCGCCTATTGCTTTATGGCAAGTCAACGTATCCCTGCGCATAGGGCTTACGCGGACGCCCTCTATTGGCTAGCGTGGACACTTGTCCACTTGTTATTGAAGATCACTTTTGGTTTGTGAGGTATTCTAGTCCACCTTTTCGGAAAGCTACTTTAAGTTTTTGGCACTGTTGCCGGGGATTGCATTTAATTTTTAGTCTTTAAAGTCTTAGCACTTAGTGAAAGTTTTACTTTGGTGTTTTGTTCTCTGGTATTACAGCAGGAAACAATATAGTGCATGCCCAGATCCAGTCCACCAGAATTTGAGTTGGATCCAGAACCTGAAAGAAGATTCAGAAGGTTAAGAAAACTTCATAGATTACAACAACAGAGACCAACCATGTCTGATCACACTGGTTTTGGTAGAGGTACAACTCATGGTGGAAGGAAAAATTCCCAATTGTTATACCCCAAATTTGTCCGAATTCTTTTTAATAGTTTTTAATTTGGACTTTTTCAACCATTTTATTTTGGACTTTTTCTGAAAATTACAAAAATATTAGTTTTTTTGCGTATTTTCGGGCGTTAGTTTTTAGCTACTATTCAAAGGAAATTTCTCTCTCCTTAGACCTCGTTTTTACGATCTGAACGGTGAAAGTGAAAACATATTTCCCACGAACCTACTGTCGAAAAAGGAAGACGATACCTGGGAAGCCTGGCTAAATGTTGATGCTTCTGGCCTTTCTAGTTTTGTGGGTTTTACTGGAAATGGAATCAAGCTACGGCGTGGTTACTCCCCAATTCACCAAAACCGTCCCAGGGATGAATTAAGGCAGCAGAAACAGGAGCAGATGGATGACTACTGTTCACAGGTCCCTGTTCGACACTCGGTATTTATGGTTCATGGGATTGGGCAAAGGTTGGAAAAATATAATTTGGTGGATGATGTGGGCAACTTTCGGCATATTACAGCAAGTCTCGCAGAGCAGCACCTTACTTCATACCAACGTGGCACTCAAAGGGTCCTATATATCCCATGCCAGGTATCTGAATATGTTGGTCATTATTGCTTTGTGTAAATGTTCTTAATCTTTCTTATCACTCTGTTTCTTCCTTGTTTTAAGGCCTTTTAATGTGTTCCACTTCTCTGTAAAATTAAGCTTTCTCATCCCTGGTGTTCCATTTGGGTACAGTGGACCTTATTTTTATATCAGGGTCAAAGTTGAAACTGATTGTGTGTTAATTCGTAGTAGTTAAATGATAGGATCAACCGGTAAATGAGAAAAAATAAAGCGAAGTTCACACAAATAGAAAAGAGGAATGCTTGATTGATGGAACGTAGAGACTTAGAACATAACTCTTGAGGATGGTTTGAGAGCTCCCCAACTCTCCAAGATTGAATTACTTTCCGACTGCCTACTGATTCCTCGGTTCCTATTTATAGCCCTCACCTTATAACCCCATTACTAACAAACAAGCAACCAACTGAAGGCATATCTATAATACTCTCCCTAAAACATTCAACTTTTCCGCAAGGTGAATAGCAGATAGCTTGTCCGCTGGATAAATTGACAACAATTACAAAAATTCCTGTCAATACTCAGTCGCCGCTAGATCTCTTCTTCTTCGGTAACCCCTCCTCTTGAATCTTTAGTCCCACATCGCTCCCAAGAAACAAGAGCTCCCTAGCAATTGGATATAAAAGGGGTTGAGAGGTGAAGATGAGGAGGAGATCATTGGCGAGTTAAGTGATCTTTTTGGGTTAAAGCGTTCGCGCCCATTTCACTAAAAAGCGTCTTTGATCATTTGGGCGTTTTGAGTCGAACTTTCCGATTCTCAAAGCGGCTTACAGCGATCTTGGGGTCAAAATGGATTAGATAGAGTCCTGTTCGCGATTGACCTGGCGATCGCTTTGCTTTCGGTTCGGTTCGACTGTCGTCGAGTCCAGTTAGTTTTGTATTTATTTTGTTTATTTTTATGTACATATTTATTTATCATTTATTTATATATAATCTATTTATTTATTTATTGTTTATGTATATATCTATTCATATTTATTTATGTATATAGTTATTTATTTATTTATTTTTTTATCCTAGTCTTTATTAATTATCGCTTTTGTCTTTTTTTATTTTTATGCACAAATTAGTTTATTTCTTCAAAATCAAATAAAAGACTAAGTCAATTGTACAACCCAAGGTTAGTCATCATCCTAGGACCAATGAAATTGCATAAACTCAATGAATCCTAAAAACTTATAAGTAAATAAATAAATCACTTTTCCTAAAAATAGGGGACTAAGTCGGTTGTACAAGCAACCTAGTCGATGTTCTAGAACTAATGAGTCATGCAGCTTTAGGAGTTCTAGAATACCTATTCTAAAACCAACTCACCTCACATCAAACAAACTTTTTCATAAAACCTCAAAAATACTTTCAAAAGTAGGGACTATGTCGGTTGTACAATCGGGTTAGTCGTCATTCCAGAATCGATGAGTCATGACAGCTTCAAGGAATCCTAGGACCCCTACACTAAAAAACACCAACCAATAAACCTTTTTCAGGAAGAACTACGTAGCTTTGATTCCTCCATTGCATCCGGAGGTACGTAGGAGCAAGAGTCCACTCTTGTCAAGCTCTAAAAACTAAAAATTTAATTAAGTCTTTTTCTCTATAAATAAAAGGGTAAAATATTAATAAACCATAATTAATTAGACAAAGGATGTCGTGGGGTGCTAATACCTTCCCCACACATAACGACTCCCGAACCCTAAACTTGTCTTGTCCTAAACCAAAAGGGATTTTCTGAATTTGCCCTTAAACTAGAATTTCGGTGGCGACTTCCTTTCAAACTTCGAAGAATCCATTCCCAGATTTTTCGGTCGCTACACCAATCTGGTGGGAGAACTAACTCCCAACATGGTGGAAGGACAAATTTCAGAGGTGGCAGAAGCACTAGAGAAGGTAGATCTGAACATGGTGGCAGAACTGAGCTTGGTAGTGGTCCAATTCATGGAGGAAGAGGACCATATACTCAATCTCTGTCCTTGCATGATCAAGAATAATGGTAAAGAGAGCAATTTATAAATCAATGTCCAAGAGAGATGGTAAATGATAGAGACTGACCTATGAGAGGCTATGTCGTGTTTGATCCTCAAACCATGCAAACCAGCATAGCAAGACCTGCTCTGCATACAGCTCATTTTTAATTCAAACCCATGATGTTCCAAATACTTCAAACTGTGGGACAATTTGGGGGGTCTCCTCAAGAAGATCCATATTCACATTTAAAACAATTTTTGGAAGTCTATAGTAACTTCCTCATTCTTGGTGTTAGTGAAGATGCCTTTAGATTAAAACTTTTTCAATATTCCTTGAAGGATAGAGCTAAGTTCTCGTTAAATTCTTTGGAACCTAACTCAATCCATATACTTGGAATGAAATGGCAAAAAAACATTTTGGCAAAATATTTTCTACCAAACAAAAATGTCAGAATAAGGAATGATATTACTTCTTAAGGAATGTGGGCTTGAAGCATGTGAGAAAATGGGATTGCAAGTTCTTTTGTGTGGCTTTTTGGTTCTCATTAATTTGCCTCTATATCAAGGCTTTTTCTTAAGGAATTAATGATTGTTGTGCGAAAAAGTGATGTGCTATACACAGTCGCAACAAGTAATAAAGAGTAAGTAAAGATCGTTCCCACGAGGATTGTTGAGTTATTTTCTATAATTAAATTAGTAATTAGCTAGTGAGTAAAACAAGTTGTAGAATCATTAATGTCATCAACATAAAAGGACAAAAGAAAATAAGATAAATGATAAGTAGAAATTCAGAATGAGAGTAGTTGGAATGTCTTTCACTATGTAATTCATTAAAAACAGTTTAATGTTTTGTTTGACGTTATAGCGTTGGGTGTTGTAGCATTTGATGTGTTCCTTCACTAACGTCAGGGTTTCGTTACAAGACTCTTATGTCTAAGTGCTAAATAAGTTCACCCCTGTATATTAAGCTCCCACAGTATTCACCCAATGAACTATGTTTTCCTATGTCTAGGTTTAAACATGAATTGTTCTAAGTGCCTTAAAACAACCACTCACCCACATTAATCCTTGAGTTCGATTTATAGACCATGTCTGAACCTATAAATGTACTTATATTTAGCTGATCAATTCTAAAATAAGCATCGGAAGAAGTTTCAAGCAAGGGTTAATTAAAAAGCTAACATCACACATTACATTAAAACTATTAAAAAGTCATTACAAAGCTTTAAGTATCCAACTACAAGAGAATCAGTTCATGATGAGCAACAACACAAGAAATGAAGTATAAAGGTGTTACCTAAAGCCATAAAACCGAAATCACAAAGAGATGGAAAATACTCCAAATGATGACAGCTCCTGTGACGTTACAGCGTCACTCACAGAATCGCCCGACGTTATAACGTCCCTCACAACACTATTGAATTTATACTTTTTATTGTGAAAATGGAGTTTGGATGAAAATGAAGTGTAAGAGAGTTGTTTCTAACTCTCCTATCTTCAGACCAGAAACTCCAAGATCAAGAAGATGAAGGTTGAGACTTCTCTATATAGAAAATATCTTCTAAAAAGGTTGACAATCCATCCCACCAACTATTTTTATCCTCCATTATAAACTAGACAAGTGTCCCATAAAGCAAAAGGTGGGTGACACTGCAGGAAAAGTTCTGAACTGCTCTGCAGTGATCTGACACGCTGCAGAAACAACTTTTTCGTTTTCTCTCTCATCAGCTGCAGAACACAATGGTATAACGTCTGATGCTATAGCATACTGAACAAACACATTATAACACAAGATGGGGGGCACCAAAGTGCCAAATGATCACAAATCAGTTCCTAACCCTCTTTTACAATAAACAACATATATTTACTTAATTAAACAACAATATTGCTTAAGAGCTTGCATTAATTTAAGTAATAATAGCATAAATAACTCATATAAATATGAGTTATCAAGGATACTGGTAGATTACCAAGCTCTCTAGCAATCAAATCAGCAACATTGGCTCTAACTTTATTTCTATCATTTAGGTTTGCATGATATAAAGAAGGACCTATACTTTAGTTTTCTCCATTAAAATATTGTTTTTCAACATGCCATTTTGTTGTCATGTTTTATATTCTAGGGAAAATAAGATCTTATATATTTTTCTTAGTGCTAGAGAATCCTCTTATCGAAGTACCTACTTTCTTAATTTGTTATTTAATTGGTCCTTTCATGTTATCTCTTACACCCTCCGGTCTCTTTTATAAGCAAAAAACATGGTTAAATTTTTAGTCTCTTTTATAAGCAAAAGTTAACTACTTTTACTATATTTAATGCTATTGTTCCATCTATACCCATAATTTAATTGAGTACTCCCTCTGGACTCATATATAAACAATAAACTACTTTTTAGATTCATTGAAAAAGTGATATATCTGGATTATATGTAGTCCAGATACATCACTTTTTCAATGAATCTAAAAAGTCAATTACTGCTTATATATGAGTCCGGAGGGAGTAGTTGACAATAAAGTCAAATAAAAAGTTCTTTTCATTAAATATTAAAAAGGTTAGTTTACTAAATTTAGTTAACTTTTTGTAAGAAAACTAGACAATTAATTGTACTTAACTAATTTTCTTAATCACCGTGAAAGTAGTTAATTTTGCTTATAAAATAGACCGGAGGGAATATATTTTAATTTGGTCTTTTAAGTATCATCTAGTTTCATTCTGATCCTTTGTGTGGTGTTATTGATTAACCTCAAAAAAAATATAAATAGGGGAACTATTTGAAGGGGACCTATTTGAAACTAAATACAAACTTAGAGGACCAAAATAAAACGACTAAAAATAATTGCCACATCATTTTTTCAAAAAAACATTAGAGAGAAAAAATAAAATAAAATAAAATAAACAACACGTCATTATATATATTCAATGTCAACAGGTGATACATCAGCACATAACTGACACATCATCAACAGTAAGGCAAATAGAAGGAAAGGACTTAAGTGTAGTGTTTTTTGAGATTTGAGGGACCAAACTGGGAAAAAAAACAATTAAACGACTAAAGCAGAACAAATAAATAACTTAAAGGACCAAAAGTGCATTTTAGCCTATAAAATATGATTTCTTGTCCTAAATTGTTAAATGTTCATATCAGTTGATCATAAATTTAGTGTTAAAATTTAGGATTAACTGAACAAGCAATAAGCAAAGAATCTATGTTGCAGCTTTTCGTTTCATGTGTCAAAGAGTATAAGAGAAATTGTCTTTATTCCAACATAGATATATATTGTCGTGTAGTGTTAATGAGTCAACTACATTATATATTGGAATCGAAAAGAGATAAGAGTCTCTCCTTAAGTCAAAATAAAATAAGCATTTTTTGTAAAAAATAAAAAATAAAACAGACTTATTTACCTATTGTGGTAAATCATCACAAAATAAAATAATACTCCACATTAACACATTAGAAATAATCCCTATTAAATCCAATAATAATGATAATAAAGTTGTGATTAAAAAAAATATTATTTTGACATCTAACTAATCAGGGCATTAGAGAAAAATTTAATCTGACTATGCTAGTTCATAACAAATAATCGGCTAAATTGCATTTTTCGTCTTTTATATTTGACCTTTATGTCAGTTTGGTTCTTTATCTTTTCTTCCTACTTTGGTCATTTATCTTTTATTTTTGTGTCACTTTGGTCATTTATCTTTGATATGTTTCAGTTTGGTCCTAATTGCTAGTATATATATGTTTCTGTTTGGTCCTTAAAAACAAAGATACACAAGAGGACCAAACTGAAACATATCAAATATAAAGAACCACTTTGAAATAATCAAAAAGTAATCAAACGTAGTAATATTTTCAAGGTATAATTGAAAGATTAGAAAAGAAAAAAAAATCATTATACGAAAAATTTAGATATAACCATTATATGTGGAAAAGAAAATATGATATGCCTATTCACTATATATGATAAATAAATAGGGAGAAAGAGACAATATTAGACGTGACAATATAATATTTTTAGATAATATTAGATGCAGTTGATTACTGGTGGTAGTCATCAAGAAAGTCACCTTCGCCGGTTTGGTTTCTGAGATTGTTGGTGTAAGTGGTGGAGATTTCACTTCACCATAATGTCACATGGAAGAATCCATTCCCCGTGTAGGTGGTGGAGAATTGATTATTGTTTGGAGGAAGGTGGATAGACGCTATAACTTTGTGGCCGACAAGCTTGCGAAACAAAGCCATTTGATTAATAGCATGTCTGTAATTTTTAACAATTCTCCAGACTTTTATAAGTCCATTCTCTCACTCTGGATGGAGATGGGTTAGTTGGAGATGGGCTCTGCTAGTTTTTTGTTGCTTTCTGTTGGCCCTTGCTTCTTACACACTCCCTCTTACTCATCACCCACCACCCACCTCCAAAAATACCCTACAGTGGTTCGGATCTTAACCACCGAACCAGTTCGGTTGTTAACCATCGAGCCGGTTCAGAACCACTTTGGGAGTGTGTCTGACCATTTAACGTACTCGGTACTTAGCCACCGAACTAAGTTCGGTGCTAATCAACCGAACCCTCCATATCCCGCAAAAAAAATGCAGCGTTTCATTAAAGGCAGATTCGTCATTTCATGTGTCTGGGTAGTCGGTGTTGAGTAAGAGGGGGTGTGTAAGAATGGGTGGGCCTTTCTGTTTTGCCTTAGGGCCTTTTCCTCATTAAAAAAGGCCCATGCTTCTTACACACTACCAGCTACTCGGTGCACACCCCCCAATTTTTTCTCTTTCCAAATTGCCCTCAAGTGGGATGCATGTGCAATCTGATTTAATACCAGGTTCGATCGATACCAACCGAACTGGTTCGGGACTTAATGAACGAGTATAGGAAATTAAAGTTCGATAGATGAGGACCGAACCGATTTGATAATTCCCTACTGAGTATATTAAAAAATGGAAAATGGGGGGTGTCTGGAAAATGGGGTGGTTCGATACTTTACAACCGAACTCGTTCGGAAGTTAAGAACCGAACGTACCTGTTACTGGACAGAATGTGAAGTTTTTTGTCTGTAACAAAAGCTAAGCCAAAAAAAATGAAATTACACAGTCTAAAAATAGGTACGAACAATGAATTAACAAATTTAACTGAACGTAACATCAAATAAACGGATAACTGGTCTTGTCTTAATACATTCAAATCTAGAAATTGACAAACTAATTCAAATAAAAATCAATCTTTTGCTAAGTCAATCGTTCATGAATCATGTAGATCTAAGGTTAAAGATTTCCACTGTTGCAAGCGTCCAATGAATGGCCTGACCCAATCCTTTGTTGTGTCTGCTATGTGTTCTATTCCAGTAATAATTAACTGGGGGCATTGGGAAACCTTTCCTCAAAACTATATGCACAAAGTGGTCCCTATGAAGCATATGTTGAACACCGGTGCATTTTTGAAAGATGCAATATGAAATGGGAAAACTGTATATGACATTTTAGGAGACCGGCAAACCAGCACAACCTTGCATTTATTTGCATTCAAATAAGAACATTCTGGGATGGTCATCCAATTCTCCACTGGATTCCTATGTTGTTGCATCAAAAACTTCATAACATAGGTCACTTTGCTCATCCCAAGAAACAACTTACAGTACAAATTGAAGTCTTGCTAAACCTCTACCAATAAATCATCCCTCACTGTCTGCCACGCATCCTCACCCCTTCCAAGTAGGGCCGCAATGAACCGAAATCCGTAGTGACTGTCACCTACCACATTCACTATATCATCAACAAAACGATGCACCACTTCCGGCATAGAACTTATGTATCTATTGTATGCATCTGATCGAATGATTTCAAGGGTAGGGTTTAGGGTAAGGCCTTGAAAGCTTTGAACTAGAGTTAGTGCCAGAGTGGGACATGTAGATTGTGTGGGATTGGGACTTGTTGGTTTTGGGATTGGAACTTGAATGCGGAATCTCAGTTAGTGCTGGAGTAGGAGTGACATCTGTAAGTTGGTTTACCTTCTTTGGTAACGGCGGGGTAGGAGTTTCAGTTAGTGTTTGATTTTGAGTAGGTAACTGGAATGTATTTGGGGTGGAACTTCTACTTTGTCCTGAAGTTGATGATTTTGATCCCGGTGGAGTAGGCCGTTTACGAGACTAAGAAGCAGCGGATGTGCTATCTTGTTGTGAGTCAAAAATCTCATCTACACCATGTTCCCACCATGACGGCTCTCGCTTTGTCGAGAAGTCATCACTCTTCTTCTTCTTCTTCTTCTTCTTCTTCTTCTTCTTCTTCTTCTTCTTCTTCTTCTTCTTCTTCTTCTTTCCTTTTTGGTTTTTAGGTGCTCCCTTTGTAGTGATTGGTTCTGGAGGTGGAGCCATGGAAGTAGTGTCCAAAAATGCCAATTCACGCGCTTTTTGCTTTATCATAACTCTACCAGCATGATCGGCGGCATCAAACCTTCGTTGTATAGCTTCAAATTCAATCTTCAGATTCAACTCCGCATTTGGGAATTCAGAAGAATCGTCATGATGGGAAACCTAGAAATTAATTCTCCTCTAGTGAGGATGAATTGTTTTCAACGAAAACGAAGTGAGGTTCACCATGTAACTACAAAAGATGCAAGGTTTTTAATTACAAACATAATCTTGAATGAGGTATAGAAAACTTAACAAGCTCACATGCACACGGTAGACCATATATGCGTCGTTCTGATAACACATCCACATTCAGAAGAATCACTTTCAATCATGCTACGCTTCAACTCTTTGGCACATATTTTGCTCCAATGATGAAATTTGACTTTGCTGAGGCTATGCTCGAAACTCCTCTTAAGTTCACTGTATTTTACGTTAAGCATGCCAGAAATCGAATCCCAACACTTACACAAATCCCCCTAATGTCATGCAAACGTCTCTTTAAATTTAAGTGCTCCGACTCTACCCGGTTGTGGTAGTGTTACCCAGGGGCATATGACGGTTTATCCACACATCTACACATTTCTCTTTGTAAGGAATGGTCCACTGCTTCTTCACATAGGCAATGAAGTTGTCTAACAGTTTACTTATCATCTCAAACTGCTCCAAAGCCAACTCATAAGCATCATCTGTCTTCGCATGGACAACTTTTTGAAATGCTTCCATGACTTCGTCAACTCGTTCCATCAGACGCTCTTCCTCTTACTTAACCACGGGATGGATGTACATCCTAGCTTTGGCCCTGGTATTCTTTTTTTATGTGAAATTTGCACAAGTTTTCGCTCTCTAGAAAAATGCACGCCAGAGCATTCATAATATCTGTGTCCCAGTTAGTAAGTATTACCTTTGGCAAATCTTCTGGTCTTCTAAATAATCCCCTCAGTTTTTCAAAAACCCATGCAAAATTATCCGTCTTCTCCCAGTTGACATAAGCAAATGCAACGGAGAAAGTCAACTCGGTTGATGTGACTCAGACAATCTCAACCAATGGATACTTATACCGGTTGGTCTTGTACGTGGAATCAATCAACAATACAATAGGAAATGTATTCAGAAGCTCAATGGAGTATGTATGTGCCCAAAACAAGTCTTTGACAATCGAAGTCTCATATTCGGCTCTGTGCCAATACACATATTTATCACACTCCAAATAACTCATCAAATGTTGAAGCTCAGTCCTACCCTAACATAGAGTCGATCGCAACCTTGAATGTGCATTGCGTATTTGTTTGAGATTAAAGTAGCTGTCTATAGGGTACATACTCTCTCTAGTTCGCACAAGATTTGATTTGGTGCAATCAAGTTCTTGGTCATTCTACTAATCAGCTGCTTCTGATCCATAGACAATTTGTTATTGTATGGATGACCTGCACCGTAAATCATTAATGCATGGTTATCAACTCCACACATCATAGACAATATCCATCCACCACGTTTTTTGATCAACTTTCCTCTTAGCCTAAACTTGCAACCACTTTTTCTACTCCCGGTTCGAATCAAATGCGCATACTTGTATCTGCCTGCCTTTTCACAAACCAATATGACATTTCTTTGTCTGACCTCCGTCCGTTGTCCGATCTGGATATGAAAATCACCACGCAATAGAACGTACATATATGAGCAATTCATCACTAGAAGCAAAGACTTGATCGGTTTGGAATGAACTCGAATGATCCACAACCATTAAACTAGCTTCGGAACCATTTTCAGTCATATTAGGACCTAATAAAATCAAAAACATAACATTAAAAACACATGCAAATTCTGCATAATCTGTCAACAGGATGGTTCGGCCCTGAAAAATTGTACCAGTTCGGACCTTAAGGGGGTTGTTGCATATATATTTCCTCACTAAGGTAGCCATGAATGAATGCATTGTTGACATCTATTTGTTGCATTGTTCAATTGTAGGTTAAGGCAAGGGTAAAGATAATTCGAATGGTGGTGTGTTTCACTACAGGTGAGAATGTTTCAGTGTAATCCTTGCCCTCAATTTGGTGGAAGACTTTGGCAATCAACCTAGCTTTGAACCTATTGACAGTGCCATCAGAGTTTTCTTTAATTCTAAACACCCATTTACAACCTATGACCTTTCTATGAGGTGGGAGAGGTGTTAATGTCCATGTATTGTTGTTAGTGAGGGCATCATACTCAGCTTGCATAGTTGAGCGCCACTGAGGATTAACAAGGGCTTGTTTGATAGTGGTAGGTTCAGCAATGGTGAGAAAAAATTTGGGCTTAGAGTGACCTATCTTTGCTCTAGTGAGCATTGGATGAGTAGAAGTGATAGTATTTGGTGGGGGAGGAGGTGAGGCTTCTGGTGAAGATTCTGGAGAAGGTATATCAGCTGAGTTTTGTGGTGCAGGTGTTTGAGAGTTGATGCGGGGAGGACTAGTAGTTGTTATGTCAGCAGGGGAGGGAGGTAAGGTAGCTGTGGGAGATGTTTCTGGGGAAGGATGATCAGTAGGTGGAGGAGGGAGGTTATTAGTGTCTGAGGAGGAGATTGGTAGGAGTGTGGCAGTAGATTTGGAGGACTGGGGCTTATCAGGTTGTGAAGTGGGAAACAGAGAGGTGTAGGGTAGTTTAGTTTCATCAAAAATGAGGTCTTTGGTAATGTAGATTCTGCCACTAGGACTGAGACACTTATAACCTTTGTGTTGGGGTGAGATACCAAGGTTGACACACTCCTCACTTCTAAAATGCAGCTTATGTTTGTTGTAGGGCCTAAGAAATGGATAGACACTACATCAAAAGACCCTAAGGTGATCATAGGTGGGTTGTTTATTGTATAGGACTTCATGAGGGGAGAGAGGAGGCTTGTGAGCACTACTAGGCAGAATATTAATAAATTGTACAACAGTTACAAAAGCATGATCCCAAAAAGCTACTGGTATATGGATGCATATGCAATTAAAGATAATCTCATTTCTACAATTTGCCTATGTTTTCTTTCAACTGTGCCATTTTGGTGAGAGGTGTATGGACATGTGAGTCTATGTGTGATACCTAGATTTGCCAAATGTTGTGTAAAGGTACGAAATTCACCCCCAAAGTCTGATTGAACTGACTCAATAGTGGTTTGAAACTGAGTTTTGACCTTAGCATGAAATTGTGTAAAGGCTGTGAGTGCATCAGACTTATTTTTGAGAAAGTAAATCCATGTGTATTTAGTGAATGTGTCAACAAAAGTGATATAATAGTTGAAGCCAGTGGCTGAAGGAGAGGGGGAGGGTCCCCATAAGTCTGTGAACAAGTTCAAAAGGTTTGGTGTATGTTGTATTAGATGATGGGGCAAGCAATTTGTGAGATTTCCCTAAACAACAAGTTTTACAAACAAAATCAATGCATTTATTTGGAATGGAAATATTACAAAGTTTTAGAATTGTGTTCACATTATTTACATAGTGTGGCCAAAGTCCGAACCACACCCCTTTAACAGGTTCGGCCGTTAACACTCCGAAATGGTTCGGTGTTTAATGTCCGAATTGAGCGCGATTTCAAAACTCAAAATGCACATCAAAATGCATGAAAAAAGCGAAA
Organism: Oxytropis ochrocephala; assembly: GCA_020916435.1. Lineage (NCBI taxonomy): Eukaryota > Viridiplantae > Streptophyta > Magnoliopsida > Fabales > Fabaceae > Oxytropis > Oxytropis ochrocephala. The sequence goes on from CM037089.1 coordinate 52,292,606, forward strand.
ATGAAGAATGGATGAGCTAGATACCATAATAAACTTCACAAAGGGAGCCCGATTTGAGCAAAATGGGTGACCAAAAGTGGGAGGGTGTGGAGTGAGAGTGAGGAGAGGTTGATGGAGAAGGTGGTGTTGGAGGAGAGGTTGAACGAAGAAGAAGGGTATGATAGGGGTATTCTTGTCTTTTCATAGGTGGAGGTACTGTGGATTGATTAGGAGGAGGTGTGTAAGAAGCATGGACCCAAAAAAAAAATATTAGATGAAGTCAATAAAATAGTAATACACGAACTCTCTATATATAAATAGCAATATGCGCAACAAAAAGCTATCCAAAAAAAAATTTGAAGTCATGAACGGTGGTGAGTATTCTCCATTATTTGAGACAACAAGAGGCAAAGGAAGGTTCATCTATAGACTCTTTGCAGTCTCATTATTTGTGGCCATATGCTTCATATGGGTATATAGATTCAGCTACATCATAACCACAAAGGATACTGATACTGAAGATAGAATATGGGTATGGCTTGGTTTACTTGGTGCAGAGATATGGTTTGGCTTTTATTGGATTCTCACTCAAGCATTGAGATGGAACCTTATCTTCAGACAACCATTCAAGGACATACTCTCTAAAAGGTACTCCTTTAGATATTATATATATTACCCTTTATAATACTAAATGTAAATGTTAAGACCAATTTGGGTTATGTAGTACTGTATATATAGCAAAATCCATGGTTAACAATACCTTTTTAAAAAGGCAAAAAAGCTTGCTTATTTGTATGAGATTATGATTGGAAACCTAGAGATTTATCAATGGCTGGAGACTTCTCTCATTTCCTGTTAATCAAGGAAATCGAAAAATAGGTTATCATAATTATGTGTATGCTAAACTTTTTTATATGTTTACTTGTAAAGTGGTATTGCTGCCATTCACAAAACCTTGTGGCTAACACAGTATGAGAGAGGATGATGGGGAAAGCCATGACCACATGAATAATGATACGGTCCAATGCGTACAAAATACAAACCAAAAGGCGTCGACTTATGCACACAATATGAAAGGAAAGACTTGAAAAACCAAGAGAACCTCATGACAAAATAAAAAAAGGCAAGGAAGATGGTTAAAATATAATTTTATAAATAAACAAATAAGAGTATATAAATAAGGAAAAGTGAAAGAAAATAAGCCTTATCTAAATAAGAAAACAAAAACTAAAAACCAATGTCATCAATTTCCACTCTTTGAAGCTTTAAAGATTAGTTCAAAAAAGGTTAATTAGACTCAAATTGAGTATTGTTCTGTACCTTGCAACTAGTGGTGACTACAGCTGGTAGGTCTCCTATTGTTCAAGTCGATTTCAGAGTGATCTCGAGAGGGGTACCTGCGAATCCCACTAGTGCAGGAAAGACATTTAGCATCGGTTATTTTGCACATTTAGCATCGGTTATCTGTCGATGCTAATTCGACCGTTACTAATTGTCTGACATTTAGCATCGGTTAAATAACCGATGCCAAATGTGACTTTTAGCATCGGATTTTCAAAAAAAAAAAAGATGCTAAATGACGTTTTTTTGGTGTTTTTTATGTCTTGAAAACATACTATTAGCATCGGTTATTTAAATAATCGATGCTAAAGGTCCATCTTGGTGACTTTTAGCAACGGTCATCCTTAATAACCGATGCTAAAAGTCCATCTTGGTGACTTTTAGCAACGGTCATCCTTAATAACCGATGCTAAAAGTCCATTTTTGGTGACTTTTAGCAACGGGCATCATACATAACCGATGCTAAAGGTCCATTTTTAGTGACTTTTAGCAACGGTCATCTTACATAACCGATGCTAAATTCCTTGTTTTTTTTTTTGTTTTTTTTATATTTTTAATTCGCACCAGTAAACTTATTTATTTATTAGAACCTGTTATACATATCATTTCAGACAGCAACGCATTATATATCAAAATACTTCGAACAACATTAAAATTAGTATCTTACATTTAGAAACTAAAAGAGCAACAATGTTTTGTTCAAAATATGATCATATCCACCATAACACACTTTAGTCCTAGTTTACCAAATTCAGAATATAATGTTGCTCTGTATGAAGTTTCAAGTAAACAAAATATAATGTAAAACTAGTCAGAATATAATGTTTCTTTGTATGATCATATCCAACAAAATATTACTAAAACACAAGTTAAACTAGTTAGAATATAATGTATCATGTTGCTCTGTATGAAGCTTCAAGTAGAATTTCACCCAAAGTCAAGAATCTCGAAGTAAGTTCCTCTTCAAGTATATCTTGTGGGTTTTCAAATACCTACAAGTTTCAAATTAGTTATGGATTAGAATCGATAATTTCAAAGAACAAATACCAAATATCGATTTTATAGAGCACCAACACAAAGAGTACAAGTTATTTCGAGATAACCAAACAGACACCTATTGACTGATGAAAGTGTGAGTTGATTCCATACGGCTTGTTGTATCAACTCCAATGATTCTGCACCTACAAAGATGATGAAGCAAATGAACAAAGTAGAGGAGTGTTCTTTTGTACAAAGAAATCATCTGACCTCTGATCTATCAAAACGTAAAAGAATAATGCACCTAATGAATGACTGATTGTAAGGGAATGTCATCCGATTTCATGTATATACTCCAATCCAATAATTCTCGCAACTACATGATTGATGAGGTAACAGAACAAGATAGGAGTGGATTTATTTGTTAGTCCATTAGCATTCAAAGCTAGACATAACCCAGAGTGAGTTATTAGCTTTGCCAAGATGGACTATACATGAATGAAGAATTTTCTCTATACAACAATTATGGAAAAGATGTAAACATGCTGCAAAACTTTCATGGGTTATGGTGTAGCTTTCTCTGAGATATTAACACGACAACCTAAAAACTATGAAGAAGACAATAACACTTTTATTCACACTAATTATAATGATTCAGAAATTTTAATGAACACTACATTAAATACTTAAGAGAAAGATCAGTGCATTTACGAGAGAAAAGAAAATTAGGCGAGATTACGACTAAACAGAGAAAAGAATTTGTCATAGAATTATGTCGATATGTAGAACAAAAAGAAGTTATTAATCCCTAAAACACAGCCTGAGTAAAACACGAAATAAGGAGAAAATCCAAACACAGACCTGAATCAATTATTTCAATTTAAGTGCACAAGTGTGGTCTCATGCACAAAACTACTCGAGAAGATTAGAAAACACACACAAAATTCCTACTTGTTAATGCATTATACATGCGCATATAGAAATAGTTGCTTACTTCACATTTGAACTGAGCTAGTGCATCACCAGAGAAATCTTGGTCTAGAAACTTCTTTACAGCAACCTCCTGTAATGCCAATCCATTGACACAAACAAAAATACTCTCCTAAGCACTGTTACTTATGCATTCCAAATTTAGCAGAATGGAAGAAGGAAGAAGAACAAAACCTATGAAAGAAGGAACAAACAACAAATTAGCATCAAAACCTCAATCAAAAGAGCTATTTTATTCTTTTTGAGTAAACAAAACCTTCCAAGCACCATTGTTCTTTTGTAATGCTTTAAACAAAACCTTCTCATTGTCTTGTAAATCAAAGCAAGAAATCTGCTAATGAAAGACAGAAGCAGTTTTCATTTTGACTAAATTAGCAACAAATGCACTAAAGATATAGTATTGAGAATAACTTTAGTATGCACTCAAGATAAGCACTCAAGTAGTTATCATTTCTCAGCATGTTTAGATATACTTGGAGAGTCCAAATTAGAGATAAATATCTGAGATTTGATTCTGTAGTAGGGTGCCATTTCATATTGAACAACACAGTCATTAGGCATTTTAGGTATTACAATGACCCTACCAAGAAAATAAGGATTATAGTGCAACCATTAATAACATCTCAAGAAAAGTGAAAAAGAAAGTGGCAACCTTATTGTAATTGGATAAGTTATTGCAATATGTGCATCCAGTATTTTCATCCCTGCATGAGTGAATGTCAAAAGTATATAAACAATGGGGTCATTAACAAAGACTAACATAATCCAAAAAAAATATGCTACTAAATCTCAATAAAGAGTCAAAAACAGTAAAAGAAGTTAGAGTGATAACTTAGGGATATGATAACAGAAAAGTGAAACATTGGAGAAGTAAGCTGAAAGATCCACATTTGATTTGTCACGCTGCTAAACATTGATATCCTCTTGGTTACATACAAATCATCTTCTCTTGAAGACCTTTAAACTCACACAGTAGAATGATAATAAATGGAGTAAACTACAAATTAAGAGCCAAAACAGAATCTCACAACACAAGAAAAAAAAACAAGAAAAGGTTTCAATTATATAGCTTCTAGAGAGGCCAGGAAAAATATTCATTTTTGAAGTTGTAAAAGATCAACCAAATCCCATTTTATTCAACTTGGAAAAAATGAAACGACAAAAAAAGATGCATAAAGGAGAGAAAAGTTCCAACGAAAAAGCACAAATGAACACTAACAAACCTATATATGGAGCACACATTTAATCAAACATATTGTGTGCAATGAACTGACATTGATTACTTAATTTATATGACCCTTATCTTTGTTTTTGACCAAAAGATATAGATGAACCGACATTGATTACTTAATTTATATGACCGCTTCTCCTGCATAAATTTTATAACCATGGAGAGTCACCAATAAAAATGGCATTTCACACAATCATTCAAATTGAAAAAAATCCAAAAAACACAGCAGTCCAAACTAACATCAAACAAACAGCGAAACACTTGTAAAAAAAACCCCAAATACACAAAATCAACTGAGAAAACATATGCAATAAAACCCTAAATACACAAAATCAACAAATCCACAACATATGTAACAAAACCCTAACACCACAAACCATAACACCACAAACCCTATCAACTGAGAAGCAACAAAACCCTAACACCACAAACCCTATCAACTGAGAAGCAAAGAGAGTTAGCGAGAGAACAAACCGAGAGAGAGAGAGAGAGAGAACGAACCAAGAGAGCAGTAAAAATGAAAGACAAAAAATCAATCTTCAGAAATGGAAGAACATAATAGAGTACCTTAGGGTTTCGTGAGAGAGCGTCGTGAGTGAGGAAGACGAAAGAGAGAACGGAGACGGCGAGAGAACGACGATAGAACGAAGACGGCGAGAGAACGCGAGAGAACGGCGAGAGAGTCGTGCGAGGTAATTGAGAGTCAGAGAGTGAGAGAGCGTTGTGTTGTAGAGAGTCGTGAGTGAGAGGGTGAGACTAGAGGACGCGTTAAAATTAGACGTCACCTTTAGTATCGGTTGTTTAAAAACTTGATACTAAATGTGTTAGAGACACACATTTAGCATCGGTTTTTTAAACAACCGATGCTAAATCTAAGCGTGAAAATTGAAAACTTCCACTTAATTTCAAAATTGCCACCGCGTCTACATTTAGCATCGGCTGTTTGTACAACCGATGCTAATTGGTGCTGTCTAAAGTCATTTTTGCACTAGTGATCCACTCTGATGCTCAAGTTAGTGTTGAGAATTGTAGAGTGTAGCAGGGAATGAGAATATATCTTTTCTTGGTAAGTGAGTCGATATTTATAGGGATCTATGCTAGTTTTGAGACATTGGATCAATCAGGTGGATCTGAGCCATTGAGGCCTTATGCGCAATAATGGGCTGATTTGTGATGGATATGAATCCTAGCTATTGGGATGATCCAGGCCCAAAAGCTGAAGTGGGCCTCATGGCCCAGTCCAAAAAAGTTTTCCCCAAGTCGAGATCATTCTAGAGGATGGTTTTGGCTTGAAGTCCTTGTTGGAATCGCACCTGTCGAACAAATTTCGCCTTGGCGGTCGTTACTGAACGCGTCTCGACATCGGACGCGTTTACTATCCAGAGCGTCATTTCCCCCGGAAGCACCCGATAATTTTCGTATCAAAGCGTCTCCTGATTGCCTGATCAATTGTTAAAGTTTTTGATTATCGTAGTGAAGTGGTGAAACTTTAATGATTTTTTCACCTAGCTAAATATGAAGGTCCCCTTCACTCTTACCCTTTGAAAACCCTGACCCACTTCTAAATAGATGGAGGGGCGAGAGTCAAAGTGTGAGAGAGAAGAATTCGGCCCAGTGTCACCGCTCTTTGCTGCGCAAGAGACTGAGACGCCAAGTTCTGTGCAGGCGCCCGCCTTTGCGCCCGAGACGCCAGGTTTCGTGCCACCTCCCACGCCCCTCTCGGCGCCCAAGACCGAGACATCAGTGCGTCCCGGCGTCTGTGCCTGAAACCGAGACCTCAACGCAACCCTAGGCTTGCGCCGCTTGCAACGCCCGAGACCGAGACACATGCAAGGCGACTCGGCGCTTGCGCATTTCCCTGCACCCGAGACTAAGACATCTGGAGGACAACCCGGCACTTGCGCTCTTCCCTGCACCCGAGACCGAGACGACAACGCGATCCGGCAGACTGTGCCTCGCGCGCCATAGACTAAGACCACAAAGACGACTCGGCGCTGCTCTCCCCGCTCTTTGCGCCCCAGAGTGAGACCACCTCGTTCCTTCTGGCCTTCCAAGCTTGCTGATCTCAATGATCTTCCTCATCTAAGTTAGTCTGAGGTTCTGACTATCCGAGACCGAAGTGATCGTTTCAAGGGAGAGAATAGCGTCCTTCCGAGTTTCCAGGTAACAGACTTGTTCTTTTTATGGATTATTTTTTGTTGCAAGTTGTTTTACCTTAATTTTCTGAATCTTAGCTGGAAGTTCTAGGCAGGCAACCTTAGGTAGACGATTTTGGGTAGATACACTATGTAGGCATGTGAAAAAGCATCTGTTTGTGTAGGTGTATGTCTAGTTCTTCTTTATTCTCCGCCAGACGGCCTTAGGAGGGGGGTTTGTCAACAAGTTATTCCTTCTTCATATAATACTTGTCGTGATTGTATGCCCCCTTTCTTGCATTCTGGTGACGACCAAGCAGACGACTAGGGTCCATAGACCGTCTCACGGGCCAATTCATTCTCTGATTAAGGCTGGTTTTCGGGTGAGCAAGTCCTTGGAGAGACCTATCGAGTCATTAGCATCTATTTTATTGGAGTCTGAGGCTCCGCGCTCGGTTGTGTCTTTGTTGTCCGAGGAGATGGGGTTTGAGTCTGACCTTGAGATAAAGGTGATGGATGGAATTAGTTATGATTGGGTATCCTAGAGTGTTCAGTCCATAAGGAGCATCTATCCATCTCGATGTATCTCGCCATTAAGGAGCATTCATAGCCGATGTGGGACTAACCACTCACACTTGAATTTCCAACATCGCCCCCTAGTGTGAGTCACCCATATCACTATACTCGATCCAAACTAGGATCCACTATCCGCTCCCCAGCTGAACCATGACTCTGATACCACTAGTTGGGGAGTTCGGGGGAGTACCGAGAGCAACAACGAGCTAGCCAATGAACTGGACCACCAAGAGACTTGGACATCACATCTCCACCAAAAACCTTAAGGCGTTAGGTATATGGGTCCCCTCTCTTATATATCCTTCATATACCTCATTCATAGCCGATGTGGGACTAACCACTCACACTTGAATTTCTAACATCTCCCAATAAGTGTGAGCCACTCACATCACTATACTCGGTTCAAACCAGGATCCTCTACCCGCTCTCCCATCAAGCCGAACCATGACTCTGATACCACTTGTCAGGGAATCCGGAGGAGCCCCAGGAGAAACAACGAACTAGCCACTAAACCAAACCACCAAGAGACTTGAACGTCACATCTCCACCTAAAACCTTAAGGCATTAGGTATATGGGTCCCCTCCCTTATATATCCTTCATATAGCTCATTCATAGCTGATGTGGAACTAACCACTCACACTTGAATTTCCAACAAATGCAAAGTTGCTGAATTATTTTATGCAAAAATAGTTTTCATTCATATTAGTTCTTCACCAAGCTTTGATTTGATGTTCACAATTTGAGGTAAACTTGTTTTTGTTGTTAAATGCAAGGGCACCCATAAGAACTTATGCTACTTGAATCACTAAATTTATTGTTGATAATCTTGAATTAATTTCTAAACATTTGTTAGGAAAGCATAATTTGCATTGGATCATTAGGATCCTTTGGTAACTTTACTAGATTTCGTTTTTATATTTCTGTTTTGATTATGTTGTGGTTTGTTGTAATATTTCTTTGGGTTCCTGATCTGTTTTGGAATGATTAACAATTTATTTTGTTACATACATAATTGAAAGAATTCTATGATATGGTGACTAGTAGTCACTGACTACCTGCTACTGCCATGAGCACTGCAACTAAGTCTACTCAACTATGTTATAATGCGTGTGTATAATTACTTTCTTTATGATTTTTTTTGACACATATCTTTATGATTTGTATTTATAACCTCAAGTAAACATTTGCTTATCTGTCATTGCTTACACATTTATCATATAATATAGTGCTGCACCACACATACTAGCTTTTCCCAACACTATATGCCTCACATGCTGTAATATCAACACTAATCATCTTTCTTATAATTTACTATGCAACTCATTAATTAAAACTATGTTCTATCTGTTATTTTAGATAACCATAGCTAATTGTGCTTGAGTTTGTGTTGCTTGTTAAATAATTTTGTAGGATATTATACGAGTTTGTGATGCATTTTAGTATGAATTAGAGTATAATTATAATAATCATTTATGACTTAAGATTATTAGATTAAGTTGTTATATTATGTTTAAGAATCAGATTGGCATCATTGTATGGTCTTGCTTTTGAATCTTGAACATCGTTTTAACTCTAAGTGATCCCCTTCAAAATAAATACCCTTTCATTAGGGATTTTGATTAGAATGTTTTGGAAACTAATAATTATTATGGATATGAGAAGAAATCGTAATATAAAAATGTAGGTCGCTTATGTCGGTAAGAGTTTATGCGATATTGACATTGTGAGCTTGCTGGTAAACTCTTAATTAGGTGATAAATTTCTAACTCCGTTACGTGGGGATTATGGTAGTGGAAAAACGGGTTTAATGATGCCTGGATTCGGGGGTCTTTAGATAATACCTTAGTTACACCCGTTGTTGGTTATGCATGACTTGAGGTTTTCCTCATTGTTTGTCACACCTACATTTTAAGATTTTTAGATGATTTAGATCATTCAGATGAGTATATGTATATGTACATGTATTATGTTATGGATGTTACAGATTATTCTCATATTATGGATTAAGCCACTAATTAAATATTTACTTGGTATTGACTTGGAGCTTACCGGTGAATTCTTATATATAATGGCCTATTCGTTACCAGTTATGGTTATCTGATAACCTAGAATAGTCTGTAGCTAATAAAACTCACACTACAAAAAATGCTAATTAGTGATGGAATTTTCTCTCGCTAACAACACATTTTCCGTCGCTATTGCCTATTTGCGACTGAATTAGCCACGACCTCATTCCGTCGCTAAAGCGTAGCGCCGAAAATAGTGAGGGAACATTTTGTCTCTAACGTTGAATGACATGTGTCCTAACTTTGAATGACATGTGTCCTAATTAGCGACGGTCGGTTTCGTCGCTAATTACGACAATGCCTAATTAACTCTGTTGCCATTGGCCACTTGTTTAATTTTAAAAAAAACTTGCTTTTGTATATTTATAATATATTAATAAATAGTAAAATTTAAAAATTAATAAAACAATTCAACATAAATATTTCAAAAATATTAAAATAAAATCCAAATCAACATAAACTAGTCAAATGTTATAACATAATATTGAAATGTCAAACTAATACAAAAAGTCTTAATAGGGGGCATCAGACTCATCAGATTGCCCGCACTCGATTTACTGACCCAGTTAGCGAGACGGTCACTCTCAAAAATCTTCTTGCATACTTTTGATAGTCTAATCATAACACCTCATATTCATCCCCTGAGCCTATAGCTGCTGCTTCAGAGTTTGCAGTTGTTGCTTTTGAACCTGCAGTTGTTGCGCCTAAGTCTATAGTTGTTGCCTGAGCTGCTCTATTACCTCAGTTGATGGAGGAGGAGGAGGACTGCTAGAAACTCCGCTGGTTTCGAAGTGATCGGGCCTAAGTGAGTTAGGAGTTCCAACTCCCTTGAGTCGCCTAAGTCATCATCTCAGTATGTTCCTCCTGTTTTGCATAACCACAAAACATAGCATGATTAGTGTTCCATTTTAACAAAACATCACATAATACAAATCAAGTTGTATATTTACCTAAGTGTTCCTCGGGCGCTCATCAATATAATCCTTGGTATCCTTCCTCACATGTGTGTCTATGTCTAGCTCAGCAATAGTGAGAGAGCGTCTGACCTTCTCACTCGGTGAAAATGAAACACACATATTCAACTATTGCTAACTAATCGTCCTAACTAAACTAAAATAACACACAAATTTTTTAAAAAAAATTACCAATCTGACAGCTTATTGAGTCTGGTTGATGGAGCCGCAACAGTGAAGTGAGCCAACCTTTTTTGAATTTCGATTCTTCTTCGCTCTTTTAGCATTGCTTTTATATTTTGGTGTAACCCAATGTTCCTTGAATTGATTCCAAACAAGGTCGCCTATATACTTCGGTTGTTTATCTTTCCACCGCAGTTTATTGAGCATGTCCGCCAATTGCTTGCCCTTTCTACGGAAAAAAAAATTCTGCACCATTCTATGGGAAAAAAATTCTGCACCACTGCATTTTGTGTGTGCAAGTTTACTGAGATTTCTTAATCTCACTGTTTGCTTATTTGTTTCAGATACATGTGGGTAAACCCTCAAGCTACAAAGACCTATATTTAGATTTTTCTCTTAATTTATTATCAACTATATAATTGTACAAGTCAAATTGTACTTAAGTTGTCAATTGGTACTCGATGAGCTTATGTATATTTACGTTTTTGCTTAAGCGACTGTAAGACTTATACATTATGTATCGATTTTAAATTTGAGCTAAGTTTATGTATTAAGTTATTTCGCATTATCATGTTAACACTTGTAAATATTCTAGATAATTTTGTAAGGTGTTACAATTTATATGATAGGATTTTGTAAACTGATATGTAAGTTTGTTTTTTGGAACAGATATGAGGATAAATTACCAGAGTGGACATATTTGTATGCACAAAGATCCGAAATAGAGCCACCAATGATGGTAATCAACACAAGATATTATCGATTATGGCTTATGATTATCCAAATGAGAAAATGAGTGTATATCTATCTCGATGATCTTTGCTTCAAAACTCACATTCTATGCTCTATTAGAGGCTTCTACTTTTGCAAAGCATTGGGTTCCTTATTGTAAGAGATTCAAAGTTGAGCCCGGATCACCGCTTTGCATATTTTAGTAGTATAGTTTCAATGCTTTGTCAAGTGACACTAATCATGCTTATCGGTTAAGTAGTCACAAGGTATGAAAAACATTCAATTAAGTCAATTTTAATTGCTAAAATAAAGTTGGTTACCCACAGAGTGTCAACGCTTTCAACGAAAGATTAATCTCTGCACTGGTTAACGCAAGTTTTGTATATATCCACAGGCTATCCGGCCTATGTGTCAAAAAAATTTGAGTCGATCGGTTTAAAAATTTTGAGTTCATGATGTAGAAACTGTACGAAGAAATGGAAAGAAGAATTGAGGATGCAACAAAGTTGAAGGAAGTACCCAAAGAAGCAAGTTTAAAGCATAATGGATTTTCTCAATGGGATTCATATTCTTCTCGCCGTGACCATGACACTATTCTTCAAGTGAATTTCTTTCTTAAACATATTCAATTCAATTTAGTACACATGGTTTAATAATCGTTACACATACCCTGATTAATGTTTACACTATATTTTTCTTTTTTTGCCAGATACTACTTCATAAAAATAACCCTAATAACTTGAAAGATGTAGATGGGTTCGTTTTGCCAGCTCTAGTGTATTTGGCTCGCGAGAAGAGACCTCAATATCACCACAACTTCAAAGCTGGAGCTATGAATTCATTGGTATATAATATAGACAGTCTTATACATTATGTGCCTAACTAATTACATATGTTAAGTATTAAATATGTGCATGCATGTTAAAATGCAGTTAAGGGTGTCTTCAAATATCAGCAATGGGAAAATCATTCTGAATGTAGATTGTGACATGTACTCAAACAATTCAGAATCTGTTAGAGATGTTTTGTGTTTTCTCATGGATGAAGAGAAAGGCCATGAAATTGCCTTTGTGCAGTTTCCACAGAATTTTGAGAATGTCACTAAAAATGATTTATATGGGAATGCTCTACTAACAGGTTTTGAGGTGAGTTATTTGTGATCATGTTGATTGATACAATCTCAACGACTCCTAATATTTTTTATTACATCTGGTGGTCAATTTGACTAATACACCGGTGAGTACTTCGTTCACCCCTTATCCTAGAAGGAACCAATTAAACTATAAAATGGTTTATTATACTATTATAGTTGATAACTTGTGTATGTTTGTATTTATAATTTTGTATGTCTATGAAGGTTGAGTTCCATGGTGCGGATGGTTATGGTGGTCCTTTGTGCGTAGGAGGAACTGCCGCTTTCACAAGAGAGATGCTCTTTGTGGAATGAAGTTCAGTGATCAATACAGGAATAATTGGAACACTGAAGATTACCTTTTCACAGAAGCTAATTTACAGGAACTAGAAGAGAATTCAAAGGGTCTTGCAAGCTGCTCATATGAGGAAAACACACTATGGGGAAAAGAGGTCATTTCTCTCTTCCTCCCACACATTTATTGCTTACCTATAGACTAAGGTTTTAAATCGCGGTCACAGATGAGGTTGCGTCGCGATTCATTATATTGTGGAGAATCACGGTCAAATGCAGCCTCAATTACGGATATGTTGTGTTTGCGGTGACATCAAAAGCCTTGATGTCATAGTTCAGATTACGATCACAAACTTTTTTAAAACGCTGTAACACACTCAACAATTAACAGAAAGTATAAACACAGAAATGAGGAATTCACTAATTCATTCAAGTAATAGTGGAATCAAATCCTCAAATGTAATTACAATAGTATGAGGTATAGTGGGAAATTGGCCAAGAACATTCCCAGTAGAAAAGAAGAGAAGACGATTCTGAGAGAGAGAGAGAAGAAGACTTGACAGATTTCATTCATTGGCTCTTTGGATTTCACTTCCTTTCATATATACCCAATACTCTTCTTTGTTGTGGATCTTGGCCTGATTTTCTCTTCTTTAAGCTTGTCCAGATAATAGGTTCATTACAAATGCCTTCTATTGTGTTATTATTGTGTGACAATTTTAGAATTTGAGTTGGATCGAACTCAATCCTATAAAACAGACTTGAACAGTGAGGGATGTGTCCTAATTATAAACTCTTTTTCAGATCATATCACATCTGATGTGGGACTTTTTACACCCCCCACATGCTCAGGACGCTTTGATACCATCTTAGAATTTGAGTTTAGCCTAGCTCAACCCTGCAAAACCGACTTGTAGAGTGAGAGATGACTCCCACTTATATACTCTTTTTCATGACATATCACATCGATCTGATGTAGTACTCTTAACAGACAAAAATGTAACTTCATAATGTTTTTGTTAATTACAGATGGGTTTGAAATATGGGTGTCTAGTGGAGGATGTGATAACAGGACTATCTATACAAAGCCAAGGATGGAAATCAGTGTATTACAATCCACCAAGGAAGGCTTTCTTAGGTGTAGCTCCAACTTCTTTACATCAAGTACTTGTTCAACATAAGAGATGGTCTGAAGGAGACTTTCAAATTTTGCTATCTAAGTATAGTCCTGCATGGTATGCTTTTGGAAAAATCAGTTTGGGACTCCAAATGGGATATTGTTCTTATTGCTTTTGGGCACCTAATTGCTTAGCAACACTTTATTATTCCATCATCCCTTCTCTCTATCTTCTTAAAGGCATCCCCTTGTTTCCAAAGGTAACAGCAATTCCCTTTCATTAGTACTTTAGTATTTTTTTGGCTAAATTACTGTTTTGGTCCTTTATCTTTGGCCTTGATTTCATTTTGGTCTTTTATCTTTTTTTTTTCTCGTTTTGGTCCTTTATGTTTCAGTTTTGTGTCAATTTGGTCCTTTTTTGTATCAATTTGGTCCTTTTTTTGTGTCAATTTGGTCCTTTTTTTGTGTCATTTTGCACGGAAAACTACAAAAAATGACCAAATTGACACAAAAATCAAAACATAAAGGACCAAAACGAAAAAAAAAGATAAAGGACCAAAATGAAATCAAGGCCAAAGATAAAGGACCAAAACAATAATTTAGCCTATTTTTTTAATATGTTATTGGTGCACAATATCTACCGACTTTGTCGGTGATAAATCTACGTCGGAGAACCCGACTAGCCACGTGTATCCTGGCTTTTGTCGGTCTGCCATGTGGTTCTCCCCCTCAATAAATTTCTACCACACACACAATTTGAACTCGAGACCTAGTGGTGGGATTCGAACTCAATTACCACTCGGACTAACCCTTGTGTCCAAAAATAAATGCATTTATATATATATATATATATATATATATATATATATATAATGTATTCAGCATACATCTTATTAATATGTTATTGATTATCAGATATCAAGTCCATGGTTCATACCTTTCGCATATGTAATAATTGGGGAAACAACTTATAATTTATTGGAGTTTCTATTATGTGGAGGCACATTACAAGGTTGGTGGAATGACCTAAGAATATGGCTATACAAGAGAACAAGCTCTTACCTATTTGCCTTCACAGACACAATCTTGAAGCTCTTTGGTTTCTCAGATTCATCCTTTACGATCACAGCTAAGGTTTCAGAAGATGAAGTTTCGAAGCGACACGAGAAAGAAATTATGGAGTTTGGAACTTCCTCACCAATGTTCACTATATTAGCAACACTTGCATTGCTCAATTTGCTTTGTTTTCTTAATGTGTTGAAGGATGCAGTTCTTAAGGAATGTGACTTTGAGAAAATGGGATTGCAAGTTCTTTTGTGTGGCTTTTTGGTTCTCATTAATTTGCCTCTATATCAAGGACTTTTCTTAAGGAAGGATAGTGGTAGATTGCCAAGCTCTCTTGCTATCAAATCAACTGCATTGGCTCTAACTTTATTTCTTTCCTTTAGCTTTGCAGGATAGAAATAAGGACTTATACTTTAATTTTCTCCATTAAAATGTTGTTTTTCAACAAACCATTTTGTTGTCATATTTAATATTCTTGTGAAATTAGATCATATATTTTTCTTAATGCTAGAGCATCTCCTTTAAAGAAATATTTTTATTTTTCTTTTAATAATTCGAGTATTCAATCCACAAGCACATACCTAAAACCTTTATGTTAGAATACTATTTCTTAGAACATATGCTAGAAAGACACTTTAGGTGCTAGCTCAGTGGTAAGAGCTAACATTATATTTTCAAGGTGTTGAGTTCAAATCCCATCGGGGACAGCTGTAAAATGACCATTAGTGCCACTTTGATTAATAAAAATTTTCCCCTTCCCAATTTTTTTTTAAAGAAATAGAACATATGTTAGAATATCAGTTATGATTTGTCATATCAATTAGCATTTATTTGTATCTGTTAGAATATCAGATATGATTTTCCATATCAATTAGGATTAATTAGTGTCAATTAGGTATTAATTGTAATTGAGTCTTATTTCCATTATAACTTCAACATGGTATCAGAGACTCTGTGCTTCACCACTGCTGCCGGCGGCGACATTTGTCGTCGGCAGCACCACCTTTATCAGTTTTCTATTTATTTCCTTTTCACCTTTTTAGTTTTCCCATTTTTGCTTATTGCCGCTGTGCTCTTCTTTTCGGCGTGATTTCCAACCAGAACCACCATCTGCCACCGTGTTCCTCTTTCTGGTGTGTCATCTAGTGAGAAAACCTCATCAGTGGCGGAATCCTTCAATCTACCCAACTCTGGAATCACTACCACCAGACGCCTTCCCACGCGCTCTCACGCGCCGGTTCTTATTCGGCGAGTTCATCCACCGTCGTGTCTCTTAGCCGCACGTTGCATCTCTCCTCCTATGGCTCTTCAACCCACTGAATCGGTATTTCCTCGTGGTTCCAGATATTGTTTTGGTTTTTGGTTTCAGCGCACAAACACCTACATTACAGTTCAAAAGGCCATTTCTCTCTCCAATTAGATATCATATATGGTTGTTCATATCAATTGAATCAATTAGATATATATTAACTGCAATTGATTCATATTTCCATTATAAATAGATGTGAGTGTGCTCTATTATAGACACGTAGTGGCATACAAATTCAGCCGCACGTGCAGACAGGGACAGATCTAGAAACTTATCCAAGTTACTGCAATAGTCATTTATCTTAATTTTAAGTTGCAACAATTTTTTTTCCAAGTTAGTCTATTGTTTATTTATTTATTTTGGTAAGCAGATAGTCTCTTAAATTATTAAAATATTAACCGTGTTAGTTTTTTTGTGTCAATTTAGCCCCTTAGTTAGGTATTAAAAAGTGTATACCAAAGATATATGATGATGACCGAAGAATTTAACGGTGTTCTCATAAAAAAAAAAGAATTTAACGGTGTTAATATTTTATTACTCATACGGCTAACTTGAGGAGAAAAAAATCACTAAAAGTCTTTTGTACTAATTTTGCTTAATACATATTTTTTTTATCATCGTATATGTAATGGGGGTCATCTTTTTTCCCCTCTCCCTCTGTCCCTACATGCCGGTCAACTACTATTTTTCTTGGGGAGTAGGGTTGAATATAGAAACAATATTATACTTGACCAAAAAAGCAATGGAATTTTGATCATTGACTTTTATTACTAAATATCAATTAGGTCTCTAACTAATATAACTTTGTATTAATTTAGTCCCCACGAATACAACCCACTTTTTTTTTTTAAAAAAAGAAACATCAATTTAGTCCCCTAAATTTCAATTTGGTCCCAACGTTTACGTGACGTGCACGTGGAAAGGTAAATTGCTTGACTGGAAGGAGAGATTAGTAATTCTAGAAGAAGAAAGTCTGATTCATACGTTGTTGAATGAATTTCACAACTCTCCAATAGGGGGAACTCAGGGAACAAGAGAGCAATGAAAAGGTTGACAACTTAGTTTTATTGGTCTTCACTGAAGAGTGATGTGCAAAGTTTGTATAGAATTGTGAAATTTGACAAAGGGAGAAAACAACCAATACCTTGCGTGCAGAGTTATTGCAACCATAGTCAATACTAGTTGTCATTGACAAGTTGCCCAAATTTGCACACTTTATTCCTCTTAAGAATGACTGCAGAAGCAAATATGTTGCAGAAGTGTTCATGAAATAAATAATTAAGTTGCATGGAGTTCGAAAATCTATAACCTTTGACAGAGACAAGGTTTTCACTAGCCATTTTTGGAAGAGTTTATTCCAATTACAAAGCACCAACTTGGCTATGAGTTCAGCCAACCACCCTCAATCAGATGGGCAATTTGAGGTGTTAAAACAAATGCTTAGAGATGTTTTTGAGGGGATTTACATTCAAAAGTCCAATGGGATAGTACAAGGCTGTCCACGGCAGTTCCTTACTATCATCCGAAGCAAAAGAGTTTAGGACATTTGATTCTTTGTTAACCAAGTAATCTCGAGGATCGTTGTTGGCGCATTTATGAGCTTCCTTATTCGCGTAGGTTTGAGCACCTATAACCTTAGTTTTCTGCTTATAATTCACGGTATTAGTAACCTTTAGCTTAGGAACATATTTACAAACATGTTTTGTCTAAGCAACATATTCTGAGTGTTATACAATATCTTGATTAATTTCCTTACATTTTGATCTAATAATTTCTTTGACAACAGTTCAAAGACTACACCTTCATTTAGAACCATGTTAGAACATGATCAGCACACGTGAGAACAAGCCAACCTACCGTAGAATACATAACTTCTACCAACAGAGGTTCATCTAGTTTGTAAGGATTTAGTTCATATTCCTTAAGAACATGACTTAAAATCCCATTATGGATGTGAGTGCCTCTTAAAAACTTCTTTGTTTGATAGATGACTTTTAAGCCAACAAAACTTTGTCTTTCATCGTAATATTTTTCCTACTAGAGATGAATATTTCTTTATTATTTAATTTTGAAATATATATATATATATATATATATATAGAACTTTGAAAGTTATTTGTTTTTAATTTGTTAAAAACACTATGGATAAGGAGTATTAAAAACATTTAATATATGCCATATTAATTTATAAGTGGACTAGTTACAATATTTTCAATAAATGTTTTCTAACAATGATAAAATATATGGTTAAACATGTTTGTAGTCCTTATAAAATTTGGGTCTTTTGTTTATAGTCCTCAAAAAATTTCACCTACTTTTGATATCTATATTTTATTTTTTACCAGTTTTAGTCCCTCATGAAAGTGGTTTACAAAGTGTTGGTAGTCCTTATAAAATTTGGGTCTTTTGTTTATAGTCCTCAAAAAATTTCACCTACTTTTGAAATTTTTTCGAGGAACTAAAATAAAATAAAAAAACTAAAATTTTATAGGACCAATCATTTTTGAATCAATTTGTAATGAGTTATACCTCCGCCTTTCAATTCTTCTTTCTATGCACGGATTTTTCTTTTTCTTTGTCTTAGATTGTTAAAATATTCGTATCGTATTAAATAGCATAATTCTATATATAGAATATATATATATAATTAATATTAAATAATTAGTCGGTATTCACTAAAACTCTCTATAATCCGACAAGATGGCCCTTATACCAAACTCCAAAGTGTTGGTCTAATGGAACATGACAGAGTCTCATTTTTAATAGGTCACACATTCAAATTATCAATAATTTCCTTAGGGTGAGGTAAATGTAATTTCTTTTGTAAGTACACTAAGTGCTTAAAAGGTATTCCTTGTCTGGGATTGAGGCACCATCCACTCGTCATAAGTTTATTTTATCAATAAAAATAAATCTCTTTTAACAGATAAAAAAGATGACTTTTAGACCAATTAAATTCTATCTTTAAGTACAAACCTATTAAGAGACTTCTCTCCACACTATAAATACAGAAGTAAGATTTGGTTTATTTCACAATCAAGTGTTAGATTCAAGCATGGCCCATAGAGATTCCTTCTCTCACTATGACCAAGATGCAAATTCAAGTTCATGTAAACAATCCACAGAATAAGAGATCTCATACACATAGAGATGGAGTTTCTTGCACCCCAATCAACTTTAGACTTCAATACTACATTGATACAAATGTTGGATTTTTATCATTTTAAACCAAAGCTCTTATATTTATGCTGTTTTTTTCTATTCATGATTTACATAATGATTTTGATTATTTTTTAAAAATGATCAAAATCATGCTTGCTATAACTTCAAACATTTTTTGTTCTTCTAAGATCCTCCTTCTTAATTTATTTGTGCCTTATTTATTTTATTTAGAATTCAAAAATGTTTTTAAATGCGACAAATAAGAAAAAACTTGTTAGTCCGAATCCAATATTTTCTGTTTTGATTTTAAGATTTTTTGTCACTGAATGGCTGAGAAACAAGTGTTATAGTACACCATGTTCATACGTTTTTTTATTCACTACTAAAAAATATTGAAATGGTGGCAGAAATTTGAGATGACAAAAGATGAATGTCGTCCCTAATTTTGGCACTTTTGTCTTAAAAGCGCCAAAATTTGAGACTAATTTCACTTTTTGTCTCTAATTTTCACAGTTATTTCAATTTTTCAATGATCCAATTGAAACTAAGTAGATTTATTGTTTGATTGAAACTATAAATTTTTGTTCTAAAATAATTTGCCTTCAAGGGTCACGATGGTGTTAATCTCAATTTACTGCAAATAAAATTAGTTAACCAATATTGGAATTATGGTATGAAAATCGGCCAACTCGTATTTAATGTTTGTATTTTGAATCTAATTTGCATAGGCGATAGTCTGATTTGTCAGAACTTCGTGCGAGTTCTCATTCATCAACTACATTGGTTTACTAGTTTTTATCGTGGTAAATTCGAATATATGATTATTTTTCTTTTGAATCTCAGAAGATCACAACCGTAGATAAAAAGATAATATTTAAGTTCCCATTAGCATGAATGATGAAGAGTATTTTTCTTGAGTTTTAACATATTGTATTTTGCTTAATCTTTTATCTTTGGATTTGCTACTTGATACTTTCTATTGTCTGTTTTATAAGTAAAACTTGGTCGATATACTTGGCCCAGAATATGAACCAAGTACATCAATATCCGTTGATCAATTTTTGCTTTTAAAAGAGACCGGAGGAAGTATATGATTTCCATTTATTGATCTTTTTTTGTAAATTATTTTTTCTATGAGGAAGAGTTAATTTTCTTTTCAATATTGATTTTCAAAAATTAGCATTATTTTACAAAAAATGAATGGTGCAATACAGAAATAATTAAAGGCTTGCAATTGCAAAATGGATCATTGCAATAACTGAATGATCCAACTCACACAATTCAAATCAGAGTAACTAAATCTACTGGAAATACATATTGATACTCTCTCTGATCTCTTTTATGCGCAAGTTCATTTCCCCCTGCAAACACAGGGGTTCCTGCACTAGCAATCAACAATGCCCCTGCTCCTGAATTGCCTATGCAAGAAACAACCACAATGCCAATCACCAACGTGACAAAGATCATGAGGCAGATTCTACCACCGAAACAAAATTACTGATGATGCCAAAGAAATGGTTCAAGATTGTGCTTCAAAGTACTTATCCTAGCTACATTACTAAAAAGGCCAGAGAGCGTTGCCAAAGTGAGTACAGAAAGATTATGAAAGTTGAGGACTTGTTTTGGGCTATGGAGAGTCTAGGCTTTGGTGATTATCTTTCTCCTCTCCAACTTTATCTCTGTCGCTATCACCTTCTTGAAGCTAATAAAAGCCGTGTGGAGGTTGTTCCTCCCCATGGTATTATTCAGGGCACCAACAATAATTGGCTTGAGCCAGGGTCTGGGTCCGGGTCCAAATCCAGGTTTGGGGCTGAGCCTGTGCTTCTGCTTGTGCAGCCATTTGTTGAGATTCCTCAACCCACCTTACCAGGTGTTGAGATTCCTCAACCTAGCTTACCGGCGCCACCTACTCCTGCTGGGCCGGACTTTTCCATTGACCCAAGCCCAATGGATATGTTTGACTTGGATGAGTTTCATGATGGATTTGGTCATCCCGATGACTTTAACTTTGATGAGTTGTTTAATGGGGAGATGACAAGAAAACAATCGAGATGCGTTTAAAGCAAGGAATTAGTGGAAGGAGTTAGCAATAATATGTTATGTTTTTCTTAATTACAATGGATCCTCAAAAAAAGTATTGTCTTGTCTAAGTATTTTCTATTTTGTTTAGTGAAGGAGTAAAGTCAATGTTGATGTTGAGTAATTTTCTATAATTAAATTAGTAAGTAAGCTAGTGAGGCACAAATTAACATAACAAGTTGTAGAACCATTAATGTCACCAACTTAAATAAAAGTAAGAAAACAAGTAAGATAAATGATGAGTAGAAATTCAGAATGAGAGTAAGTTGGAATGCATTTCACTAAGTAAGTCCTTTAAAATAGAGCTACGCTATGTCTGGTGCTACTGCATTGAATGTTGTAGCAAATGATGCGTTCTTTTCCGTCACTAACGTTAGAGTTTCATTACAATGGCTTATGTCTAAGCTCTAAATAGGTTCACTCCTACATATTAAGTACCCACAGTATCACCCTATGAACTATACTCTCCTATGTCTCGGTTTAAGTATGGAGTGACAAAGTTTCTTTTAGCAACCTCTCACCCATATTAACCTTTGAGTTTGAATCATTATAAGGCTTTAAGCATCCAACTATAAAATGCTTAGCACAAGATGAGCATCAACAAGAAAATATAAACAAGGATGGGAACCGTATTCATATTACTAAAAATACAAAGGAAATAAAAGAGTGTAATAAAAATGGAGAGAAGAATATGTCTAAGTGTTTCTCCATTTGAACCGGCACGAAATAAAGCTCTATGGAGCTGAATGGAGCTTGCTTAATGGAGAAGAAGAAGAGCTTGATATGTATCAACAAACTTTCCAAAAAGGTGAGATGTGACATAAAGCAAAAGGTGTGACACACCACCACCTTTTCATCTCCCACTTGAAAGTGGACAAGTGTCCCTATAAAGCAACTTGGTTGGTTGCTGAAAGAGCATAGCTGTCCACTTGATTTCCGCTGACTGGACATAAAGCAAAAGTTTCTTTTTAGTGCTTCAGAGTTTTCTCTCTCTTTGCTGAAGAATGCAATGATCTAGCATTTGATACTGCGGCATACTAAACAAACATGTTAAAACACAAGACGGGGCACCAAAGTGCCAAATGATTACTTAATCGGTTCCTAACCCTCTTTTACATCAAACAATTAATATATATTTACTTTGTTAAACAACAAGATTACTTTAGAACTCACATTGATTTACGTCTAAAAAGCGTAAAACAACTCTTATAAATAAGAGTTATCAGCACTTCCTCATTGTCATCCAAAGCAAATTAGAGTTCAAGACTTATGATTCTTCGTGAGCCAAATAATCTTGAGGATCGTTGTTGGCGTCTTTACGAGATTTCTTATTCATGTTGGTTTGAGCACGTATAACTTGAGCTTTCTACTTGTAATTCACTTTATTAGTAACCTTTAGCTTAGGAAAGTATTTAGAAACATGTTTTTCCTTAGCAACATATTCTGAGTGTATACAATATTTTCATTAAGTTCATTACATTTTGATATAATTGTTTTTTTACAAATAAGAAAAAATTATTATCGAGTTTTTTTTTTTACTAAATATTATAGGATTAAGTTAATCAAAGTAATTTTTTTAAAGCATTTATTGAAAATATTGCATTTATTTCACTTATAAATCCAAATATTCATTATTTTCTTTTTCGGCGAAAGTATATGGTTAATTGTGTATATATTAAATAAATATAAAATACACGATTTGACTGACAACTGTTGAAAGACTACATCTTCATTTGGAACCATATGTTAGAACATTATTGGCACACGTGAAAACGAGCCAGCCTACCGTAAAATACCTAACTTCTACCAACTTAGGTTGATCTAGTTTGTAAAGATTTAGTTCACATTCTTAGGAACATGAGTTAAAATCCCATTATGGATGTGAGTTCCTCTTAAAAACTTCTTTGTTTGAAATTAAGATGACTTTTAAGCCAACCAAAGTTTGTCTTTCATCGTAATTTTTTTCCTACTAGAGATGAATATTTCTTTATTATTTAATTTTGAAATATATTATACATGTAGAAATTTGAAAGTTATTTGTTTTTAATTTTTTAAAAACTATGGATAAGGAGTATTAAAAACATTTAATATAATCACTTATTATTTTCAAATAATTAAAAATATTTGGTGGAGAATATTAGAAGCTAAATTATCTTTTTTCTTAAAGAGAAAGTTTAAGTGAGTTGAGCTGCAGACACTCAATAGGATTAGGGAAAGATTCAAGCGCAAACAGTGCTTACAAACGCACCTACCTATTATATTTACCAGCTGTCATACCCCAATTTTGTCCGGCTTAGGTCAAAACCCTAATTTTCCCAAAAAAAATAATTAAATTAAAAAAGTAAAAAAAACATCATGCATTGCATTTAGGTTTTATAGTCATTTCAAAGTTTCTAAAAACATTTTTGAGTTGGAATGCACTTTTTAGACAAATTAGGATTTTTCAGTGCAAAAGGGTATTTTGGTCATTTCACAAATAAGGGATAATTCCTCAAAACAAGTCATCCAACATGCATTTCAAGGTACTAGAGGTCACTCCTAGGGTGAAAAGTCATTTTTGAAGTGGAAGTGTGTTTCAGGCAAAAACTAGGGTTTTTAGAGTGAAAGGGCATTTTGGTCATTTCACAATAAAAACGGTCTTTTGTCCCAAATCCTTGAAATAATCATCAATGATTTATTTGAAGAATATTTGTGTCTAATTGTGATAATTTTTTGTGCACAAATATTGAACCTTGTGGCCTAAAAACCTAGTTTTTGGATAAAAGGGTAAAATGGTATTTTCCTTTGAGGTGGGGTAAATAAATCAATTTTGGGATTGGTGAGATCATAAAATTCAGAGTCCAATCATTGAATCATGGGATATGGCCCAAAATGGTATGAATTTGGAAGAATGATCTAGAATGGAATATTCCACATTCTTTTGAATTATGAAAGGATAAGATTAGCACAATAGTACAATTTGCAATTCCACTCACTCCCCACTCCACTAGCTGCGCATACTTCAGCCCCAATCCACTCCATTTTGATTTATTTTTATTGTTTGCAAATTGTGTTAAATCATGGCCATCCATTCAAGTGTGAAAAACAATCTTCACCCTTCATTTGAACCAAAATGGCACTTGTGTAATAAGCTTTATGGAAAAATACATTTTTGTCAATGAGCTTATCCTTCACCACCCTCCTTATGCTGCACACCCAGCCCTCTCTCTCTTCATTTTATTGCCCTTAATCCATGTGATAATGCATCTTGACCATTGATTCAATTTCTTTCTCAAATCCTAGTGGTTTACAAGAGATGCATTGTCACAAATACCCTTAAATTTTCACTTCATATAAAACCCAAAAATAGGA
The DNA here is from genome assembly GCA_020916435.1 of Oxytropis ochrocephala. Lineage (NCBI taxonomy): Eukaryota > Viridiplantae > Streptophyta > Magnoliopsida > Fabales > Fabaceae > Oxytropis > Oxytropis ochrocephala. Next base: position 52,317,280 of record CM037089.1, read on the forward strand.
GACCTCACACACACACACACACACACTCTCATTTTACCCTAGCACACTCTTCTTCCTCTCCTCTCCCTCTCTAGGCCGAATTCTTTCCCTCACTCTCCTCCATTGTTTTTTCAAGTTTCATCCACCAAATCACCTAAAATTCACTCCATCTTCATAAACCTTCTTCCTTTCACCCTTGGTTCCATTTTTACATCCCTAGAGAGTTTGATTTCTTCAAGTTTGCGTGACCTTTGGGGTTGATTTGCTCTTGATCTTCATTTCTACCTTTGTTTATCTTGGAACTAAGGTATAACCTAAACTTTTTGCATTTTCATCAATTTTCTTGCATCAAAATCTTTTTCAACTTATATTTGCATCTCATAACATCATTTTAAATGTAGATTAGGGGCTGTTGTGGGTGAGAGCTGGTCCATCACCCACTAAATAATTTGTTCTTGTGATTATGTGTTGATTATGTGTTGTTCTTGTGATTTGTTCTTTGCTCATGTGATTTTCACCAAATAAAAACATGTTTTCCTTTTCTTTTTGCCTTGGCCTTGGGCCTAACTCGTGATCTTTGTGTTGTTCTTGTTCATTAGATGGTTTGAAGTTTGAATAATGCATGATTAATTATGCTAATTTTGTGAAGGAATGATGAGCTATACTTGTTGTTAAATCTTGATGTTTTGAGCTTGAATCTTGGGAGGTATGGTTTCGGTTTTGGGTCCTAAATTTTAGGGTTCTTGTTTGTTTTTGTTGTCCATCATGTATTCATGCTTATCTATGTGATTGGATAAATTTTGATGAAAGAATTTGATGATTTTTAGGGTAAATAAGGCCTTAGGTTCAAGCAAATTTTTTAGGGTTTTGTTGCTTTGTCTTTCTTTTGATTTTTGCATGAAAAATGTGGGTTTGGGTTGACAATAGGTTTCGGCCTTGTAGCCCTTTCATGCCCTTTTAATATGTTTGAACCACAAAAATAATTGTTACTAAGTCTTGTGAAAATAAAATTTGTTTCAAGGTTGTTTAGCTTTGCCAATCATGGTGTGAGCTAGGGTTTGTGACTTTGCTTGCAAAATCTAATTGAAGTAGGTATTAAATGATCTTTTTTCCTCAAGTGGTTTCAACCTAATTTGCTTGCCATTTGTTGTTGATTGAAGATTAGCAATGTGAAGCTCACTTGTGCTTCATGCACTTTAACTTAAGTGAGATGATTGCTTAACATAGTTCAATCTTCCATGTTTGTGCTAATTGTTTAATTGTTGATGATGTGTAAAAGGATTCCACTTATGCCTAAAGGCATATACCTAATGGAGTGGAGGATTACTTCAAGTGATTCAACTTGTTTTTAAATTCCAATGCAAATTTGTGCTTCCATTTGTTAATTTTTTAGGGCAACTTGTGAATACTCCTTATATTTGCTTTCAATTCGGCCTAGAGCTCAAAACTCGACTTATGTTTTCACAATGTTGCTCTTGTGAGCATTTCTTTGCAACTTACTTGGTTTTCGTTTGGTCTCACATATTCATACCATTAATGGTTGATGATTCAATATCATTCTTGTGCATTGTTGTTGTAAATGGTAATGAGTATGCTTGTGTTCCAATTGTTGTTTACTTTGCTTGCAAATCGGTAAATATTGTTGTCTCGGTTTTGATTTGAAAAAGACTTGTAATGTTCTACTTCTTTTCAAACTCAAATGTTTTCAAATAAAAATCCTAAGGCATTTTCCTAAACAAATCATTAGCCATCACTCGAAGCCATTGCTTGTTTGATCGCTAATGAGGAGTTATTAGTGATAGTCACTCGAAGCCTATGCTTGTTTGACTATTATGAAAGCTCCCACACCTTAATTAAATAACAAAAACCAATTCAACTCTTCCAAAATAACACGAGCTATTAGCTCACCACCTTTTTCAAAACTATTTTCAAAAGAATAATGCAACGTTGTCGCTTGTAATCACTCGAAGCCGCTGCTTGTTTGATTACCGGCTCCAACTCTCTTTTTTCGAGTTAATACCGAATGCCACTCGAAGCCTTTGCTTGTTTGGTGTTCGCGAACACTCGAGTCTTATTTCGAAAAACCCCAAAACTCAATCTCTTAAGCCGTCTTCGGGCGCAAAAACTAAGAACTACGTAGCTTTGATCCCTCAGCCAGTGAGGGTACGTAGGACCGGGTTCATGTCCCGTCAAGCACACCTTTTAAAAACCCATAAAAAACAAGAACTACGTAGCTTTGATCCCTCAGCCAGTGAGGGTACGTAGGACCGGGTTCATGTCCCGTCAAGCACCCTTTTCAAAAAAATCTTTGTTTTGTCCTGATTTTCAAAGATACCAAAAACATTCCTTTTTCCCGTTTTCAATAAAACCATTTCTCAAAAGAAAAGAAAATAAGCAGAACAATATATTTCAAATCAAACATTTCAAAACCACATCAAATTAATGGTTCCCTTTCGGTAGAAAGGGCGCGTGGGGTGCTAATACCTTCCCCATGCGCAACCGAATTTCCGAACCTACATCTCTAAGTTTTCGAAAGACCACCCGCTTTCAAAAAGGTTTTTTTTCAATGTTTTCCTAAAATAAAATATTGGTGGCGGCTCTACTATTTTCAACGTTGTCAAACTGAAAAGTCCCAAACCGGATTTTTCGGGGCGCAACACCAACGAGTCTCTAACATCGACAAGGACTTGAATACACGTCCTTGTGAAATATGAGTTAATTTTTTACCAACAAGACCAACAGTAGTTAGTATTTATAGTCTTTAAACCCTTGTCAATCGAACAAATGTATTTTTTATTTATTTAATATATTTCATATTAATTATATACTTTTGCGGTTAAAGAAACTAATAAAAAATTTAGATTTATAAGTGGAATAATTACAATATTTTTAATAAATGTTTTCTAACAATGATAAAATAAATGGTTAAACATGTTTGCGGTCCCTATAAAATTTGAGAATTTGAAAAAGGGTAGGCAGTTGAAAAATTTGGACCCAAATGGAGAGAGAAACTAGAGAGAGAGAGAGAGCGCGCACTGGAGAACGAAAAGACTGAGAAGGCAAAGGGTCACGGCCATGGAGAAGGCAGCAATGAGGGTTGACAGTTGGTTCAGAATAAGAAAAAACGCTCCAATGTCTACAAAGGAAGAATGGACATCGCTGGAAGGTGGAGAGGGAGATCTGAAGACACCATTTCTTTTTACTTCTTTGACTTTCCAGCTTCTCACGGTGCAAAGGAAATGTTCAGGGCTTTTGCTTTGTATGGGAAGGTGGTGGAGGTTGTAATACCTCCAAAGATAAACAAATGGGGGAAACGCTTCGGCTTCGCGCGTTTCATTAAAGTCACGAAGCTTACGACTCTTTGCGGTGAAACTAGACAATATTCTCTTTGGCTCTGATAAACTACACGTTAACCTTCCAAGATTTATCAAGAACGACTCAGAAGCAATGAGAAACGAAGGGGTGCACCCAAATGTTGTAAGGAAGGAAGAAACGAAGGTTGCAGTCGAAAGAAAGGAAGGGCCGATGAAGGAGGTGATTCGGCAGGTATGGAAACCGAAGGGTCATGTAGAAAACAAGGGTAGGAATTTTAACGGTCAAGAAGAGGGAGCATCAGTAGTTGGAATCAGTGTAAGAAAGGGAGTGAGGCTGGGAATTGTGGAGAATCACAACGATGCAAAGCTTCATAACTCATTGGAGAATGCAAACAGGCCGTAGAACCAGAAAGTCATGGAAAATGCCAACTGGCACAGAGGCAAGGAGGTAAGGAATCTACATGGTAGGTGGGAAGGAAGAAATCCATATCAAAAGAAGTACGGTGGTGCTGATAGGTACGTAAATCATTCAATTTATGATCAAAAAATTGTTTACTTCAGAAAAAAGAACTTGTGTGATGTGTGGTACATTGCCTCACCCGAAGAGTTGGATGGCTTTAAGAAAATGTACGTGGGTATTGTTAAACATGCTGGGAATACTCATATGGTTCAGGAGTGGTTCAACATGCAAGGTTTCTTCTCTATTAAGGTAACACCCATGGGTGCAAACCTTGTTCTCCTTGAAGAAATAGAGGAAGGAATCAAACAGGCCCATATTGATGATGCAGAGGATTGGGTGCTTGAGAAGTTCGATGATATTAGAATATGGACACCGGATGAAGTAGATAATGAGAGGTTGGTTTGGGTTCGCTGTCATGGCATACCAATTCATGCATGGAATAATGAGTTTTTCTCAGCATTGGCCGACAAATTTGGCACTTTCTTGGGTGTGGATGAGAACACAAGAAAAAAGAAGTTTATGGACGTAGCCAGAATATTAATCCGGACAAGATGCTATGATGTATTCAACATGGTGGTATATGCTAATATTAATGACTCAATGTTTGATATCAAGGTTGTAGAAGAGTGGTGTGGTCCGATGCATTGGGAGGGCCTAACTTCGACCTATGGTTCCGAGAAAGTGGATGATCATTACACTAGTGACTCCGATAGCTCTGTAGAGGAGGTGTAACACCCCGATTTTCGTGTGTTGTGATTCTTTTAGTATGTACTTATTTTATGAATTATTTTATATTGATAGGATTAAATTATTCTAATTTATTGTGGGTTTGAGTATGAAAATTAGTTGAAATCACTTTAAAATGTATTTTTATATGCTATTTGTAATATATGATTATTATTATATATTTAGTTTGTTTTTATAAAATATTAGTGTTTGAGATATTATTTCTTTAGAAAATTATTTTGGTCTATTGAGGTGGTGTTAAAATAATAGTTATAGTGAGATTGAGCTTTAAAAGTATTTAAAATGGATTTTTAGATTGTTTTACTCGCGTACACCCCCTTCCTTCCACTAGGCGCACCCCTGTCACTTAATCACTTCAGTGAGACCACCAAATACGCCCACACAGCCCAAACACGCCCCATTGGACCTGGAGCCGAACCGACCCAGCCTCGTCCGGGCATCTTCTTCCTCGCGAGAACAGCTGCGTGAAACAGCAGCCAAAAAAAAACCCTCACGCCATTTTCCTCCTCTCTTGCGTTCTCACTCCCCTCTCCATGGTTGACCATCAAATTTAATTCATCTTCCCACTCGGATTTTGCCGTTGATTCCGAATCCGGCCTCTGTTTCTGCAACTGTGGTCCCGTTTCACCTGTTTATTTGCGATTCTAACCACGAAGGAAACCCTCAAGCCTCTTCCCCTCTCACGTGTACGATGCTATGACATCAAGGGGACTCATTGTGCTGTTGCTTTCTTCCTTCCTGATACACGCAGTATGAATTTGGAGGAAATAACATCAAAGAACTGAGCTTTCGTTTTATTTGTTGTTGTTACACAACTGTACGTGTTCGAGTCAAGCTTGGATCGTTGGTGACTTGGAGAAATTGCTAGGAGCTTTGTTGTCCTCTTCAATTATCAAAGGTTAGGGGGCTCTCTTTCATTCTTAATAACTCATAGGACTAGTAACCATAGGAGTTAAGTTTTAGGAGAGATTTTCTTAAATTGAAATTGGAGTATTTTTGATTTATTGGTATTGTTGTTTGAATGAATATGTGTTTGGGGGTGAATATCATGTGAGTTGAATTGTGGTTCTATTTTAATTGGTGATTGTTATATTGATTCAATGAAATTAAATAGGAGAGAATGTGGTGATTGTTTAGGTGTTAGGAGAGATTGCTTGAATTGAATTATGGTGTGTTTAATTGGTTGGTACTAGTGTATGATTGAATATGTTGATTTGGGTCGATCATTATATGAAATTGAATTGTTGATTCTATCCTAATTGGTGTCAAGGTGTTGTTGTATTGATTCTATGACAATCAAATAGGAGAAATTATGGTGAGTGTTAGGTGTTTGTTTGATTGCTTGAATGAAGGTGTTTTGATGGTATTGTGTTGGGTGTTGCTATCGGGTTATGCTGTGGGACAGGGGGGCGCCAAATTGGCCTGAATTGTGCGCCTAATGGCGCCTGTGTGTTGCTGTGTGTTGTTTGCGTGGGTGTGGCGCGAGCGAGGCGCAAATGGGCACGCCCTGCGTGCCTGTGTGCGCTGTGTGTGTGTGTGCTGGTGTCTAGGTGCAGGGCGCCATTTGGCTGCCCAAGTGCACTGTGTGTGTTGGTGTCTAGGTGCAGGGCGCCAATTTGGTTCCTGCAACAATGTTGCCGCTTTATCTTGGTGTCTAGGTGATGGGCGCCATTTTGGTAGCCCGGCAACAACACCGTGCGCCTAGTCTAAGTCTTTATTCTAGTCCCTAGGTGTTGTTTTTAGTTCTTGGTGCTGTTTTAGTCCCTAGGTACTGTTTTAGTCCCTAGGTGTGGTTTTGGTCCTTGGTGTGGTTCTAATCCTTGGTGTGGATTTAGTCATTGGTGTTTGTTTAGTCCTTCTGGTGTGTTTTTAGTCCTTGTGGAGCTGTTCTTTACGGTGATGTATAATAAATGGTGAATGAATATTGGTGATTGGGGGTCTATGACCTTTCTTGGTGTTGGTGAGTAAATAAACTATTGGTGAGCATGCTAATGCATATTTTGGTGATTTTGGTGTTATGGTGCATAGTCATGGTGTCGCATAATCATATGCATTTTTGGTGAATAGGCTTCGGCCTCATTAAATATTTTGGTGAATGCCCTCATGGCTATTTTGGTGATGGATCCACATGCATATGCCCGTGGAATTTTGGGTTGCATCTCATACATTAACATGCATCTGGTGATTTCTTCGGTGACCATGAATTAAAGGTGTACTTGAATAGGACTGTGATTGGGTGTGTTAGTTGCCTGCTCTAATGTGTTGTGGTGATTTCTTTTGGTGATTACGAATTAGAGGTGTACTTGAATAAGACTGTAATTTGGTGTGTTAATAAGACTGTGATTTGGTGTGTTAGTTGCCTGCTCTAATGTGTTGTGGTGATTTCTTTTGGTGATTACGAATTAGAGGTGTACTTGAATAAGACTGTAATTTGGTGTGTTAATAAGACTGTGATTTGTTGTGTTAGTTGCATGCTCTTGTTTGTTGCTTGTCTTATTTGTTATTACTTATGTAAAGAGACTCACCCTACTGCTTTATGTTGCTTCTCATGTCGAAGAACGTCACGCGGTGTGCAATGATTGAAGGTAATTTGGAACCTTCTTCTAGTTTGGTTGAGTCAGCTTTGATACGTAGCACCTGGGGCGCGTTTAGTACTTGTCGTTTCATGTTATGCTTTGAACTTCCATTTGGTTTTGTATTTCCATACTTTAAGTTTTGTTATATTTCCGCTGCGATGGTTTTTACTTTATGTAACTATGGTGCTATGTATCTCGTACTTGGAATTTTTATTAATTAATTTTGGAGTTATAAAGTGTGTTTTGTTTAAATGTGGCACCCTCGTGTGGTCACACTGAAAATTTCTGAAACTCTGATTTTAAATAAGTTAAATATTAGCGTATGTAGAAGGGGGTGTTACAGGAGGAGCCTCCCCTATTCCATGACGAGGCCCTTCTTGATGATGGATTAGAGGAGGATGAAGAAGAGATTGTAAATATGTTACTGGAAACGGAAAATCTGAGCAAGGAGGGTAGGAATGTTAATTCTGAAAATGTAATTGGTGAAGAAGAGGGAGGGATTAATGATATGCTGGGTAATGAGGATGCTCAAAAGAAGGAGGAATTAAAAGAAAATACTATAGTAGTTGTTGAACATGTCGCAAGTGCTCCTCTGACAGAAAATCACAACAATGCAATTCCGGTGGAGTTTTAGGATTGTAATTCGGTGACTCAAGTAGTAGAGAATGAAAAGGCCGAGAACAGAATAGTAAAAGGGCCTACTGTTGCACAAAAAAAGAATAGTATCTCCAATGAGGAGTTGGAAAGTCTCACTGTAAGTAATTCTTTTGGACCACTCTTGAGAAAGAAGTCAAAAAACAAAGGTAAGTCAATCATCTGTAATAATGAGAATGAGGATGAAGTAAACCAAGGTGTGCTTGTTGGAATTGTTAATGAGGAGGCCAGGAAATTATTTCCCTCTGTTAGTCTTTCTAATGGGTCGAATGGTAATTCAAAGTTCCATGTTGTCACGCGTAATCCTCCAGGTTCCAATTTATCTTTGTTGTATAGTTGTGACATGAATGGGGCAGCTATAGGGGATGTATCTGTAGGGGACTCAGGTATCCAAGTTTTCAATGAGAGGTATCTGATAGACCATGAGCTGTCTGTTGCAAATAAGATGTGGAGCTTTGCCAAGGAAAATTTGGGTGTTACGGGGAAGAGTAGGGATGAGGTCTATGTCGGTAAAATCCAATCCTTGGAAGTTAGGGACAAGAATGTGAAGGGAAGTAAGGGGACAAAAGATGGTTCTCAATGAAGATCGCAACCTTAAATATGAGAGGGTGGGGGGGCGCTGCTAAAAGAAAGCGTCTAAAGAAGTTGATAATTAAAGAGAAAATTGATTTTTGTATGATTCAAGAAACCAAAAGCTGTGACTTATCTAGAAGGGAGGTGGGTAGTATATGGGGCGACTCAGACTTTGATTGGTTGAGCAAAAATGCAAACGGATTGTCGGGAGGTTTGCTAAGCATATGGAAATCAGACTTTCTGGAGGTTATGTTCTCCTTCTCAGGCGAGCATTTTGTAGGTGTCTGTGCTAAAATAAAAGGAAGACTCTGTTACTTGGTGAACGTTTATTCTGCATGCAACATGGCAGGGAAAAGGAGACTACGGGACAACCTGAGAATCTTAAAGGAGGATTTTGAAGTAGGAGATTGGTGTATCGCTGGGGATTTTAATGCAGTTATTTCTAGAGCGGAGAGAAGTGGTTGTTCGTCTAGCTTCAACAATATGGAAGCAAGAGAATTTTTGTCTTTTATGGAGGACATGGAGCTAATAGATGTGCCTGTGTTGGGAAATAAATTCACTTGCTTTGGTTCAGATGGGAGGGCAAGTCGACTAGATAGAATTTTGTTGACGGAGGGATTGATTTCAAATTGGAACGTTAGTGCACAGTGGGTGGGTGATAGGGAGATTTCAGACCACTGCCCAGTTTGGTTGGACATTTCGGCTTTTAATTGGGGACCCAAACCCTTTAGGTTCAATAATTGTTGGTTAGAGCATGTGGAGTTCATGGATTTTGTCAAAGAATGTTGGGCTTCCTTTCAGGTGAATGGGAAAGCTTCTTTTGTGCTAAAAGAAAAACTGAAATTGTTGAAGGAAAAATTAAAGGTGTGGAATCGTGAGGTGTTTGGGTATAAAGATTTGAAATTAGAAAATATAGTCTGTGACTTGAATGAGGTAGAGAAGTTGGCATCGGAAGGGGGGGCGTTGATGATGAACGAAGGAATAAGCTGCATGAGGATTTCTGGAAGGAGCTTCACGCAAAAGAAAGTTTACTTGCACAACAGGCGAGAGTGAGGTGGATTGCGGAAGGTGATTCAAATAGTCGTTATTTCCATGCGTGTATGAAAGGGAACCGGAGGAGAACTCAGGTACTAAAACTTATGTCGGGAGGGGAGTGGATAGAGGATGTGGGGGAAGTGAAAAGGAAGTTAAAAGACACTTTGAAGAAAAGTTTAAGGAAGAAGATACAAATAGGCCAACACTTGATGGGGTGAACTTTAGTCAAATTTCTGGGACAGATAATGAGTCACGAATTGCTCCATTTCACTGGATGAAATTAAAGAGGTAGTATGGGAATGTGATGGTAATAAAAGCCCGGGACCGGACGGTTTCAATTTTAGATTCATAAAGGAGTGTTGGGATCTTATTGGAATGGAAGTATTGAAACTCTTTAAAGAATTCTACACAAGTGCAAGACTTCCTAAGGCGGTTAGTGCATCTTTTATTGCACTTATTCTAAAGAATTGTAGTCCACAAGGTCTGGGGGAATATAAACCCATCTCTTTAATTGGTTGTTTATACAAGATACTTGCGAAGGTGCTAGCGGGAAGATTGAAAAAGGTCTTGAAAGGGGTAATTTCCGATTGTCAGAGTGCTTTCCTCCCAGGTAGAAATATCCTTGATGGAGTGGTAGTTGTCAACGAGATCATGGACTTGGCAAAGAGAAAGAAGAAAAAGTGTGTGGTTATGAAGGCAGACTTTGAAAAGGCATATGATTCGGTGAGCTGGTCATATTTGGAATACATGCTGCGTAGGATGGGGTTTGGAGAAAGGTGGACAAAATGGATACGAACATGTATCTCGTCCAACTCAATATCTGTGTTAGTCAATGGCAGCCCAACGGAGGAGTTTGTGGCCCAGAAAGTTTTGAAGCAAGGGGATCCGTTGGCTCCTTTCTTATTTTTGATAGCGGCGGAAGGATTGGCGGGTTTGGTGAGGAAAGGTGTTGAATCAAATAATCTAAAAGGTTTCAACATTAATGATTCCTTGTCAGTGGAGCTCTTACAATTTGCGGACGATACAATACTCTTTTGTGATGGGGGTGAGACGAGCATATGGTGTTGGAAAGCATTGTTAAGAAGCTTCGAAATGGTTTCCGGCCTAAAGGTAAATTTTGCAAAAAGCAGTGTTTTTGGACTGAATTTTGAGGAGAGAGCTATGGAAGGAATGTCACAGTTTCTAGCTTGTAAGGTGGGTTCGGTCCCTTTTAAATTATTGGGGATTTCAGTTGGTGCAAATCCGAGGAGATTGAGTACGTGGCAACCTATTATAGACTCAATGAAGGCAAGGTTAAATAATTGGAAAAGCAGACAATTATCTATTGGGGGGCGTGTTACCCTTATCAATTCAGTTCTTGCTTCTCTTCCATTGTATTTCTTTTCTTTTTACAAAGCACCTAAGAAGGTTATTTCAGAGATCATGAAAATACAAAGAAGATTCCTATGGGGAGGTGATGAAGAAAACAAGAAGGTAGCATGGGTGAAATGAGATACTATTTGCCTTCCTAAAGAAAAGGGAGGCTTGGGTATAAAAAATCTAGAAGTGTTCAATATGGCCTTATTAACCAAATGGCGATGGAGAATATTAACTGAGGAAAATAACTCTATGTCGAAGGAGGTTTTAGTGGAAAAATATGACTTAAGAGGGAGATGGCCCAACATTAACGCTTTGGGGGATGGATTTATTCTTACTTGGCGAGGATATGAATTTGCAAGAAAACTGGTGTGGAGACTTGGTAAAAATTAAATTAGGCAAAGGAAATATGGTGAGATTTTGGAAGGATGTTTGGATTGGACGGGAATGTTTGGCAGAATTATTTCCGGATATTTACAATTGTTGCAGCTCTAAGGAGGATACGATTGAGAAGTTTGGGCAATGGTCGGACCGCGGCTGGAATTGGTCGTGGGATTGGGTCATTAACTTGCTTTGAAACGCAGAGTTGGCCACACCGATAGAGCACCGCAATGATGATGCTTGATCTGTTTCAACTTTGTTCCAATGCGCAGACAGTTGGATATGGCTACCGGATTCGATGGTTGGGTTCACTGTGAAAAAGTGCTATGAATTGTCGCTGGTTTTTTCTGCAGGTACAACAGATATAGCGCAGGCCGAAGCTATGAATAATGCAGGAAAATTTGGAAAAATGATGTGCCTTCCAAAATTCAAATCTTTGCGTGGAGAGCAATATTGAAGCAAGTTGCCACACAGGTTGCGTTACATCAAAGAGGTATAATCCAGTCACAAAATAACACAAGCTGCGTTTTGTGTTTCCGGGAAGAAGAAACGATGGATCACTTGTTCGTGACTGTGGAGTTGCTAAAGATATATGGAGGGGAGTATTTTCTTGGATAGGTACTGCGGTTTGCGATACGGACAATATTATTACCCATTTTGTGGAGTTTGGGAAACTGGTGAAGGGAAAGCGGCAAAGAGGCGTTAAACACCTTATATGGATGGCGGCTATTTGGAAACTATGGATGACTCGAAACAAGGTAATTTTCAGAGGGGAGGTGGATTCCGCTTCGGCTATTCTAGCGGGAATTAAAGATATAGCATGGAGCTGGTTTAAGGCAAGGAGAGGAAGGAATTGCATGGTGAATTGGTCGGATTGGTACAATTGCCCGTTGAAATTTGCTTTTTCAATGTTGTAATCCAATCATGTACTGTATCTAATAAACTGTGTTTTAGAAGGGGGAGAAACAGTGGGCTAGGATTGTTTTTTCCCACTGTTTGCACGACTTTTGTGTGAGGTACTCTTTTTCCCCACCTAAGTCTTTTTCCCAATGGGTTTTGGCTTAAAGGGTTTTGAGGAGGTCCTCCCCCTTTCCATTGTAAAGGTTGGGCACACCTTGTGCTTCTTTCAATGAATCATTGCTTATCTAAAAAAAATTGAGAATTTTGTTTTTAGTTCCTAAAAACAATTCAGCTACTTTCGATCTGTATATTTTATTTTTTTACCAATTTTAGTCTCTCATGACTTTTAATAGCATTTTTTTGACCTTTTATAAGTGCTATTAAAAATCGTGAAATGCTATTAAAAGTTATGAATGCCTAAAACTTGAGGATCAAAAGTAGGCGAAATTTTGTTAAGGAACTAAATAAAAAAACCCAAATTTTTATAGGCACCAATAATTTTTTAATTTTTTTTTGACGCAATAATTTTTTAATTTGATTTGTAATGAGTTATACCTCCGTCTTTCTATTCTTCTTTCTATGCACGGATTTTTCTTTTTCTTTTTCTTTTTCTTAGATGTTTAAAATATTTGTATCGTATTAAATAGCATAATTCTATATATAGAATATATATAATTAATATTAAATAATTGTTCGGTATTCATTAAAACTCTCTATAATCCGACAATATGACCCTTAGACCAAACTCTAAAGTGTTGGTCTAATGGAACATGGCGGAGTCTCATATTTAATAGGTCGCACGTTCAAATTATCAATAGTTTTCTTGGGGTGAGGTAAATGTAATTTCTTTCATAAGCATTCTAAGTGCTTATAAGGTATTACTTGTCTGAGATTAAGGCACCATCCACTCGTCAAAAATTTCTTTTATCATTAAAAATAAATTTCTTTTATCAAATAAAAAAGATGACCTTTAGACCAATTAAATTCTATCTTTAAGTACAAACTTATTATAAGACTTCTCTCCACACTATAAATACAGAAGTAAGATTTGGTTTATTTCACAATCAAGTGTTAGATTCAAGCATGGCCCATAGAGATTCCTTCCCTCACTATGGCCAAGATGCAAATTCTAGTTCAGGTGAACACTCCACAGAAAAAGAGATCTCACACACATAGAAATAGAGTTTCTTGCACACGAATCAACTTTAGACTTCAATACTACATTGATACAAATGTTGGATTTTTATCATTTTAAACCAAACCTTTTATATTTATGCTGTTTCTTTTCAATTCATGATTTACGTACATAATGATTTTGATTATTTTTGAAAAATGATCAAAATCATGCTTGCTATAGCTTCAAACATTTTTTGTTCTTCTAAGATCCTCTTTCTTAATTTATTTGCACCTTATTTATTTTGTTTAGAATTTAAAAGTTTTTTCCGTCTACAAATAAGAAAAAGAGTTGTTAGTCCGAATCCAACATTTTCTGTTTTGATTTTAAGATTTTTTTGTCATTGAAATGAATGAGAAACGAGTGTTATATCACACCATGTTCATACACTTTTTTATTCACAACTAAAAAAATATTGAAATGGAGGCAGAAATTAGAGACTACAAAAGTTGAATGTTGTCGATCCCTAATTTCGGCACTTAGTCTTTAAAATGCCAATATTTGAGACTAATTTCATTTTTTTCTCTAATTTTCACAGTTATTTCAATTTTTCAATGATCCAATTGAAACTGAGTAGTTTTTATTGTTTGATTGAAACTATTTTTTTTTCTAATATAAAATACTTTCAAGGGTCACGATGGTGTTAATCTCAATTTATTGTAATTAAAATTAGTCAACCAATATTTGAATTATGGTATGAAGATCAAACGACTCGCATTTCATGTTTGTATTTTGAATCTGATTTGCTTAGGCGATAGTCTGAGTTGTAAAAACTTTATGCGCGTTCTAATTCATTAACTATATTGGTTTACTAGTTTTTGTTTTGGTAAATTCGAATACATGATTGTATTTATTTTGAATCTTGGACGATCGCAAACGCAGATAAAAGAATATTTAAGTTCCAATTGACATGTATGATGAAGAGTATTTTTCTTGAGTTTTGACATATTGTATTTTGTTTAATCTTTTATCTTCGGATTTGCTACTTGATACTGCCTTATCTTTTATAAATAAAAACTGATTAACAGAGGTTGATGTACTTGGTTAAGAATATGAACCAAGTACATCAATCTCCGTTGACCAACTTTTGCTTATAAAAGAGACCGATAGTATATGATTTTTGTTGTTGGTCTATATTGATCTCTTTTGTAAATTTTTTATTGTATGAGGAAGAATTAATTTTCTTTTCAATATTGATTTTCAAAAATTAGCATTATCTTACGAAAAATGAATGGTGCAACAAAGCAATAATTAAAGGCTTGCAATTGCAAAATGGATCAACTAGTATAATTGCAATAATTGAATGCTTCGTTTCGCGCAATTGAAATTAAAGCAACTAAATCTATTGTAAATACTTGTTGATATTCCCTCCGGTCTCTTTTATGTGCAGGTTCATTTCCTCCTGCAAACACAGGGGTTCCTGCACCAGCAATCAACAATGCCCCTGCTCCTGAATTGCCAGTGCAAGAAACAACCGCCATGCCAATCACAAATGTAACAAAGATCATGAGGCAGATTCTACCACCGAAAACAAAAATTGCTGATGATTCCAAAGAAATGGTTCAAGATTGTACTTCAAAGTACATATCCTACATTACTAAAAAGGCCAGAGAGCGTTGCCAAAGTGAGTGCAGAAAGATTATGAAAGTTGAAGACTTGTTTTGGGCTATGGAGAGTCTAGGCTTTGGTGATTATGTTGGTCCTCTCCGACTTTATCTCCGTCGCTATCGCCTTATTGAGAGTAACAAAAGTCGTGGGGAGCTCGTTCCTCCCCACGGTTTTATTCAGGGCTCCAACAATAATTGGCTTGAGCTGGGATCCGGGTCTGGGTCTGGGTCTGGATCCGGAATTGGGCCTAAGTCTGTGCCTGTGCAGCCGGTTGTTGAGATTCCTCAACCCACCTTACCAGCTGTTGAGATTCCTCAACCTACCTTACCGGCGCCATCTACTCCTTTTGTGTCGGACTTTTCCATTGACCCAAGCCCAATGGATATGTTTGACTTGGATGAATTCCGTGATGGATTTGGTCTTCCAGATGACTTTAACTTTGATGAGTTGTTTGATGACGGTAAAACCAATTGAGATGCGGTTAAACCAATGAATTACAAGAAGTAGTTAGCAATAATATGTTATGTTTTTCTTATAAGTGTCTTGTTTAAGTATTTTCTATTTTGTTTAATGAAGGAGTAAAGCTGCAATGTTGAGTTTATCTCAACTTTTTCATTTATGTAATTGAAGTGGAGGTGCTAAGCACCAAAACATTGTTTATGCTCAATTAAAAAAAAACTTTGTTTATGCTTTAGAGCAAATATATTTGGATTGCAAATTATGAGTTAATCTCTTCTTCCTTTTGTTTCGATTATTTTTATGGATTTCACGAGAATGAATTATACACGATTCTAAATTCTAAACATCAAAAACGTATTTGCTGAATTCTCATTTCTTGAGTTATAGATAAAATAATTAATGAATGTGCATTTCCTTAATGATTAAATATGTTTTTTTCATTAAGAGTTAAGTATATTTTTAGAACTATAAAATTTAAATTTATAGTATTATTAGGCATAATTAATTTATAAACTATTATACAATATAAAATTGAATAGGAAATGAATTCATATGACTAGTTAAATTGCTTATAAAAAAGACATGACTAATTAAATCTGTTGATTAATTAACAAATATCAAAAGTATTGTGTGAAATTAATATTATAAGTCCTAAAAGTTAATACGAAAAATTAGACTAAAAATAATGCAAAAAAAAAATAAGCAGACTATCAAAATATAAATTTGATACCTAAAAATAATTTGAGGCCTAAAGTTCACATTTTTTTTTCTTTTTAGCCTTTGTACCTACTCTATAATTCCTACAACTTACAAAGTTGTTTGTATATAGGGACTAAAAACATATTTAACCTATTTTTTAATTACCAAAAAATTTAGAAATTAATGTGACAATGGTTTATTTATTATATAATTTATTAAAGGTGAGTAGTAAAATCATTTAATATTTTTTTTAAAGAAATATTATTTTCCAAAAAAATTAAAAATGCAAATATTTAATGGAGTGTATTCTTTAACAAACCTATGAGGCAGGTCATTTAATTATTATTATTTTTTTACTAGAAGACAAGTTTTTCTTTTTGATCAAAGAAGGCAGGTTATTTAATAAGTCAACGAATATTAAATAATAGATACACAATTAATCATTGTTAAAAAAGAAGCACTTTATCTGTATTTTTAACAAACCTATATGGCAGGTCATTCAATTTTTTTTGACTGGAAGGCAGGTCATTTAATAAATCAATAAATATTTAAAATATTAGATACACAATTAATTATATTTTCACTGAAAATGGAAGTAATTAAATATTTATACTAATAAGGGAATAATTAAAATACTCTCATTAAATGATTTATAATAATTTAAGTCAAAAAATGCTTTATATGGAATTACTTTTTTTTAGCGTCTAAAAATTTTCACACAAGTACTTAACTGCCACGTCAGCTTCGTCAACAGTGTTAACTAACTGTGATTCGCGGAAGGTGTAATACTTTGATTATTATGTTGAGTTCCTAAAAAATTTTATGTGTATGTTATATGTCTTGATGGAATTTAATGACTTACTTAGCATGTTGTGTGTTATTTTGTGGTATAAATATGAGTTTTTTTGCACCCCTCAGTGTACCCCACACCCCCATAAACCTTTTAAACCCCAAAATACCCCCGATTTTTTTTTAAGAAAAAGTTTTAAAGATTTTCACGGAAATACCTCAAATAACGGTATTTCTGGTTTGATATTTGAAAAAAATAAACGGTCATTTGTCGATTCCCGAAAATACCTTTACAAACCGGAAATACCTATTTATGAGGTATTTCTGGGAATCCTATACCAATTTTTTTAAATTAATTTTTTTGTGTGATTATACGATAACGAAACGATCTAAAATACGATTAACGATAACGATAGACGATAATACAGTAATAGAGAAGAAATACGTCTAAATATATAACATACAAAAGTAAAAAGTTCTAAATACTGAGTACAAATACGCGAAAAAATGAACAAAAACACAACTAAAGGTCCAAAATCCCTAAAACAGTCGCAATGGTCTCATATACAAAGTGGAATGCCCTCGTCTCCCATGGAACCCCGGAGAAGTGCAGCTGCTCTCTTCATCCTATCACGGTCAGTGGTCAGTGGACCAATATCCTCAGCAGCCGCCTCCTGAACTGGAGCATGAGACGGAGGCGGAGCCGAGTCGACGGGAATGGACACTGTGCATGCTAAGGTAGGTAATCAGGATCGCAGAGACCCGCCGTGTCTACAAATCTACTGGTGTTCTTGAAAACCCGCGGCGGGGACTGATAGTACACTAGCCACTCTACTATGGACGTCGGAGATGGAGCTTCTCCCGAAAGGGGCGGATCAGGGATCTGCTGGATACACCCGAACTGCCAACGGACCCTGTCGGCCATATACTTGACTTTTACATCGCCCCCATATCAGCCAACCTCTGAAAAGGGAGATGTTGTGAAATGGAGCGTACTGGTGGTGGTCCTTCCAAGGGGTCCATACGACATCCTTCTGTTGTAATTTATCAAGCCACTGCCGAAAATAAGTAAGCTTCAGAGTGTCCAACTTCTTGTTTTTCTACCTGCTGGCACATGGACGCTCTGTCCTACCGAACTCTTTCCGAGCACTATGGTGGGGAAATGCTCGTATATCCAACACTGAAATAATTAAATGAATATGTAAGTAATTATAAGAATATAAGTAATTTAAAGTAATTAAAAGATTAAAGAAGTAATTAATTAATTACCAGAAGTAGAGAAGCGTATCCACCAATCTGCTGGGTCTCATAATAGGCCATGTCGTTCAGCTGCTCGTAAAGGATGGTGAGAGCAGCTGGACCCCAAGCCCACTGGCCACACTGCTGAAAATCCCGGATAATCTACTCCAACAGCAATGGTCTCATAATATCCTTAGTGGCACGACACTCAGGCCGACAAGAGTTACGTCTATGCCCAAAAAATCTACTCCAACAGCAATGGCCTGAGAAGTGATAAAATGGAGCTTAAAGGCCAAAGGTGTGCCGCTGAGCGGCAAGAGGAGCAACGCGAACACGTTGTCCAACGTCACTGTCATCTCCCCCCCCCCACGGCATGTGGAAAGAGAGGAAAAAACAAAAACAATTTTTCTGCAACCTTCTACTTTGACACGGGCACCCCTGTCAGTTTCTGACAGTCAAGATTTTCTCTGCAGCCTTCCAACTTTTTCGTTCGTAACTTTTGATATGGAACTCCGATTTAGGTGTTTTCTAATTTATTTTAAGAATATTATTGGCCTATTTTAACCACCACATTGATAAGTCCAATTTTAGTGTCTTTTTAGTCTTTAAATTAAATAACCTATGTGGAATTTTTGTTCTATTTTTGGATTATTTTACTATAATGTGTTTGTTTTTATTTTCAAGTCTAACTTTAAAGTAAATAAAGAATTTTGGGTTTTTAAAGACCAAGGAGCAAAGTCACACAGGAAAAGGAGCAAAGAAAAATGAAAATCAAGCTAAATCCACAGGGCCGATCCGTGCGCCCCCAACAAGTGAAAAAGAGAGAAAATGAAACAGAGGGACAGAAACTTTGGCTCGGTCCGTGCGCATTTGGGCCTGGTCTGTGCGCCTTCCGTACCTGAAAAAAAACTAGTCATTTAGCGGGGAGCCCGGTCCGTGCGCCTTCAAGCCCGATCCGTGCGCAATGCGAGAAAAATTGAATCTGTTACATTTCTTTCCTTTAAGGCTTGTAATTCGAATTAAACCGCTGGAATCAGTGGCGGATCCAGGACCCCAGGGTTGGGGGTGTCAAATTTTTGAAATACACAATTTGATAAAAATTTATCCTTTTGATGACATTTTTCAAACACACTATTAATACTAATTAGAATTAAGCTAATGCAATGTACCAAAAAAAGAATTAAGCTAACACAAATTAGAGGCTAATACACACTATAAACTTAACTATTTTTTCTTGAAAAGTTTTCTAAAACAAGCTAAAAAACTAAACAAAGAGCAAAACAGCTTGTTGTTCAAACATTGATCATATTAATGAAATTCCAGCTTTAAATTATATACTAATATTTTCAACAGAATGTTGGTATTTAAAAAGGCCGTTGCCAACGACATGAAGCTTCGTATATCCTTCATCCTACCCTACTGGTAGAGAACATATTTTAAAATTAAAAAAAAGTCAAAAGGAAGAAATTAAGCAATTAAACAATTAGGGTTACCAATTTTCCCCAAATCAGAAACTAAACAATTAGGGTTTTCAATTTTCCCCAAATCAAAAATTAAACAATTAGGGTTTTCAATCAGAGAATCAAACAATCACTTCAGTATATTAGACTAGAAAAGAGAAGAAATCTAACTGTTTTATTTGAGAGTTCAAAGAAAAGAAAAAGAAAAAGTTGTTCTTTGTGAGAGAAGAAATGCAGAAGCCGTGAGACTGAGTGAGAGAGAGAACACAGCAGCCAGGTCCGTGAGAGAGAGAGAGAGAGAGAAGCCATCGCCCACCGTGAGAAGAGAGTTGAGTGAGAGAGCTCGTAGAGAATGTGAGAGTCTGTGTGAGAGAGAGAGAGAGAGAGATTTGTTCGTGTGTGAAACAGTGACTGTGTTGCGTTTTGGGTAAATTAAATTTAGATCTTTGGTGCAAATGGGTTCATAATTTGGACTATTGGTGCAATTTAAAATATTCAGGTGTGTCAAAAAAATATTTCAATAAAGTGGTAAGCCAAAAAAATATTTTTTGGGGGGTTCAACTGAACCCCCTCAACCATATGTGGCTCCGCCACTGGCTTGAATCACCTTTTGTCATTGAAAATTACTCTAAAAGTTTAGTCTAAGTTCTTAAGCATTGTATTCTGTTCTCTTAAGTTCTTGCATTTTACTTTATGCTCTTTACTTTCTTGCACTTTTAATTTCTGTTCTTACATTTCCAACAACTTTATATTCTGTCTTTTTTCACTTCATTTACATTCTGTCATTTACATTACGCAATTTACATTCCGTCATTTACATTTCTTGTCATTTCCTTTTTATGTCTTCTTCTTCTAAGTCCTTGTCTGCAATGATCATGAGTGAGTAGACCCTTCTAGTCTTGGGATTGTGGGAATAATCCAATTATAGATCCCTAAACAATCCCAAGTCTAGATTCTATTTTATTTAAGTTTTTTATTCTAATCTAACCTCATTACTTTTAAAGTTATAATTCAAATATCAAACGGAAATCTTGAAAAGTGAACTTTGGTATTAGAACTATGAGGTTAGACAAGATGATCAAAACATGAGAATAGTTTTGAGAATCTTGGGACAATAAGGTTTGTACTTAAGGGGTCTTGACAATAATCAACCTTGAGAATAGGTTTGATTATTGGTTTAAGACACACTCTTGTATTCCGAAAGGAAACATGAGTTACCAATGAACACCTTGTCCTTTGAAAAGAACCTAATATAGAATAGAGGATGGATGAGAGATTGTGAAATATTTGTATCATTGAGATGAAACCACAATCCTAGGACGCCTTTAATTTCTTAATTTAAAACCAAACAACAATTTCTTCTATTTAGTTGATCATCACCGAAACTGAGATAGGTAATCACGAAGTCCTTGTGGATCAACACTCTTCTTATTACGCGATAAAAACGTATATTTGCAGGCTATCAAGTTTTTGGCGCCATTGCCAGAGACTTAGGGATATTAATTGATCTTTCGGTATCGGTTAGACTAGAAATCTTTTTATTTTTGTTAAACTTTGCTTCTCTTTTTATTTGAATGCGATGAGCTCGTAGTCTTGGAGAATAATTGTTGAACCAATTCTGCGATTGAATGATTCTTTCATAGAAGAAGAGAACAAAGAGAGATGGTGCTAATGAAAATCGTGCGCTCAAAGAGTATGCTCGCCTTCCATGGCGAAGCCACATGCTGTATATTGTGCATCCCAACTTTGATGCAAACAATTTTGAGCTTAAGTCATCTCTCATTCTATTGTGCAAAGAAAACCGATTTTTCTGGTTCTCTGCGATGACCCAAAAATCTTCATCTTTCATTATCCTTGAATATTGTGGTACTCTCAAATTGAATGGAGTACCCCCTGATCTCATAAGACTAAAGATTTTCCCTTTTTTTAAGGGATAGAGCTAGAGCATGGGACCAAATGAGTCCATTACTACATGGGACCAATTAAGGCAAGCATTCCTTGCCAGATTCTTTCCCCGAGTAAAATTGCTCAATTAAGGAATCAAATCACACGATTCACTCAAAATGACGGGGAATCTCTTTATGATGCTTGGGAGTGTTTCAAAGAAATGCTAAGGCTATGCCCCCATCATGGACTAGAGAAGTGTTTAATTGTTCATACCTTCTACAATGGATTGCTTTATGCCGCAAGGATGAGTGTGGATGTTCCTGTAGGTGGAGCCTTAATGAATAAAAACATAACAGAGGCTTATGCTCTCATTGAAGATATGACTCAAAACCATTATCAATGGACACGTGAGCGGGCCATAACTGCTCCACCCGCTCCAGCAAAAGAACCAGGTAAGTATGAAGTTTCTACCATTAATCATCTTGCTTTTAATATGGACGCATGTTGTGCGAAAATGTGATGTTGAGTTTACTTATATTTTTAAATTAGTAATTTAGTTAGTGAGTATCACAAATAACAATAACAAGTTGTCAACAAGTATTGTGAATAACATAAATGAAAGTAAGCAAGTAAAGATAGATGATGAGTAGAAACTCAGAATGAGAGTAGTTAAAATATGAGAGAGATAAGTTGAACTGCTCGTTGCTAAGTAAATCCGCAAAAGCAAAGCGTTATAACATCAGACGCTATAACGTCAAGCGCTGTAGCATATGATTGTGTGTCTTTCAGTCACTAACGCCAGGGTTTTGTTACAAGACTCCTATGCCTAGGTTCTAAATAAGTCCACCCCTGTATAATAAAGAACCCACAGCTTTTTCCCTATGAACTATTGTTTTCCTATGTCTAGGCGAAGCAAATGATGCTTAAATGTCTTTAAACAACTTTTCATTCATATCAATCCTTGAGTTTGAGTTCGATTCATGAACCATGTCTGTACCCATGAATATACCCATTTTAGCTGATCACTTCTAAAACAAGTTTGAAAGTATTAAAATGCAAAGATTGAAACGCAAAACATTAGATGTTATAAATACAATACTAAAGGTTCATTACAAAGCTCAAAGCAATCCAACTACAAGTGTTTAGCTCATGATAAACATCATCAACAAAATACAAGACAAATGACTCATATTACCGTAAACAAGAAGAGGGAAGATGGTTGCAAAAGATACAAACCATTAACTCCACTTCATCAATAGCTTGATGACGCTATAACGTGAGCTTCACAGCGGTATAAAAAAAGGTAAACTAAAACTAAAAAGAAAAGCTTGAAAGGTGTGTTAATGGAGGAGAAAGGTGTCAAGGTTCTCTACCAAAAACTCTCTCTAACTTCAGATGGGGGGTAGTGTGTTGAGGAAGATGACCCTCTTTGCAAAAGATAAAGCCAACTTGCTCAAAAAGGTGATTTGACAAGCCACCAACCAAAAGTACCCTCCACATGCAAGTGAACAAGTGTCTCTAAAAAGCCTTTTAGTAGGTGACTTTAACAGCAAAAATATCCTTTAAATATGGGCTGAAATGACATAAAGTATGAGATCCAAAATTGTGCTTTTTGCTTTTCTCTCTCTTGCTCCCGCAGGGCACAAACGCTATAACGTCTGATGCTATAACATACTGAGCAAACACATTAAAACACAAGATGGGGCACCAAAGTGCCAAATGATCACAAATCAGTTCCTAACTCTCTTTTACATTAAACAACATATATTTACTTAATTAAACAACAATATTACTTAAGAACTTGAATTAATTGAAGTAATAAGAGCATAAATAACTCATATAAATATGAGTTATCAACACACTTTTCCAAAAATTTGAAAAATTAAATGTTAGTGTTGTCTCACCTTCTTCTCCTTCCCCAACTCCACCTGTGAAATATGTGGTGTTGTTGGCCACACTGGGGTTGAATGCCAACTTTGGGCTAATCCTAATGCTAATGAGCAAGTGAACTATGCTCAAAATGGGGATCCTTTTTCTACTACCTATAACCCCGGATGGAGGAATCATCCAAATCTTTCCTATAAGAATCCTCCATCCGATACCCCTTTTCAACCAGCAGCTAGGACACCTCCTAGTTTTCAAAATTTTCAAAATCAAAAGGCATTCACCCCTCAAAAATCCAATTTGGAAAACTTGTTGAAATGAGAAGTCATGATTCCCGAGTTCAAGGCCCAATATTGGTTTACTCAACAAAATGTTGGGTATGAGTTTTCCACCAAAATCGATAATATTAACCAGATTTCTTATGGATTATGCTAAAGAGGTAGAATGTAAATAAAAGACTGCGAGAGATATACGATGAGGTGTTGCGGAAGAACTCATTGAGATTGTAATCTCACCCTTTAATGTTTATGCTTTTACAGATGATCAAGGAAAGGTCTTATTTGGTGAAAAAAAAGTTATGAAGCTTTATTTATTTGTTGATGCAGACCTTAAATGAATTTAAGGCATTATGTATTGAGATATGAGACTCTTTAGGGATTCTCTATTTATTTCATGTATTAACTTTAAAGGTAAGTAAGCACATAGGGAATGACATTTTCATTAGTAGAGAAGAGCTCTTTTAAAATAATCAATGGCCACAATTTCAAGCTTTTGAGGTTCATGAATCCAATCACCCGATCATTTTGTAACACATGATTGCTCTGCATTATATGTCTAGTTTGACTAATTTTAATTAATTTTTCTTAAGTTTTTCTTAATTATAGTGAGTTTAGTTTCATATTAGTTTGATTTTTGGTTGTTAGTTTTTAAATTGAGTTTTGTTTTCGTTTGTGTTTTTGAGATACTTGAAACCTTTAATTTGTTTGTTTTTGTTTTCCTTCGCCTATAGAGATATGGAAGCCGTTGTTAATGTCGATTCTTACCGAAACTCTCTCGGCGATGGGCTGGCTCATGGCGATGAGGAAAATGTTGTCGATGTTGATTCTTACTTGTTCTCCGAACAAGTAAGAATAAACATAAACTTTGAGACCGGAATAATCTCGTGAGGCGATGGTGAAGCAGTTTTCAGTGATTTTCCATAAGCTCACAAGATGATGTGATCATCTCGCTAGACGATGGTGAAGCCGTTTCAACAATTTTCCTATAGCTCGCCAGGCGGTGCGACTTTCTCTCCAGGCGATGAGTCACTTACTCAACTCCTATTTAAACTTGTAAATCAAATTTTAGGTCATTCTCATCATTGGGGACAATCCCCTTTTTTCACTCTCAAGTCCAAGACGACCAGGATTCCCACTTCGCTGACCTTTGTTGATGATTCAAGCTTGGGAACAAGTAGGAGCACCAATGTTGTCATCTTCTCCCTCTAGTTTGATCTTTTCTCTTGTTATCTCTATTTCTATATCTAGTTAAACTTCTTGTTGTTGGGGATGAGTAACGATTTATGAATCTCATATATTTTGAATTAAACCTCTGTTATTTGAATGAATATTATTAGTTATGTTTCAATCTTTGTCCTTAATGCTTTCTATGTTTTTTTTTATACAAATGCTTTCTAGGATTTGATCACTCTTAAGATAACCAAAGTTAGTTAGAAGTAAACTAGTGTTAGTTAGTTAACCATGTTTCTATTATTTTGTTACAATTGGTTGTATCTGTTAGGGTATAGTTAGCCCCAATTTGGTTAGGTTAGTTTTACTTATCTCACCTTGTATATGTACTCCAAACTCAACCATTCAATGTATGTATCATTTCAAAATTTTGGAATTCTATTCTTTTATGGTGTCACAGCAGAGACATTTGCTATGCGTGCCAATCGTTTCCCTCACCACAAAGCTCACATCGGTCAACAATGGTGGAAATTGTTACACAAACCGAAGAACCCGGTGAAACCCAAAAAATGCAGAAAAACGAGGGACAATCCAAAGACCTGTGAACCTAACCAGTCCCTACTACCTTCATCCTGCTGAGAACCCCATGTGCATTCCTCGTCACACTAGTGATGAATGGGAACAATTATGACACCTGCAGCAATAAAATGAGAAGAGCACTTCTCACCAAGGACAATAAAATGTGTGTTCCGATATTTCTTCCAAGGTCGAAATATTAGGGTGTTACATTTTTGTATCAGAGCCGTGATAACTCATATTTATTTATATCCTTATTACTTAAATTAGCGTAAGTTCTCAAGTAATATTCCTGGTATTATCAAGTATTTAGATAAAAGAAGGGTTAGAGGCTAATTTAATATCATTTGGCACTTTTGGTGCCCTTGTGAATGTTTTAATGTTTTGTTAGTGTTGCAGCGGTAAGCGATATAGCGCTACATGACGAGGGCCAGCTGAGGATCAAAAGAAAAGTTACATTTTGGCGCCTATTGCTTTATGGAAAGTCAGGCGTATCCTCGCGCTTTAAAGGCCGACGCGACGCCTCTATTAGCTAGCGTGGACACTTGTCCACTTGTTATTGAAGGATCACTTTTGGTTTGTGAGGTATTCTAGTCCACCTTTTCGGAAAGCTACTTTAAGTTGACGCTGTTGCTGGGGATTGCATTTAATTTTTAGTGTTTAAAGTCTTAGCACTTAGTGAAAATTTTACTTTGGTATTACAGCAGGAAACACTATAGTGCATGCCCAGATCCAGTCCACCAGAATTTGAGTTGGATCAGAACCTGAAAGAAGATTCAGAAGGTTAAGAAAACTTCAAAGATTACAACAACGGAGACCAACCATGTCTGATCACGCTGGTTTTGGTAGAGGTACAACTCATGGTGGAAGGAAAAATTCCCAATCTGGTGGGAGAACTAACTCCCAACATGGTGGAAGGACAAATTTCAAAGGTGGCAGAAGCACTAGAGAAGGTAGATCTGAGCTTGGTAGTGGTCCAATTCATGGAGGAAGAGGACCATATACTCAAACTCTGTCCTTGCATGATCAAGAATACTGGTACAGAGAGCAATTTATAAATCAAGGTCCAAGAGAGATGGTAAATGATAGAGACTGACCTATGAGAGACTATGTCGTGTTTGATCCTCAAACCATGCAAACCAGCATAGCAAGACCTGCTCTGCATACAACTCATTTTTAATTCAAACCCATGATGTTCCAAATACTTCAAACTGTGGGACAATTTGGGGGGTCTCCTCAAGAAGATCCATATTCACATTTAAAACAATTTTTGGAAGTCTATAGTAACTTCCTCATTCTTGGTGTTAGTGAAGATGCCTTTAGATTAAAACTTTTTCAATATTCCTCGAAGGATAGAGCTAAGTTCTCGTTAAATTCTTTGGAACCTAACTCTATCCATATACTTGGAATGAAATGGCAAAAAAAAATTTGGCAAAATATCTACCAAACAAAAATGTCAGAATAAGGAATGATATTACTTCTTAAGGAATGTGGCCTTGAAGCATGTGAGAAAATGGGATTGCAAGTTCTTTTGTGTGGCTTTTTGGTTCTCATTAATTTGCCTCTATATCAAGGCTTTTTCTTAAGGAATTAATGATTGTTGTGCGAAAAAGTGATGTGCAAGTATACACAGTCGCAACAAGTAATAAAGAGTAAGTAAAGATCGTTCCCAACAGGATTGTTGAGTTACTTTCTATAATTAAATTAGTAATTAGCTAGTGAGTAAAACAAGTAACAAAAACAAGTTGTAGAATCATTAATGTCATCAACACAAAAGTACAAAAGCAAATAAAATAAATGATAAGTAGAAATTCAGAATGAGAGTAGTTGGAATGTCATTCACTATGTAATTCATTAAAAACAGTTTAATGTTCTGTTTGACGTTATAGCGTTGGGTGTTGTAGGATTTGATGTGTTCCTTTCGGACACTAACGTCAGGGTTTCGTTACAAGACTCTTATGTCTAAGTTCTAAATAAGTTCACCCCTGTATATTAAGCTCCCACAGTATTCACCCTATGAACTATGTTTTCCTATGTCTAGGTTTAAACATGGATTGTTCTAAGTGTCCTTAAACAACCACTCACCCACATTAATCCTTGAGTTCGATTTATAGACCATGTCTGAACCTATAAATGTACCTATATTTCGCTGATCAATTCTAAAATAAGCATTGGAAGAAGTTTCAAGCAAGGGTTAATTAAAAAGCTAACATCACACATTACATTAAAACTATTAAAAAGTCATTACAAAGCTTTAAGCATCCAACTACAAGAGAATTAGTTCATGATGAGCAATTAACAACACAAGAAATAAAGCATAAAGGTGTTACCTAAAGCTATAAAACTGAAATCACAAAGAGATGGAAAATACTCCAAATGATGACAGCTCCTGTGACGTTACAGCGTCACTCACAGAATCGCCTGACGTTATAACGTCCCTCACAACACTATATTGAATTTATACTTTTTATTGTGAAAATGGAGCTTGGATGAAAATGGAGTGTAAGAGAGTTGTTTCTAACTCTCCTATCTTCAGACTAGAAACTCCAAGATCAAGAAGATGAAGGTTGAGACTTCTCTATATAGAAAATATCTTCTAAAAAGGTTGACAAGCCATCCCATCAACTATTTTTATCCTCCATTACAAACTAGACAAGTGTCCCATAAAGCAAAAGGTGGGTGACACTGCAGGAAAAGTTATGAAGCGCTCTGCGAGTGATCGACACACGCCGCAGAACTGCTTTTAGTTTTCTCTCTCATCACCGAGCAGTAACGCAACGCTATAACGTCTGATGTTATAGCATACTGAACAAACACATTATAACACGAGATGGGGCACCAAAGTGCCAAATGATCACAAATCAGTTCCTAACCCTCTTTTACAAAAAACAACATATAAATTACTTAATTAAACAACAATATTGCTTAAGAGCTTGCATTAATTTAAGTAATAATCAAGGATACTGGTAGATTACCAAGCTCTCTAGCAATCAAATCAGCAACATTGGCTCTAACTTTATTTCTATCATTTAGGTTTGCATGATATAAAGAAGGACCTATACTTTAGTTTTCTCCATTAAAATATTGTTTTTCAACATGCCATTTTGTTGTCATGTTTTATATTCTAGGAAAATAAGATCTTATATATTTTCTTAGTGCTAGAGCATCCTCTTATCAAGTACCTACTTTCTTAATTTGTTATTTAATTGGTCCTTTCATGTTATCTCTTACTCCCTCCGGTCTCTTTTATAAGCAAATAACATGGTTAAATTTTTAGTCTCTTTTATAAGCAAAAGTTAACTACTTTTACTATATTTAATGCTATTGTTCCATCTATACTCATAATTTAATTGAGTACTAGTTGACAATAAAGTCAAATAAAAAGTTCTTTTCATTAAATATTAAAAAGGTTAGTTTAGTAAATTTAGTTAACTTTTTGTAAGAAAACTAGACAATTAATTGTAGTTAACTAATTTTCTTAATCACCGTGAAAGTAGTTAATTTTGTTTATAAAAGAGACCGGAGGGAGTATATTTTAATTTGGTCTTTTAAGTATCATCTAGTTTCATTCTGATCCTTTGTGTGGTGTTATTGATTAACCTCAAAAACAATATAAATAGGGGAACTATTTGAACTAAACAACAACTTAGGGACCTATTTGAAACTAAATACAAACTTAGAGGACCAAAATAAAACGACTAAAAATAATTGCCACATCATTTTTTCAAAAAAACATTAGAGAGAAAAAATAAAATAAAATAAAATAAACGACACGTCATTATATATTTTCAATGTCAGCAGGTGCTACATCAGCACTTAACTGACACATCATCAACAGTAAGGCAGATAGAAGGAAAGGACTTAAGTGTAGCGTTTTTGAGATTTGAGGGACCAAACTGGGGAAAAAAACAATTAAACGACTAAAGCAGAACAAATAAATAACTTAAAGGACCAAAAGTGCATTTTAGCCGTTCTAAATTGTTAAATGTTCATATCAGATGATCATAAATTTAGTGTTACAATTTAGGATTAACTGAACAAGCAATAAGCAAAGAATCTATGTTGCAGCTTTTCGTTTCATGTGTCAAAGAGAAGAGAAATTCCCTTTATTCCAACATAGATATATATATTTTCGTGTAGTGTTAATGAGTCAACTACATTATATATTGGAATCGAAAAGAGATAAGAGTCTCTCCTTACGTCAAAATAAAATAAGCATTTTTTGTAAAAAAAAATAAAACAGACTTATTTACCTATTGTGGTAAATCATCACAAAATAACATAATACTCCACATTAACACATTAGAAATAATCCCTATTAAATCCAATAATAATGATAATAAAGTTGTGATTAAAAAAT
Source organism: Oxytropis ochrocephala (assembly GCA_020916435.1). Classification (NCBI taxonomy): domain Eukaryota; kingdom Viridiplantae; phylum Streptophyta; class Magnoliopsida; order Fabales; family Fabaceae; genus Oxytropis; species Oxytropis ochrocephala. The sequence goes on from CM037089.1 coordinate 52,346,838, forward strand.
ATTATTTTGACATCTAACTAATCAGGGCATTAGAGAAAATTTAATCTGACTATGCTAGTTCATAACAAATAATCAAATTAAATTGCATTTTTCGCCTTTTATATTTGACCTTTATGTCGGTTTGGTTTCTTTATGTTTTCTTACCTTTGGGTCATTTATCTTTTATATTTGTGTCACTTTGGTGCATTTATCTTTGATATGTTTCAGTTTAGTCGTTCATTTGCTAGTATATGTTTCTGTTTGGTCCCTTAAAAACAAAGATACACAAGAGGACCAAATCAAAACATATCAAATATAAAGAACCACTTTGAAATAATCAAAAAATAATCAAACGTAATAATATTTTCAAGGTATAATTGAAAGATTAGAAAAGAAAAAAAAATCATTATACGAAAAATTTAGATATAACCATTATATGTGGAAAAGAAAATATGATATGCCTATTCACTATATATATAAGTGCCTATTCACTATATATGATAAATAGGGAAAAAGAGACAATATTAGACGTGACAATATAATATTTTTTGATAATATTAGATGCAGTTGATTACTGGTGGTAGTCATCAAGAAATCACCTTCGCCGGTTTGGTTTCTTAGATTGTTGGTGTAGGTGGTAGGGATTTCACTTCACCATAATATCACATGAAAGAATCCATTCCCCGTGTAGGTGGTGGAGAATTGATTATTGTTTGGAGGAAGGTGAATAGATGCTATAACTTTGTGGCCGACAAGCTTGCGAAACAAAGCTATTTGATTAATGACGTGTAATTTTTAACAATTCTCCAGACTTTTAAGTCCATTCTCTCACTCTGGATGGAGATGGGCTAGTTGGAGATGGGCTCCGCTAGTTTTTTGTTGCTTTCTGTTGGCTCTTGCTTCTTACACACTCCCTCTTACTCACCACCCACCACCCACCTCCAAAAATACCCTACAGTGGTTTTCGATCTTAACCACCGAACCAGGTTCGGTTGTTAACTATCGAATGGGTTCGAACCACTTTGGGAGTGTGTCGACCATTTAACGTCTTTCTCGGTGATTTCTTACCACCGAACTGGTTCGGTGCTAATCAACTGAACCCTCCATATCCCGCAAAAAAAAATGCAGCTTTTCATTAAAGGCAGATTCGTCATTTCACGTGTCTGGGGTAGTGGGTGTTGAGTAAGAGGGGGTGTGTAAGAAGCATGGGTGGGCCTTTCTGTTTGGCCTTAAGATTCAGCTACATCATAACCACAAAGGATACTGATACTGATACTGAAGATAGAATATTGGTATGGCTTGGTTTACTTGGTGCAGAGATATGGTTTGGCTTTTATTGGATTCTCACTCAAGCATTGAGATGGAACCTTATCTTCAGACAACCAATCAAGGACATACTCTCTAAAAGGTACTCCTTTAGATATTATATATATATATATATATATATATATATATATATATATATATATATATATATATAGGATCTTGATAAAAAATTTGGAGAAGTAAAAATAATAATAAATATATAAACCAAAATTAATTGTGTTTCATAATAGTTTCTTGGTTTAGTGGTGAAAGTTATCTTTGTCGATTTAAATGTCCCGGTTCAAATATTGCTTAATGCAATTTTTTATACTAATTTTTGAGAAAAATATACAAATAATCTTTCTTTAAAAAGAGTGTGGTATCATCATCAAGAATTGAACTCGGGACCTAAATACACCAATAATGCTCTTATCCGCTTGGCTACTTATACTTTTATTCTTGAGTGTTCATTTGGTTCTATATATTCTAACTTTGAGTATAAAATATATCCAGTGTATATATTAACTTAATGGGAGTTCTAGTGCAGTGGCTCCAACTCTATAAAGATCCGCCACTGATATTACCCTTTATAATACTAAATGTAAATGTAAATATTAAGACCAATTTGGGTTATGTAGTGTATATAGCAAAATCCATGGTTAACAATACCTATTTAAAAAGGCAAAAAAGCTTGCTTATTTGTATGAGATTATGATTGGAAACCTAGAGATTTATCAATGGCTGGAGACTTCTCTCATTTCCTGTTAATCAAGGAAATCGAAAAATAGGTTATGCTAAACTTTTTATATGTTTACTTGTAAAGTGGTATTGCTGCCATTCACAAAACCTTGTGGCTAACACAGTGAACTATGTGGCACTTTAGGGAGCTCTTAAAATAAGAGGATCTCTCTTCTCTTCGGATTTGGATTATCCAGCATTAATTTCCAATGTATTACAATATGAGAGAGGATAATGGGGAAAGCCATGGACCACATGAATAATGATACGGTCCAATGGTATCGACTTATGCACACAATATGAAAGGAAAGACTTGAAAAACCAAGAGAACCTCATGACAAAATAAAAAAAGGCAAGGAAGATGGTTAAAATATAATTTTATAAATAAACAAATAAGAGTATATAAATAAGGAAAAGTGAAGAAAATAAGCCTTATCTAAATAAGAAAACAAAAAGTAAAAACCAATGTCATCAATTTCCACTCTTTGAAGCTGTAAAGATTAGTTCAAAAAAGGTTAATTAGACTCAAATTGAGTATTGTTCTGTACCTTGCAACTAGTGGTGACTACAGCTAGTAGGTCTCCTACTGTTCAAGTCGATTTCAGAGTGATCTTGAGAGGGGTACCTGCGAATCCACTCTGATGCTCAAGTTAGTGTTGAGAATTGTAGAGTGTAGCACGAAATGAGAATATATCTTTTCTTGGTAAGTGAGTCGATATTTATAGGGATCTATGCTAGTTTTGAGCCATTGGATCAATCGGGTGGATCTGAGCCATTGAGGCCTTATGCGCAATAATGGGCTGATTTGTGATGGATATGAATCCTAGCTATTGGGATGATCCAGGCCCAAGACCTGAAGTGGGCCTCATGGCCCTGTCCAAAAAAGTTTCCCCCAAGTCGAGATCATTCCGGAGGATGGTTTTGGCTTGAAGTCCTTGTTGGAATCGCACCTGTCGGACAGCTCGCCTTGGCAGGTCATTACAGAACATCTCGGTTGACTGGACGTTTACTATCCAGAGCGTCATTTCCCCCGGAAGCACCCGATAATTTTCGTATCAAAGCGTCTCCTGATTGCCTGATCAATGTGTTAAAGTTTTTTATTATGGTAGTGAAGTGGTGAAACTTTAATGATTTTTTCACCTAGCTAAATATGGAGGTCCCCTTCACTCTTACCCTTTGCAAACCCTAACCCACTTCTAAATAGATGGAGGGGCGAGAGTCAAAGTGTGAGAGAGAAGAATTCGGCCCAGTGCCACCGCTCTTTGCTGCGCAAGAGACTGAGACGCCAAGTTCTGTGCAGGCGCCTGCCTTTGCGCCCGAGACGCCAGGTTTCATGCCACCGCCCACACCCCTCTCGGCGCCCAAGATCGAGACATCAGTGCGTTCCGGCACCTGTGCCCGAAACCGAGACCTCAATGCAACCCTGGGCTTGGCCGCTTGCAACGCCCGAGACCGAGACACATGCAAGGCGACTCAGCGCTTGCGCATTTCCCTGCACCCGAGACTGAGACATCTGGAGGACAACCCGGTGCTTGCGCCCTTCCCTACACCCGAGACCGAGACGACAGCGCGACCCGGCGCCTGCTCCCGTCTTTGCGCCCCAGAGCGAGACCACCTCGTTCCTTCTGGCCTTCCAAGCTTGCTGATCTCAATGATCTTCCTCGTCTAAGTTAGTCTGAGGTTCTGACTATCCGAGAGGGAAGTGATCGTTTCAAGGGAGAGAATAGCGTCCTTCCGAGTTTCGAGGTAACAGACTTGTTCTCTTTATGGATTATTTTTTGTTGCAAGTTGTTTTACCTTAATTTTCTGAATCTTAGCTGGAAGTTCTAGGCAGGCGACCTTAGGTAGACGATTTTGGGTAGATACGCTATGTAGGCATGTGAAAAAGCATCTGTTTGTGTAGGTGTATGTCTAGTTCTTCTTTATTTTCCGCCAGACGGCCTTAGGAGGGGGGTTTGTCAACAAGTTATTCCTTCTTCATATAATGTACTTGTCGTGATTGTATGCCCCCTTTCTTGCATTCTGGCGACGACCAAGCAGACGACTAGGGTCCATAGACCGTCTCACGGGCCAATTCATTCTCTGATTCAGGCTGGTTTTCGAGTGAGCAGGTCCTTGGAGAGACCTATCGAGTCATTAGCATCTATTTTATTGGAGTCTGAGGCTCCGTGCTCGGTTGTGTCTTTGTTGTCCGAGGAGATGGGGTTTGAGTCTGACCTTGAGATAAAGGTGATGGATGGAGTTAGTTATGATTGGGTATCCTAGAGTGTTCAGTCCATAAGGAGCATCTATCCATCTGGATGTAAGACTCTCGCCATTAAGGAGCATTCATAGCCGATGTGGGACTAACCACTCACACTTGAATTTCCAACATCGCCCCCTAGTTTGAGTCAGCCACGTCACTATACTCGATCCAAACTAGGATCGACTATCCGCTCCCCAGCTGAACCATGACTCTGATACCACTAGTTGGGGAGTTCGAGGGAGCACCGAGAGCAACAACGAGCTAGCCAATGAACTGGACCTCCAAGAGACTTGGACATCTCCACCAAAAACCTTAAGGCGTTATGTATATGGGTCCCCTCTCTTATATATCCTTCATATACCTCATTCATAGCCGATGTGGGACTAACCACTCACACTTGAATTTCTAACATCTCCCACTAAGTGTGAGCCAGTCACATCACTATACTCGGTCCAAACCAGGATCCTCTACCCGCTCTCCCATCAAGCCGAACCATGACTCTGATACCACTTGTCAGGGAATCTGGAGGAGCCCCAGGAGAAACAACGAACTAGATACTAAACCAAACCACCAAGAGACTTGAACGTCACATCTCCACCCAAAACCTTAAGGCATTAGGTATATGGGTCCCCTCTCTTATATATCCTTCATATAGCTCATTCATAGCTGATGTGGGACTAACCACTCACACTTGAATTTCCAACAAATGCAAAGTTGCTGAATTATTTTCTGCAAAAATAGTTTTCATTCATCTTAGTTCTTCACCAAGCTTTGATTTGATGTTCACAATTTGAGGTAAACTTGTTTTTGTTGTTAAATGCAAGGGCACCCATAAGAACTTATGCTACTTGAATCACTAAATTTATTGTTGATAATCTTGAATTAATTTCTAAACATTTGTTAGGAAAGCATAATTTGCATTGGATCATTAGGATCCTTTGGTAACTTTACTAGATTTCGTTTTTATATTTCTGTTTTGATTATGTTGTGGTTTGTTGTAATATTTCTTTGGGTTCCTTATATGTTTTGGAATGATTAACAATTTATTTTGTTTCATACATAATTGAAAGAATTCTATGATATGGTGACTACCTGCTACTGCCCTGAGCACTGCAACTAAGTCTACTCAACTATGTTATAATGCGTGTGTATAATTACTATCTTTATGATTTTTTTTGACACATATCTTTATGATTTGTATTTATAACCTCAAGTAAACATTTGCTTGTCTGTCATTGCTTACACATTTATCATATAATATAGTGCTGCACAACACATACTAGCTTTTCCCAACACTATATGCCTCATATATGATATCAGCACTAATCATCTTTCTTATAATTTACTATGCAACTCATTAATTAAAACTATATATGTTCTATCTGTTATTTTAGATAACCATAGCTAATTGTGCTTGAGTTTGTGTTGCTTGTAAAATAATTTTGTAGGATGTTATACGAGTTTGTGATGCATTTTAGTATGAATTAGAGTATAATTATAATAATCATTTATGACTTAAGATTATTAGATTAAGTTGTTATATTATGTTTAAGAATCAGATTGGCATCATTGTATGGTCTTGCTTTTGATTCTTGAACATCGTTTTAACTCCAAGTGATCCCCTTCAAATTAAATACCCTTTCATTAGGGATTTTGATTAGAATGTTTTGGAAACTAATAATCTATATTATATATAACCATGAATCTGACACCTAGGCATCCACCTAATCAGCCACGTCAATAAATATGTCAGCACCAATTAAATCCACCTCGGCGTGTTATTTCAAATATATCAAAAAAGCGGTGTTCTGGATCGAACCCATTCCCCACACCGCCACCTCCTAATGTGTACCATTTGAGCTACCACAATTTCATATTACTAAAGCATATTACATAATGTTTATCCTATTATTTCTTTTATTGCAAAACTTTTTACCTACTTTTTATATCTATTTATTATTTATTTTGATACATGTATATTTGTTATTATATATTATATTTATTTACCATCTAATATTTTGTATCACATTCCATAGATTTTATTCTATATATTTACTAACTAGAATATTATTAAATATGAGTTTTTTTAACAAACGGACAGATTGCCCGAATTTATTAATAAAAAAGGAAAAAAATCGAGAAAAGCGAAGGGGACTAGACCAAAATCCTTTGCCAACGAAAAAGATCAATATTAAATATGAGTAATTTTATCCATTTCAACATTTTTTAATTCTCATCTTATAAATAATGTTATATATTAAAAATGTTTGTCACATATTTTTGTATTCAAACGATGCACATACAATTAGAATCAATATACAACTTTGATCGATCAAGATATTTGTAGTTTATAACGTTTGTGCTTAATATTCTTCTATTCACTACTGCCGCACTTAGAAAACAAGTAGAGAAAATAAACAAGATGACAGAGAACATTGATCCTACGGTTGTCAACGTAAATCGACTTAGTCAAAAGCAAGCTACATGTCCTTATGCAAAGGTATATTTGCTATATATTTGTAAGTTACTATTTACTAATACTATTTTAGACCGTATAATATTTATAAGTAATTCATGTTGTAATAACATCTCAATATGAAAATACCCACAAAATTATATATATTTGTGGTTGTCACTACTAAAGTATTATTTGATTAGTAGTTATGTAGTTTTTAAAGTATTTTTATTTATGGGTTGTCACTACTAAAGTATTATTTGATTTCACGGGATCTCAAAATTATAATATATATATATATATATATATATATATATATATATAAATCTAAATTTAATTTCCTACTATTATACAAATATTTAAAATAGTTGAAGTAATTATCTTCTTGTGTGTTTTTTGGTATAAACAGGGTATTCTCTCATGTAAGAATTGCGAGAGACTAATCCTCGAGTGGGTAGGACCACAATTGGCGGCAAAGCTCTCCTCAAGAGATTTAACACCGCTGCATGCCCAAGACTGGATTCGATCCCAGGACCTTGGTTAAGCTGGAAGAGACCCTTACCATCTCATCCAAGTGCTCTTGGGTATTATTTTACGGTGTCTAAACAAATGAATTTCGACCCGTGCTGGCACGGGTTAATTATACTAGTTATTATGGATATGAGAAGAAATCGTAATATAAAAAATGTAGGTCGCTTATGTCGGTAAGAGTTTATGCGAATTGACATTGTGAGCTTGCTGGTGAACTCTTAATTAGGTGATAAATTTCTAACCCCGTTACGTGGGGATTATGGTAGTGGGAAAACGGGTTTAATGATGCCTGGATTCGGGGGTCTTCAGATAAGACCTTAGTTACACCCGTTGTTGGTTATGCATGACCTTGAGGTTTTTCTCATTGTTTGTCACACCTACATTTTAAGATTTTTAGATGACTTAGATCATTTAGATGAGTATATGTATATGTACATGTATTACGTTATGGATGTTACAGATTATTCTCATAATATGGATTAAGCCACTAATTAAATATTTACTTGGTATTGACTTGGAGCTTACCGGTGAATTCTTATATATAATGGCCTATTCGTTACCAGTTATGGTTATCTGATAACCTAGAATAGCTAGTAGCTAATAAAACTCACACTACAAAAAATGCTAATTATATAGTGATGGAATTTTCTCTCGCTAACAACACATTTTCCGTCGCTATTGCCTATTTGCGACTGAATTAGCCACGACCTCATTCCGTCGCTAAAGCATAGCGCCGAAAATAGTAAGGGAACATTTTGTCTCTAACGTTGAATGACATGTGTCCTAACTTTGAATGACATGTGTCCGAATTAGCGACGGTCGGTTTCGTCGCTAATTACGACAATGCCTAATTAACTCTGTTGCCATTGGCCACTTATTTAATTTTTAAAAAAACTTGCTTTTGACCGGTGAACTACTAAAAATGATCGTAGGATATTGTGTAACATGCTATGAGTGATTAAGACGGAACAAACAAGTATTAAATCTCAATCGTTGATGAATTTTTATACTATATCCTATGGTCATATGTAATGATTCATCGGTGAGGGATTTAATTTGTTGTTTCACCCTAGAAACACCTGTAAATAAAAAGGGTTTTAATAGTTTTTTTATAACATTTGAACAAACTTTTACTAGGTTTTCCTCTTTGACGTGCATCATAAATCTCAATACTTCTTCATTCCTCTTAGATTCATCGTATCATATAACTTACGTCTTTGATGAGCATTAGTCAGTGTCACTTAATTAATATACTAGACGAACGCCACATGAATGAGCGAGGCCTAGTGCCACTTAAAAATAGTCCCCTTATTTTTACCAACTCGCGATTTTAGTCCCCAAAATTATTTTTCCACAAATTTAGTCCCTCTATTTCACCAACTCACGATTTTAGTCCCACAAGAATTATTTTCACAAATTCTCCTATTTTCCCAATTTGTAAAATCAAAGTCCCCCCAATTTGGTCAAAATTACGCCTTGAGTATACAAATACTTATTCTACGTGGCTGACACGCTAGCATGTCTTGTTAGAATTTAAACATAAAAAATATTATTGTTACAAAATTGTTTGTTAATTATTATATATATATAATAAATAAAAATTTCATCTTCTTCTTCATTCGATACTTCTTTTTCCTTCGCGAATCCAAACCCATCAAAACCCAACATCGTTCCTTCAAGGAATTTTTATTTATTAAATATAATAGTTTGGTTTGCTATTGAAGGAACGATGTTGGGTTTGTTGAGTTTGGATTCGCGAAGGGAAATGAAGTAACAAATGCAGAAGAAGATAGCATTTTTATTTATTAAATATAATAATTAATTTTTTTGTAATTATAATAATAATTTTTATGTTTAAATTCTAACAAGGCAAACCAATTTTGACCAATTTTTTTTGTTAGTCACTTAATAATTTTTATGTTTAAATTTTTAAGTGACTAACAACCCATCGGGGGACTTTGATTTTAAAAATTCGGGAAATAGGGGGATTAAATTCGTGAAAATAATTATTGGGGGGCTAAAATCATGAGTTGGTAAAAATAGAGGGACTAAATTCGTGAGAAAATTTTTTGGGGGACTAAATTTGTGAAGGGTTCAAAATCGTGAGTCGGTGAAAATAGTGAGATAAAAACTATAAATAAGCTTTAAAATAAAATAAGACAATACATTGGCCTTTTATTAAAATAAATAATATATCAATTTAGTTTTTGAAATATAACAACGAAAATTTTTAAATAATACTTATTTAAAACAACTATAAATTCAGATTGAAAATTTAGATTTATTAATATTTATTTAAAACATTAAAAGATAATGTATTTTTTATTTTATTTTTTATGCGTTTTAAGGCTAAGTATTTTCTCCATATTTAATAATAGACTAAACGTAATAAAAGCCTTTATTTTTTATGGTGAGATTAAATGGCTTTTTTATAAGAATAAAAAATGTTAGAAAAAAAACTATCCCGATAAAGTTAAAAGAACAAAAGACTTTTTTAAATTTGATTGGCAACGCTATAAAATCCATACTTTTTTTTGACCAACTATAAAATTCAAACTTGAGAAGGGAAGTAATGAATTATAATTGATTGACAACAATAAATAAAATCTAATCTTAAAGAATTAATGCAAAGAAATCGAGCGAAATAATAAAATGATCTTCAATAAATAGGTGTTGATCTTTCATATTTTTAGATGGATGCAGAAGTTCTTACCATATAGATAACTGAAAATTGGAGTTTGAATAGCTTTAATTTATTACTATAATGTTTGGTATTTTGAATTAATTCAGTCAAATATTGAACTTCTCTTACCAAATCAGCAAAAAGAAAAAAGAAAGAGAAAATTTGTATTTTCTTTAGAGGTCTATAAATAACATGCTAATATCACGCTTAAAACCCAATAGAAAGAAGAAGAAAGAAATTTGGCACAAAACTTCTTCCAAAATGTCCCGTCAAATCTCAACCTTTTTCTATTTCTTCTTCATTTTAGCTCCTCTAGTTGCATCTGGTAAGTATGTAAATGATTATTCAAATAGTGATACTATTTTTTCTTTTTTATTAAAGTAAAACAAAAGTATTAAGAGAGTTGGGTCCTGACTCACCAAGATCACGAAAAACTCGAAACATGTATTTTTAGACAGAAGGTGGATGTTGCTAAAGTGGAGGTGTATTTATATTTGTATAGTACAAATAATAATATGAAACCTTATCTTTTTATTTTTACTGCAGTTGAAAACATTGGGCTAGGACAAGTAAATGGAGTGCATCCATGCTTACAACCTTTGGGAGCGTGTGGTCCATTTGGAGATTGTGCTAGTACTTTCCATGTGCTTTTTGTGCACATAGAAAGGAGGCTCCCAGTCACGACATAAAGGCATTGGAAGATGACTTGGCTGGGGGAAAGGGGAGCGGTGAGGTGGGCCCCTTTGCTTTGAGCTGTTAGCCTATCTTTTCTAGGGTACTATTCCTTGCTTTCGAATTCATTCCTCTGAGCCAACGACGATAGAGAATTAGACTACAAAATTATCTTCCCCTCTGACACTGATTAAATCAGTGGGGTACGCTAACAGAAGACCAAGATGAAAGAAGCTTTCTCGTCTAACTGGTTTGATCTCGGTGATATGAGTGCTATCTGGAGTTAAGATGAGCAAGAATCGGATCTTAGGCGAACAGGTTTACCGGCTCTACGACCCCATATAATTAATAATATTAAAATTTAAAATTAATAAAACAATTCAAAATAAATATTTCAAAAATATTAAAATAAAATCTAAATCAACATAGACTAGTCAAATGTTATAACATAATATTGAAATGTCAAACTGATACAAAAAGTCTTAATAGGGGGCATCAGACTCATCAGATTGCCCAGACTCAGACGACCTAGACCCAGTTGGCAGACGGGTCACTCTAAAGAAATCTTCTTGCATACTTTTGATAGTCTAATCATAACACCTCATATTCATCCCCGAGCTCAGAGTATGCTGCTTTGCTTGAGTTTGCAGTGTTGCTTTTGAACTGCAGCTTGTTGCGCTAAGTCTATAGTTGCCGCTCGAGTGCTTATTATTACCTCAGTTGATGGAGGAGGAGGAGGACTGCTAGAAACTCCGCTGGTTTCGAAGTGATCGGGCCTAAGTGAGTTAGGAGTTCCAACTCCCCTGAGTTGCCTAAGTCATCATCTCAGTATGTTCCTCCTGTTTTGCATAACCACAAAACATAGCATGATTAGTGTTCCATTTTAACAAAACATCACATAATACAAATCAAGTTGTATATTTACCTAAGTGTTCCTCGGGCGCTCATCAATATAATCATTGGTATCCTTCCTCACATGTGTGTCTATGTCTAGCTTAGCAATAGTGAGAGAGCATCTGACCTTCTTACTCGGTGAAAATGAAACACACATATTCAACTATTGCTAACTAATTGCCCTAACTAAACAAAAATAACACACAAATTTTTTTAAAAAAAATTACCAATCTGACAGCTTATTGAGTCTGGTTGATGGAGCCGCAACAGTGAAGTGAGCCAACCTTTTTTGAATTTCGATTCTTCTTCGCTCTTTCAGCATTGCTTTTATATTTTGGTGTAGCCCAATGTTCCTTGAATTGATTCAAAACAAGGTCACCTATATACTTCGGTTGTTTATCTTTCCACCGCAGTTTATTGAGCATGTCCGCCAATTGCTTGCCCTTTCTACAGAAAAAAAAATTCTGCACCATTCTATGGGAAAAAAATTCTGCACCACTGCATTTTGTGTGTGCAAGTTTACTGAGATTTCTTAATCTCACTGTTGTTTATTTGTTTCAGATACATGTGGGTAAACCCTCAAGCTACAAAGACCTATATTTAGATTTTTCTCTTAATTTATTATCAACTATATAATTGTATAAGTCAAATTGTACTTAAAGTTGTCAATTGGTACTCGATGAGCTTATGTATATTTACGTTTTTGCTTAAGCGACTGTAAGACTTATACATTATGTATCGATTTTAATTTTGAGCTAAGTTTATGTATTAAATTATTTCACATTATCATGTTAACACTTGTAAATATTCTAGATAATTTTGTAAGGTGTTACAATTTATATGATAGGATTTTGTAATGCAGTCAGAAGACTGCATTTGGAGTGGACATATTTGTATGCACAGCAGATCCAGAAATAGAGCCACCAATGATGGTGATTAACACAAGATATCGCTTATGGCTTATGATTATCCAAATTGAGAAAATGAGTGTATATCTATCCGATGATGTCTTGTTTCAAAAATCACCTTCTATGCTCTATTAGAGGTCGCTACTTTTGCAAAGCATTGGGTTCCTTATTGTAAGAGATTCAAAGTTGAGCCCGGATCACCACGCTGCATATTTTAGTAGTATAGTTTCAACTGGTTTGTCAAGTGACACTAATCATGCTTATCGGTTCAGTAGTCATCAAGGTATGAAAAACATTCAATTAAGTCAATCTTAATTGCTAAAATAAAGTGGTTTAGCTATTTTTTTGGTTCGGACTATTGTTGGTTATCCACAGAGTCTTGTACGCTTTCAACGAAAGATTAATCTCGTGACCGTTAACGCAAGTTTTGTATATATCCACAGGCTATCCGGCCTATGTGTCAAATTGTTGGTTATCCACAGAGTGCCAACGCTTTCAACAGAAAAAATTTTAGTTCATGATGTAGAAACTGTACGAAGAAATGGAAAGAAGAATTGAGGATGCAACAAAGTTGAAGGAAGTACCCAAAGAAGCAAGTTTAAAGCATAATGGATTTTCTCAATGGGATTCATATTCTTCTCGCCGTGACCATGACACTATTCTTCAAGTGAATTTCTTTCTTAAACATATTCAATTCAATTTTGTACACATGGTTTAATAATCGTTACACATACCCTGATTAATGTTTACACTATATTTTTCTTTTTTTGCCAGATACTACTTCATAAAAATAACCCTAATAACTCGAAAGATGTAGATGGGTTCGTTTTGCCAGCTCTAGTGTATTTGGCTCGCGAGAAGAGACCTCAATATCACCACAATTTCAAAGCTGGAGCTATAAATTCATTGGTATATAATATAAACAGTCTTATACATTATGTGCCTAACTAATTACATATGTTAAGTATTAAATATGTGCATGCATGTTAAAATGCAGTTAAGGGTGTCTCAAAATATCAGCAATGGGAAAATCATTCTGAATTAATGTAGATTGTGACATGTACTCAAACAATTCAGAATCTGTTAGAGATGTTTTGTGTTTTCTCATGGATGAAGAGAAAGGCCATGAAATTGCCTTTGTGCAGTTTCCACAGAATTTTGAGAATGTCACTAAAAATGATTTATATGGGAATGCTCTACTAACAGTTTTGAGGTGAGTTATTTGTGATCATGTTGATTGATACAATCTCAACGACTCCTAATATTTTTTATTACATCTGGTGGTCAATTTGACTAATACACCGGTGAGTACTTCGTTCACCCCTTATCCTAGAAGTAACCAATTAAACTATAAAATGGTTTATTATACTATTATAGTTGATAACTTGTGTATGTTTGTATTTATAATTTTGTATGTGTATGAAGGTTGAGTTCCATGGTGCGGATGGTTATGGTGGTCCTTTGTACGTAGGAACTGGCTGCTTTCACAAGAGAGATGCTCTTTGTGGAATGAAGTTCAGTGATCAATACAGGAATAATTGGAACACTGAAGATTACCTTTTCACAGAAGCTAATTTACAGGAACTAGAAGAGAATTCAAAGGGTCTTGCAAGCTGCTCATATAGGGGAAAACACACTTATTGCTTACCTATAGACTAAGGTTTTAAATCGCGGTCACAAATGAGATTGCGTCGCGATTCATTATATTGTGGAGAATCACGGTCAAATGCAGCCTCAATTACGAATATGTTGTGGTTGCGGTGACATCAAAAGCCTTGATGTCATAGTTCAGATTACGATCACAAACTTTTTTAAAACACTGTAACACACTCAACAATTAACAGAAAGTATAAACACAGAAATAAGGAATTCACTAATTCATTCAAGTAATAGTGGAATCAAATCCTCAAATGTAATTACAATAGTATGAGGTATAGTGGGAAATTGGCCAAGAACATTCCCAAGTAGAAAAGAAGAGAAGACTGTTACAGAGAGAGAGAGAAGAAGTCCTGACAGATTTCATTTCATGGCTCTTTGGATTTCACTTCCTTTCATATATACCCAATACTCTTCTTTGTTGTGGGCCTTGGCCTGATTTGCTCTTCTTTAAGCTTGTCCAGATAATAGGTTCATTAAAAATGCCTTCTATTGTGTTATTATTGTGTGACAATTTTAGAATTTGAGTTGGATCGAACTCAATCCTATAAAACAGACTTGTACAGTGAGGGATGTGTCCTAATTATAAACTCTTTTTCAGATCATATCACATCTGATATGAGACTTTTTACACCCCCCACATGCTCAGGATGCTTTGATACCATCTTAGAATTTGAGTTTAGCCTAGCTCAACCCTGCAAAACCGACTTGTAGAGTCAGGGCCGGTCCAAACAATACAGAGGCCCTGTGCAAATCATAAAAGTGGCGCCCTAATTATAGCAGAAAGATAAAACCTGATTCAATAAATTACTCTTAATTTAATTTTGTTTCTTTCATCATATTTCAACACAAACAAACATTGAAGAACATAGAACATAAAATAGAGTCAAGACACACAAACTAACCTTAATAGTAACTGTTAGCGTCTAGATGAGTTCAACAACGACAATCAATCAAAAACGATTCTTCACAAGTCTCTCCAATTACGATTCTTCGACATAATGAGAAAAAAAAATCAGAATTTCCAATTAAGTAATTAAGTAATAAAATAGAAGAAAGGGGAAACAAATAAATTAAATAAATTATAGTGTTCTTTTTTGGGTGCAGGAAACAAATAAATTAAATAAATTGGAAACAGGAAACTACAATTGAAAAGACATATGTAGGTTTTGAAACCGATTAAATAAATTGGAAAGTACAAAAAGGAAATTAAATACTCCTATAAACTTGTACTTGTGGTTGAGTGCTGGAAAGAAACGCACTGAAGTCTGAAGACAATACAAGACTGCCGTGTAAGGTCGCAGAGAGAGAAAGAAAACGTCAGGCCGCAGGAAGAAAAGGACTGCGCCGTCAGTGAGGGAAGGTATCGAGACAGAGTCAGATAACATGTTTAGTTTTTTTTTTGGCTAGATCAGATATCTATATATAGTATTGGTATTGCGCTAATATGGGTGATTTTGGGCCCCAAAAAATTATTTTTGGGCCGAGGCCCTGCGCTGTAGCACAGGGAAAACTGCTAAATGGATGCCCCTGTGTAGAGTGAGAGATGACTCCCACTTATATACTCTTTTTCATGATATATCACATCGATCTGATGTAGTACTCTTAACAGACAAAAATGTAACTTCATAATGTTTTTGTTCATTACAGATGGGTTTGAAATATGGGTGTCCAGTGGAGGATGTGATAACAGGACTATCTATACAGAGCAAAGGATGGAATGGAAATCAGTGTATTACAATCCACCAAGGAAGGCTTTCTTAGATGTAGCTCCAACTTCTTTGCATCAAGTACTTGTTTTAACATAAGAGATGGTCTGAAGGAGACTTTCAAATTTTGCTATCTAAGTATAGTCCTGCATGGTATGCTTTTGGAAAAATCAGTTTGGGACTCCAAATGGGATATTGTTCTTATTGCTTATGGGCACCTAATTGCTTAGCAACACTTTATTATTCCATCATCTCTTCTCTCTATCTTCTTAAAGGCATCCCCTTGTTTCCAAAGGTAACACAACAATTCCCTTTCATTAGTATTTTTTTTACTATATTATTGGTGCACAGTATCTACCGACTTTGTCGGTGACAAATCTATGTCGGAGAACCTAGCTAGCCACGTGTATCCGGCTTTGTCGGACTGTGTGGTTCTCCCCCTCTCAATAGAGTTTCTACCACACACACAATTTGAATTCGAGACCTAGTGGTGGGACCCGAACTCGATTACCACGCGGACTAACCCTATTGAGCATACATCTAATTAATATGTTATTGATTATCAGATATCAAGTCCATGGTTCATACCTTTCGCATATGTAATAATTGCGGAAACTACTTATAGTTTATTGGAGTTTCTATTATGTGGAGGCACATTAAAAGGTTGGTGGAATGACCTAAGAATATGGCTATACAAGAGAACAAGCTCTTACCTATTTGCCTTCACAAACACAATCTTGAAGCTCTTTGGTTTCTCAGATTCATCCTTTACGGTCACAGCTAAGGTTTCAGAAGATGAAGTTTCGAAGCGACACGAGAAAGAAATTATGGAGTTTGGAACTTCCTCACCAATGTTCACTATATTAGCAATAGGGGTGTTCGCGGTGCGGTTTGGTTCGGTTTTGAGGCAAAAAGTGAACTGAACCGCAAGGTAAAATAATTTAAAACGGAGTTAAAATTAACTAACATAAAAAAGGCTAACATAAATCTTTAAGAAAATATCTACTCAAATATATATAGTATATAAATCACTCTCTTTTAATTCTTTAAGATAATGTTTAAAAGAATTTAAATTAAATATTTTGTTGTAATTTTTAAATATAGCATAACAATATGGATTGTTGGTAAGTGAGTAAAAGAATTAATTGAATTTGGGCTAGTAAGTGAGTGAGAGTTGGGTTGTATTTGCATTTGGGTTAGTAAGGAAGGTTGTAATTCAACAAGCCTTAGTGTTACTTGCGGTTTGGTTTGGTTTGGTTCGGTTTCGGAAATCAAAACCGCGAACCGAACCGAACCGCGCGGTGCAATGTAAAAAAGAACCGAACTAAACCGATCAAAAGCGGTTTTTTGCGGTTTTCGGTTTGGTTTGGTTCGGTTTGCGGTTTCCCTATTGGTTTGGTTCGGTTTTGAACACCCCTAATTAGCAACACTTGCATTGCTCAATTTGCTTTGTTTTCTTAATGTGTTGAAGGATGCAGTTCTTAAGGAATGTGACTTTGAGAAAATGGGATTGCAAGTTCTTTTGTGTGGCTTTTTGGTTCTCATTAATTTGCCTCTATATCAAGGACTTTTCTTAAGGAAGGATAGTGGTAGATTGCCAAGCTCTCTTGCGATCAAATCAACTGCATTGGCTCTAACTTTATTTCTTTCCTTTAGCTTTGCAGGATAGAAATAATGACTTATACTTTAATTTTCTCCATTAAAATGTTGTTTTCAACATATCATTTTGTTGTCATATTTAATATTCTTTTGAAATTAGATCATATATTTTTCTTAATGCTAGAGCATCTCCTTTAAAGAAATATTTTTATTTTTCTTTTAATAATTCGAGTATTCAATCCACAAGCACATACCTAAAACCTTTATGTTAGAATACTATTTCTTAGAACATATGTTAGAAAGACACTTTAGGTGCTAGCTGGCTATGGATTACATCACTAAATGAATTCTAACCATTGGATGGTCACTATTTTAATTAAAATGTATCCAATGGTTATTACTCAATAAGGGTATTATGGTACTCTCAAATATATCTTATATTTATTAAATTTAATTAGAAAATAAACTAATTCCTATTTTTAGGGGACAGTTTTAATTCACAATTAAATGACTTTAATTGTTGTTCCTATTATTTCTCTTTTTTCCTTTTTTTCTCCAACTCCTTCCTTGCTCCCTCCTTCGTTTATTCATCATACGTTTAGAATATCCTGCATTTTCTCTCTTGTTTGTTTCTTTCCTCCTGCGTTTCTAACCACATGAATACGGTAATCTGGTTAATCAACCACATAAGTGAACAACTTTGGTTAATCAATCACTAACCGTAATAGTGAACAACGTTGGTTAATTTATCACTAACCACAATAGTGAATAACTTTTAGCTACTTTCAAGAGTCATTCTTTTTTTTTCTTTTGGTAAATCTTTCAAAAATCATGGTGGAAGATGGAAAACAAAAACACAAGTAAAATAGAAAAACGAAAAAAAATAAAAACGCAATAACCCACCTCGAATGGTTTATGGTTAGAAGAAAATAACAAAAACACAAAACCCACCTTGAAGCTGTTCTTGAAGCCTGCGCTTCTGAGGTTTGAAGGAAGAGGAAGAAGGTTTTTTTCTTTCTCTTTCTTTTCAGTTTTCAATTTTAATTACTAATAATTAAGACCTATAATTATGGAAGGAAAATAGGGGATTTGCTGATTAATTTTTTTTCCTAATTATCATGATGGATCTTACCTTTTTGCCCTTTAGTAATAGTCACTAAACATAGTGTTTAGTGACATAAACTAGACTCGTGCTGGCTCAGTGGTAAGAGCTAACATTATATCTTCAAGGTGTTGAGTTCAAATCCCATCGGGGACAGTTGTAAAATGACCATTAGTGCCACTTTGATTAATAAAAATTCCCCCCTTCCCATTTTTTTTAAAGAAATAGAACATATGTTAGAATATCAATTATGATTTGTCATATCAATTAGCATTTATTAGTATCTGTTAGAATATCAAATATGATTTTACATATCAATTAGGATTAATTAGTGTCAATTAGGTATTAATTGTAATTGATTCTTATTTCCATTATAAATTCAACATGGTATCAGAGACTCTGTGCTTCACCACTGCTGCCGGCGGCGATATTTGTCGTCGGCAGCACCTCCTTTATCAGTTTTCTATTTATTTCCTTTTCACCTTTCTAGTTTTCCCATTTTTGCTTCCTGCCGCTGTGCTCTTCTTTTCGGCGAGATTTCCAACCAGAACCACCATCTGCCACTGTGTTCCTCTTTCTGGTGTGTCATCTAGTGAGAAAACCTCATCAGTGGCGGAATCCTTCAATCTACCCAACTCTGGAATCACTACCATCAGACGCCTTCCAACGCACTCTCATTACTTTTTTGTGCTTTTAGGATCATTACTTTTTTGTGCTTTTAGGATCATACACAGTTCTCTAAGTCACTTTCTGTAATTTACATTTTATAATTCTTAATCTTGCATAGTTATCTTCGTTTTTAGGGAACATGCTTCATTAGTTCAACATTTAACATTGTCGGTCAAGAACTGAAGGAAAAATCTTGCTATTTTATTTGCTATGATTTATGTTGATCCACTTCCCCATATATCTATAACACTAATTAATATTTCTAGTTCTTTGTGAAAAAACATAGAATAGGAAGCCGATGATATTTATTCCTGTTTAATAACTTCAGATTTTCAGGTTCTCAAAAATGTAATGCATGCAAGTAATTTGGGGTCTGACCTGGATCATGAATTGTTGTTGCTGTTAAAAGGCTTTAACATGGAGGTTTTCAAGGTCATAAAGAGTCGTTGGTAAGTGTTCTCTTTCTTCTATATAAGCCCCAATTGAAAAAAAATCATGTTTTGTTTCTCATGTACACATGATGATGAAAGTTTAATCTATTTTTTTCAAACTGAGGTTATGCTTGGAGGGAGAGAATAGGTTGTTGGTAAATGAGTTTATGCCTAAAGGGAGCTTAGAGAACCATCTCTTTAAAAGTGAGTTTTTATAATCATTACACTTTTCATCTCACTATCCTATGAACTATTTGTTTGGTTGATTAATGAATGAATTACTTTCGTGACAGTGATGAGAGAGCGAGAGGTGAATTTATGCTTGATTCTTGATTATGTATTTTCATATTCTACGAAATTCTTGGTTTGTTCAATCAAGGAAATGGAATAAGCTTATGAATTTATACACTTAGTTTGAAAATTAAGCATATCATGTGTTTCTGACTAAATTTCTAAATGGTTTGTGATCCTTATAGGTGTAGTCAAAATTAAGCATATCATGTTTTTGATTAAATGTCTAAATGGTTTGTGATCCCTTATAGGTGTAGTCAAGTGCATGGTTTTCCTAAACTACAATTTATAGATTGAGTACCTCTAATGAATTGGTTTATAATCTCTACTATAATTGGTTGATTATTAACTTTTGTATTTACATCAGCAGTTTTGTTAGCTGAAATTGTGTTTGGGGAACATTGAGATAGATATCTCTCTGATCATTGATAGTATTTCGTTTTAATTTAACATGAGGCCTTCTTTGTCAAGGAAGAGTTGATGAATTTTTTATTTGATTTTAGGTAGTTTTTTTTATTGTATTTCATTTTCTAGACAAGTAATGGCAGAGGAAGAATAGAAGTTTTGGCCAAAATAGAACAACTTGAGAGTATGATCCATTCCACTGATTGTGTCACCTCATTAGGTATGTTTTTAGGCTTACAGAACTTTTATATTATGAATCATGTTCTCCCTTTGTTCATTTTTTTGTTATGATAGTTTGTTATATCTCATCCCAGGTGCAACTTTGAGTGAAATTTTTGGGGTGAAATTAAATTAACTACAATTGGTCTGCTGCAATCGTTAACCCAATTACCACTTGGCCTAAACTATTTAATGGAACATCTAAATTAGTTATAATTGTATCTGTGAGATTGTTAACTTTCGGAAAACATTTTTACCTTCACACCACATGAATATGAATACTCTTTTGTTAGAAGGATTACCAAAATCATTACTTTTGATGCATAAAAATAAGAACTCAGGAGCTTGATTCATTTTACTACCCCCACCAATAGATTAGATGAGAGTAAGAAGAATAAATCCATGGTTATGATTATCTAAAAATTATAGTCTATTGGAGGTTGTATGCTCCCGAACTTCCTATGCTTCCTAATTTTATTGACAAACTAAGTGTTTTCTATTAAATTGATTTCTCTATTCATATTGCTAAGTGATTTACATGATTGGTGCAGTTCATACCTGCTGATTTCCGCAAACATCTCATGCCACATAGTAAATTTGAAGTCACTTTCGTGGATAGCTTTGGCCACTGGTGGATTTGTAGTATGAACAATGATCGGCAAAATCAATCTCTTTGTGGTTTGGAGGATGGCTGGTCTGCCTTTTGCCGTGTCAAGCTTCTCTCTGAAACGCGTTCTGTTGAGCTTCAAGTCTCTGCTCCAGATTACACCATAATCCTGTTTGAAAGAGCTAGAAGATGTTTTGTTTTCATTTGGATCGAATGTTTGAGTCACTACAAGAAAATCGTTAATTTGCCACGGACATTTCCGTGGCAAATGTACAAATATCCGTGGCAAAACACCATTTGCCACGGATTTGCGACGGACAAATTTTGGTGGCAAAAGCGCTCGTCGCAAACGCTTTGCCACGGATTTTCCGTGGCAAATTTTTCCGTCGCAAATCCGTGGCAAATTTTTCCGTGGCAAATCCGTGGCAAAGTTCCGTGGCAAATCCGTCGCAAAGTTTTGTGGCAAATCCGTCGCAAAGTTCCGTGGCAAATCCGTCGCAAATTTTAATAAAAAAAAAAAAAAAAAATTAAACCATATATCCAAAATACTGTTTAATAGTGATATCTATATATATTAAATAATCAAATACTCTCAACCTAACTATAATCAAATACTCTCAACCTATAATCAAATAATCCGAATATCTATACTTATAAATGAAGCTATGAATTAAAACAACTTGTTAAAAGCAATATCTCTTACTTGGAAATCTAAATTAGTAAAATAAATGAATATGTCTTGTACAATAGCATTATGTCCTATACCTAATGGAAAGATAGCAACTTCTACAATACAATGCAAAATGGACAAAAGGAACTTTTGAGACCACTAGCCCTAATTTTACTAAGAACACGTTAGCAAATCAAATGTTACTCGAATTTGACTAGAATAGAGGTGGGAGATATGTGCACCCTATGCGAAGCCACTGTCTTGCCAACTTGCCCACCCCATTTTTGCACCCTTTCACTTGTATGTTCCACCTACAATTAAAAAGTCTTGTTAGAAAGAGTTATTCAAAGTTATACTTATCAAAAACATACATTTAAGGAGGACTAGTCACAAGAATCATTGAGGATGGTAAAACTAGTCATAACAACCGAGAAACAACCACACACGTATTACAGAGCGTAAATTACTCACTACAAGTTAATATGAAATAAACTATTGGATGAACATCAACACAAGTCCGAGAATATCAAAATATGTACAACTTACCATGAGCAAACTTATGTTAGAACTCATGACTCATGACTTATAGAGCATGGGCGAAAAGCCTTTCGTATATATGGCCACACACACTTGCTATCAATCGGTGATCTTAGTTGCTCCATCAAAGATCAAGCATGAGAAGTAGTTCACCACGTGAGTGCAACATTCCTGTAATGCCATGCTTTCAGGAAAGAAGAAAGCCTTAATTAATTATCACAAGCATAATGTGACACAAACCATTCAATATAAGGAGTAGATTTTAAAAGATATTAGTTAAAGTTAGGCTCACTTTTCTGATTGCTTCTCCTTGCCATGATTTCTTCCAAGAAGGATGACCCTTACCTTGTCTCTGTGTATTTCCTTACAAATTCAAAAGCTACTCTTTTAGTCCCATCAACACTTCCATCATCAATAATTAAAACTCCGTCAAGTGGCGATGATAAATGTGTAAGTGTATCGACAAAAGATATGAAGTACAAACACATCTGGAAAAATGTTTGGCTAGGAGATTCAAATACACCATGTTAGACCAACATGATTTGAATGGATATAGAAAGTAATTTCAATTGACATTAGTAAAGTTCATATGTGAAATAAAGCCTATTTTATACAAGTCTACTAAAACAATTCGAGAGATTAATACTAGCATATCATTTGCATTACATGGTGTAATATATGATTTTACTTAAAACTTAAAATAACATATTAATATTTTCAAGACAATAAGCTAGAATCTAAAACAAACTTCCAAGAGAATGCAATTAAAATAGGTCATATACGAGATACAACTCGAATAAAAGAAACTGGAAGTACCTCATATGAAAACGAAGGATCCTTTAAAGCACGTTGTTGCGGATAACTACTGAGTAAAGGCATAAGTAAAATTATGCTCTTGGTAACAACCTCAAACAATAAATACATTGTTTGCTTCACAATAGCAAAGGTTAAGTAACTAATCATACCACTCCTCCACGCTACAAAGTACTAGCCCATTTAAATAAATGGTACCATCAAGAAAGTGCATGAAATTAAAATTTATCTAATCTATACAAGTTTGGACTTTTCTCTTTTGTTGGTGCTTACTATGGTAGTTTTGACTTATTTTTGTCTTCGAGGAAAAGGAGATTAAACACGTTAAGTTGTTAACATATTGATATGAACAACAAAAGCATAAATCTCGCTTAAAATGTCGTTTCTTTGACTTACGACAAAAGTTTCCTCAAGTGCTCTCGAAGCCTATGCTCCTCATTGAACGCAGGAATTATCAAAGATATATACTTTGAGGCGGGATCAACAATGTGTGGGCGGGGAACCCGAATAAAAATAATTAAATCAATCAAAACCAATACTTGATCATGCGAGCTATGTTCAAAATTTTATGCATTAATTAACTTGACCTCTCAAAATATTATAAATATGATGGTACAAGATACAAATCATGTAAAGGTAATTACATTCCTATTAATTCTAGAACGTAAACTATTGTTATATATAATGAAGGCCGAATATGAGAATTTTGGGGCACGGTATCTTTGGAATTGGGATGTGCTTAGGTGCAAGGTGTTCAAAGATGTATGTCAAATGCACTAGTGATTTATGTCAAATCCTTCCTATTAAAATGGCATTAAACCAATATTATAAAAGTGGAAATATAGGCCATAAAATGCCAATCTTTCTAGCTCAATAATAGAACATAAACTGCAGAAGAAAGAGAAAGAGATGTGAAATTGAAATTTTCATTAAGATAAAGATCAAGACTACAAACAATCACCGCAGCTTATAGAGTTGCAAATCATGATGTTACGAGGAAGTTACAAAGAATTTAACATAAATGGTAACCTCAATAGCTAAAGATAAATTGTTGAGATTCATTCTGCAAATTTAGTTGAATTGAAATAAAACTCCAATTTATGGATTGACTCAAGATGTAGTAGCTTCAAGAACAATCGATGTTAGGCATATCAATTACATTAAAATGAATCATGCCCTTCATCACATCATTCTCATGAAGCATATGTTTCCTCCATTTCATGATTCAGAACCTTTATACTCTTCTTTCATTAGGTTTTCAGTCCAAATGCATATTATGAACTTATACAAACAGAAAACACCAAAAAGTAGCCACCATACTCGAGGTTTCCAACAATTCTCTCAAACTTCTCCTACGTCATCATTTTATGATCAGTTTGTAATATCTATTTTATGCTTGATGGTTATCTCATGATAGCAACCCACGTACCAATTAATGCAAGCAAAGACATACTCAACCCAAAGGCATGAAATTACTTACCCTTAAGAAGGCTTCAAAATCAACATCATTGGTGAAGTCAGTGCCCGACTCATTCAATATCCCCCTAATCTCATCTTCACTATACATCTCTGTAAATGCCTTTAGCTTCATCATTAAAGATGGCAAATCTCCAAATGTAACTTTACCATTCTGGGTTTTAAAAGAGAGAAACTACAACACCAAAAAGAATAGCCACATAGGTGAAAAATACAAAACATGCAAGACATCCAAATTCAACATTGAAATAAAAGTGGATCAAAATGCAAGACACCGAATCCTTTTCCAAGAAAGTACTAGTAAAAATGTCTTATCCTAAAAGTATAAGTCCTTATTTCTATCCTGAAAGCTTATTCAAAAATAATTACTAGTAAAAATGTCTTATCCTAAAAGCTTATTCAAAAATAATTACTGTTAATGAGATTATAAAGGAAACTTATCAAAAAAAACCACCTACCCATTGCCTGCATCAACAACTATATGGAAACCCTCCAATGGTTTCTCTGTGGGAAGACAACCAATAAAAATATAGCAAATAAGATCAAAACATTCAGAAAATCGAGGACAAAATGAACTATAAATTATACAATAACAAACAGAATCGTTATAGCTAGCCAAAGCATTATAGCACCAAGTTACGCTTTTACTTCAAAGAAAGTCATACCTACGTTTCCAAATGCTTTTGAATCGCTTTTACTAGATCGGATGTATACACAACCATGTAATCGACTTTCTTAGTAGATAATGAAGCCTTTCTCTCGAATTCGACAAACTTTCTTCAGTAAATTGATTGTATATGTTTGCAGCTCTCTCTAAGATATCTTTGATGTCACCTTCCCAAGACCACCAAAGATTTGTGAAAAATTTGAATCCATTCCTATTGAAAGGCGGATGACTTCATTGTTCAAAGAAAGAGAAACTTAATAATTTGATCCTTGCTTGGTAAACTATCGCTGATCCAATACAGATTTGATAAAAAGTTGGTCGTGCTATGTCCAAAATCTTCACATACAATCCAAAAAGGCTTTTGCATAGAAGGACGTGTTCAGAGACATAAGCTAAAGCATTTAGGATGAAAATAAGTTTTCTAAAAACTATAGAATAATGTCAATTGACTACAACTTCATATTGTACCTGTTATCATAATAGATCCATCAGCAGGACACAAAAATGCTTCATTTTTTGTGAGTGTACTATTGAACATTGCTGGTGTTGATGCTAATCTACAAAGAAAACAAATCTATTAATTCAATAGGCCATCAAAATAGTTAGGATATAATATTAATGACTATCAACGGTGAAAATGATCAAATGAAAGTCATATTTCTCAAAATTGAAACCTAACAGTGATTAAGAAAATGATATAGCCAAAATATAAGAGCCTTACCTCCTCAAGAACAATTGCTGCCATTAAGGCAATCAAACGATTCCGGTTGAATTCACGGCCAGTGGAATCCACAGCAGCAGATCTAGATGAAAGGGACAGGTGATTAACAAATTCAAATGCAATGAAACAAAACCAATTAATCAGAAGATCATTACTGTCCACGCCGATCAAAGATAATTCCAAGATCAACTCTATTGTCGAGGACTGCCTGGGAAGATTGAAAATGAGCCAAACCCTAAATACACAAAATCAACAAACCCCAAACCCTAAATACACAAAATCAAAAATCAAAAATCAAATACACAAAATCAACAAACCCCAAACCCTAAATACACAAAATCAAAAATCAAAAATCAAATGCAAATATGCTTACCTAGAAGCTTCGAAATAGAGGAACAATCACTGAATGGCGCTTGAAGAGGGGGGAGGACGAAATGGTGGTGGTGAGCGACGGAGGACCGGCTGAGCAATGACGGAGGCGGATGGAGGGTGAAAGACGAGAGAGAGAGAGAGAGAGAGAGAGAGAGAGAGAGAGAGAGAGAAGTGAGAGCGAGGAGAGTGCGATTGTTGAGAGAAGAATTGGAATGGAAGATTGTTGAGAGAGTTAGGGTTTTCGTTCGTTTGGGGGTTTTCGGAGGAGGGCGATGGTGGAGGACGATGACAAACAGGGCGATGATGGGTGGAGGGTGGAGGGCGGAGGGCGATGGTGAGGAGTGTGGGTGGAAAGTGCGCTGGAGGTTTTTGGTGAGGAGTGTGGGTGGAGACTGACTGAGAACGAGAACGAGACTGAGGAGAATAGAGAACGAGACTGAGGAGAATAGAGAACGAGAGGACGCGTGTGGTTAATGAACGGGTTTAGGGTTTGCCACGCAATTTAAGTCTTTTGCCACGGATAACGCCGTGGCAAATTAGCGACCAACACTAATACCGTGGCAAATTAGCGACCAACACTAATGCCGTGGCAAATTTGAGCTACCAAAGTATCGACCGTCGCAAATCAGCAAGCAAATTAGCGACTTTACAAGAGGCCCGTGGCTAATTTTGGTGGCAAATGAGGCTTTTTCTTGTAGTGAGTCATTCCTTTTTGCTCCTTTATTTTGTTCAGTAGTAGTCATTTCCCTTTCTCCCTTTTTTTATCACCTAGAGTTTGTTTTTTGGGTAATGTACTCTTTGACTATTGTATGTTTAGACTTGATGTATTGGAAATTGGTATGGAAGTTCAAGGGTGTTAAAGTTTCGTTTTGGGTAATGTACTTTGTGTTTATCAAAGTGGAAATATAACCTAAACTATCGCTCTCTCTCCATAGTATTTTTGTACCTAATATGTGTGTCATTTATGTTGCTTAAAGTTTTTTATTTTTAATATATCTTAAAGCGTAGATCCTCTTTAATATAACTTAAAACATTATTTCCACCTTCCATGTAAACTAAAAGATTTACCACGCGCCATCTGACGAGCCACCCCACTAGTATATATATATGCTCATTAAACTCTTTATTTTATAAATTAGATTAAAATATATGATCATGTTGGCTGCTGGCTATACCAAATTATTTTGTGGGTCATCGTCATTTTTGATCGTCAGCGCATTCGTCATGTCTCTTTCTCACTATTTAGCTTTGGCCTCTTTTCCAAGCACCCACCCGTTAGCAAGTATTACATTTTAAAGGTTTTAAAAATAGGTGATTCTAGGGTAAAGGATCAACTAATATATTTTGGTGAACCACTAAAATTGAGTGTCGGATTTAATATAAATTGTTATGAGTAATTGTGATTAAATCAACTAATGTTTGTATAAAAAAATCAACTAAAACGTTTTTGGAATTAATTTTGATTCTAAATATAAGAAACTATTCTAATTTTTAGTGTATATTTATTATTTAAATACCAATTTTATCCTCATTGAATGTTTTGTTGATCTTTTCAATTTTTAAGGTGAGTGAGAGTAGTGTAGTTATTTCACATATTAAGTTAAGTGAAGGGTATTTTGGAGACTTTACTTAAAAACGATAAAAATTAAATGAACTCATTGGTAGTGGTGATTTTTGTATTTTCTTCGTATAATAGGAACCGAAGGTAGTATATTATAAGGACTCATTAGTGTGTAATACTTAAATATACCTTTAAGCACTTTTGAGTCCTAGCATTTACATAAGCGTGGGTCTAACAAAATAGTAAGTTTAAAACAAATTTTCAAATAAGGTATCGTTTAGTGAGAAAGAGTGACATTAAATTATTAACCTTACATAAAAAACTAAAAGTTAAAAAATATGATGTGGCTATTCACTAATAGAAAAAATGATTCTTTTTTGGACCACTCAACACAACTATTCCATGTATTAAGAAATAGAGACAAAATGACAAAAGTAAGGCGTGTCGTATTAAAATTGAACAAGATGAAAAAAATTTAGAGAATAATGGGAAGTAGACATGAGGGTATCATATTTTTAGATAATATTTTTTAAAATAAAAAAAATAATTCTTTTTTTAAATAGGGTATCCTTTAATTGAAAAAATAATAATTATGAAGTTTCGTTAAAATTTTATGATGCAAAACTCTCTTTAGAAATAAAAACATAAAAAAAAAAAGAAAAAGAAGTACACCCTCTAAAAAAATTCATAAAAAAAAAAAGAAATAAAAAACTTGAGGTGACTAGGTCAATAAATACCCATTAACATTTTTTTTTGAAGCATAAATACCCATTAACATAAACAATATTATAACTAAAAAAATAAAAAACAATTATATTTAAAAGGAACAAGCGAGAAAAATGTCTATAAAGACATGCAAAAACATTACTACAACAACTACTACTTCAACTAAGTTGGTACTAACGTCATTAATAATACTAAAATCATAAAGCAAACTCAATCTATAAAAAAACAAAAAAACACTAATCCCAAAAAAGAGTTTAGCAAAACCTATAACAAATATAAATAAATAAAACATTAATTAATAAAAAAATAATACACCACTCTAATGACAATACCCCTCTATAAATTGCAATATGCACCGCAATGACAAGCATAGAAAACAAATTGCATATAGTTGAAACTTTAAAGTGATGAATGGCGGTGATGAGAACTCTCCATTATTTGAGACAAGAAGAGGCAGAGGAAGGTTCATATATAGACTCTTTGTAATCTCATTATTTGTGGCCATATGCTTCATATGGGTATACAGATTCAGCTACATCATAACCACAAAAGATAGAATATGGGTATGGCTTGGTTTACTTGGTGCAGAGCTATGGTTTGGCTTTTATTGGATTCTCACCAAAGCTTTCAGATGGAACCTTATCTTCAGACAACCAATCAAGGACAGACTATCTACAAGGTCTTTACATATTAGATATATATATATATATATATATATATATATATATATATATATATATATATATATATATATATTTACTTTTGGAATACTAGATATTTTGAGTGAAATTCTAATTTGGTTTTTTTTGGCATGAAAGTTTGTTGACTTAATTTTAAAATTTTATTTTTAAGTAATACTAATTAGAAGTGAATTATATAAACTTGGATTAATTATTTTTTTTTCAATATTCGATTTTAATATTGTTTAATAAGTAAATTTTTTTGTCTTCCATTCTTTTTGAAATATGTTACCTAGTTATTTTGTTTTGTTTCAGTCTCTATGAGATGATGTTTTTGATACTTTATTCCTTGTAATAATATGTCTTTATTTTTTTTCACTTTATGCTCTATCAAACATTGATTACAAGAATTAAAACAAGTGTAAAAATGATATTATAGTGATTAGTGACTAAAACAGAACAATAAAAACTAAATGTAATACACCTGATCAGTCAGGTTCTCTCAGTTAATAGAACTACCATCAAAGAAAGGTATTAAATACTGCACACTAATGATACGGTAATTTTTTGATATTTTTTTGGGAACAGATATGAGGATAAATTGCCAGGAGTGGACATATTTGTATGCACAGCAGATCCAGAAATAGAGCCACCAATGATGGTGATTAACACAGTATTATCAGTTATGGCTTATGATTATCCAGCTGAGAAAATGAGTGTATATCTATCTGATGATGCTGCTTCAAAAATCACCTTCTATGCTCTATTAGAGGCTGCTAATTTTGCAAAGCATTGGGTTCCTTATTGTAAGAGATTCAAAGTTGAGCCCAGATCACCTGCTGCATATTTTAATAATAAAGTTTCAACTGGTTTGCCAAGTGACAATAATCATGCTTATCAGTTCGTAGCTGTCAAGGTATGAAAGCTTTTAATTTTAGTCAATTTTAATTGCTTGAAAAAAGGGGTTTAGCCACTTGCTTATGGTTTTTTCTTTTGGAGGGGATTTGTTAATTTAAAGATGAGAATTAGTGTGGAATATGTGACGTGTTGTGGGTATAAACAATTTAGATAACTAGGATTTGGTTCTGCGTGCGATGCACGAGAGGTGATTAATGTACTCTGCAGATGTAGTTTGAAAAAACATCAACATTTTATAAGGGGGTATAAAAATACGCAACACATATATATAAGACGAAGAGGCAAATAATAGCCCTTGGTGGGATGAAGCAACAATGTCGGGCCCAAAATATAGAGTGGGGGATATTGGTAAAAGTTTGGGGTAAAAATGAGGGTAAATTTTGATAATTAAAAAAAGTGTTGGACAAAAAAATTGTCGAGTGTATGTCGGTCCAAAAATATAGAGTGAGGGTATGTTGGTAAATAGTGAGGTACAAAATGAGGGTATATTGGTAAATGGTGGGGTACAAAATATAGAGTGGGGGTATGTCGGTCCAAAATTATAGAGTGGGGTATATTGGTAAATGTGGGAGTCTGAATGAGGGTATATTGGTAAATGGTGGGAATAAAATTTTCCCACCAAAAGTGGATAAAAAAAGTGTTGGACCAAAAAAAATTTGTTTGTGCAGTGTATGTACCCAAAAAATATAGAGTGTGGGTATATTGTAAAAGCAGTGAGTCTGACAAAATGAGGGATATTTGTAAAATGGTGGGAATAAAAATTTCCACCCAAAAGTGGATAAAAAAAAGAGTGGGGGTATGGTACAAAATATAGAGTGGGAGTATGTCGGTCCAAAAATATAGAGTGGGGGTATGTAGGTCCAAAAATATAGAGTGGGGGTATATTGGTAAACATGGGAGTAGATAAAATGAGGATATATTGGTAAATGGTGGGGTACACAATATAGAGTAGGGGTATGTTCTTTCCAAAAATATAGAGTGGGGGTATATTGGTAAATAATGGGATACAAAATGAGGGGTATATTGGTAAATGGTGGAAAAAAAAATTTCCCACCAAAACGGCTATTAAAGGCGATTCAGGCTTAATAGTTACCGATTAAGCTCTTTTGCTTTAAGTGTGGAATTTTTTTGAACAATTATAAAAAAATTTATCTACCAATATACCTATCTTCTCACTTTAATTACCATATAATCATGCATGGTTTTTCAATTAAAACCGACTTCTCTTAAGTTGTTTATTTTATATATATGCACTAAGAAAAGTTGTTGTTGGCGGCTTGTCTTCTTATCTATAAATTGGTTTTCTATAATAAAAAAATATAACAGTATTTTTTGACTGAAAAAATAAAAGCTGACTTCTCAACTGCCTAAGTTTTTTATCCATAAGCTATCCCCCCAGTCCCTACCTATAATAAGTGTCAAATTTTTTGAGTCGGTTTAAGTATTGGACACCGTTACAAAATATAAAAAAAAATTAGTAAATAAAAATTGATGTATTTGATTTAAATTTTGGATCAGATATATCAACTTTCGTTAACAAATTTTTTCTTATATTCCGTAACAGAAGGAGGAGTACTTCTTATCAACACAACATTCTCCGCACTCATAAAATATAATTTCTATTCACTATGCATGCACAACTATTTAGTTTTAGAGACTAAATCGAACCTTTATAAAATTTTAAAGACCAATTTGGCTATAATAACTCCCATTTTTCCCTTCTAAGTTTTTCTGTAATAAAGATTATCTTCTTATTTTATGGAGAACTATTCTTCTCTCTTTTTTTTTCTTGATGTAGAAATTGTACCAAGAAATGGAAAGAAGAATTGAGGAAGCAACAAAGTTAAAGGAAGTACCCAAAGAAGCATGTTTAAATCATAATGGATTTTCTCAATGGGATTCATATTCTTCTCGCCGCGACCATGCCACTATTCTTCAAGTGATTTACTTTCTTAAACATGTTCAATATTCAATTCAATTATTACAGATACCCTGATTATTGTTAATTTACACTATATTTTGCTTCTTTTGCCAGATACTAATTCATAAAAAGGACCCTAACAACTCTAAAGATGTAGATGGATTCCTTTTGCCAACTCTAGTGTATTTGGCTCGTGAGAAGAGACCTCAATATCACCATAACTTCAAAGCTGGAGCTATGAATTCATTGGTACATAATATAGACAGTCTTATACATTTTGTGCCTAATTAATTACATATGTTAAGTATTAAATATGTGCCTATTAAAATGCAGTTAAGAGATGCTTTGGCTTTCTCATGGATGAAGAGAAAGGCCATGAAATTGCGTTTGTGCAGTCTCCACAGAATTTTGAGAATGTCACTAAGAATGATTTATATGGAAGTGCTCTTCTAACTATTTGCGAGGTAGGTTATTTGTGGAATCAAATGTCTTATAAGTTAAAGGGTACCTTCTAGGGTGAGAAATCAATTAAGTCCCTCACTGATGTACTGGTCAAATTGACTATATGATGTAGTATAAAATGTTACAAATGGTTGAGATTTCATGCTGGTTGATACGATCTCAACCACTGATAGTATTTTTTTATTATATATAACGGTCAATTTGACTGGTACACTTGGTTTATTATGCTATTATAGTTGATAACTTGTGTATGTTTGTATTTATAATTTTGTATGTATGAAGGTTGAGTTCCATGGTGCGGATGGTTATGGTGGTCCTTTATACATAGGAACTGGCTGCTTTCACAAGAGAGATATTCTCTGTGGAATGAAGTACGATGATCAATGCAGAATAATCGAACATCAAGATGATCTTTTCACTTTGAAGCAAACTTGCAGAAACTAGAAGAAAATTCAAAGGGGTCTTGCTGTCAGTCGTTCATATGAGGAAAACACACTATGGGGAAAAGAGGTCCTTTCTCTCTCCTTCCACACACACTTATTACTACCTATAGACTAAGGTTTTAAATCGCGGTCACAGATGAGGTCGCATCGCGATTCTTGATATTGTGGAGAATTTCTGTCAAATGCGGCTTGTGTGGCCTCATTTGTGGATATATTGCTATTGCGTTGACATCAGAAGTCTCGATGTCACGGCTGAGATTACTATCCTAGACCATTTTTTAAAACCCCTTCCTTAGTGTTATTATGGTTAGGGTCGTCTCAAACAATTTCAAGACCCTATTCAAATCTTAAAAAATAGCCTCTAATTATACTTTTATCAAATGAATCACCAAAAACTCATTTTTTTAGAACCACAAAGGTCCAAACTATACTAATTTTTTTGGCCCTAAAAAAATGGTATTGGGCTAAAACCCATGCAAGATCCCACCGCACACGTGCCTATTGTTGTATACTCGATTATGGTGTGACCTATGAAGCACTAACACGCATACGCATAATCGAACAAAACATTGACACAGACACGTAGACACCGTTAGTAATTTGAGAAATGGAAGTAATTGAAGTGTCAGTATCCGTGTCCGACAGGTCGCATGTCACACACCAAGGAAAATGCACTGCTTAATTGTTTTCCTAACTTGCAGATGGTGTGACAAAATGTAACTGCATAATGTGTTTTCTAAATTGCAGATGGGTTTGAAATATGGGTGTCCAGTGGAGGATGTGATAACAGGACTATCTATACAAAGCCAAGGATGGAAATCAGTGTATTACAATCCACCAAGGAAGGCTTTCTTAGGTGTAGCTCCAACTTCTTTACATCAAGTACTTGTTCAACATAAGAGATGGTCTGAAGGAGACTTTCAAATTTTGCTTTCAAAGTATAGTCCAGCATGGTATGCTTTTGGGAAAATCAGTTTGGGACTCCAAATGGGATATTGTTCTTATTGCTTATGGGCACCTAATTGCTTAGCAACACTTTATTATTCCATCATCCCTTCTCTCTATCTTCTTAAAGGCATCCCCTTGTTTCCAAAGGTAACACAACAATTCCCTTTCATTAGTACTTTAGTATTTTTTTTAATATGTTACTGGTGCACAATATCTACCGACTTTGTCGGTGATAAATCTACGTCGGAGAACCTGACTAGCCACGTGTATCCGGCTTTGTCGGTCCGTGTGGTTCTCCCGCTCAATAGAATTTCTACCACACACACAATTTGAACTCGAGACCTAGTGGTGGGATTCGAACTCAATTACCACTCGGACTAACCCTTGTGTCCAAAAATAAATGCATTTATATATATAATGTGTATTCAGCATACATCTTATTAATATGTTATTGATTATCAGATATCAAGTCCATGGTTCATACCTTTCGCATATGTAATAATTGGGGAAACTACTTATAGTTTATTGGAGTTTCTATTATGTGGAGGCACATTAAAAGGTTGGTGGAATGACCTAAGAATATGGCTATACAAGAGAACAAGCTCTTACCTATTTGCCTTCACAGACACAATCTTGAAGCTCTTTGGTTTCTCAGATTCATCCTTTACGATCACAGCTAAGGTTTCAGAAGATGAAGTTTCGAAGCGACACGAGAAAGAAATTATGGAGTTTGGAACTTCCTCACCAATGTTCACTATATTAGCAACACTTGCATTGCTCAATTTGCTTTGTTTTCTTAATGTGTTGAAGGATGCAGTTCTTAAGGAATGTGACTTTGAGAAAATGGGATTGCAAGTTCTTTTGTGTGGCTTTTTGGTTCTCATTAATTTGCCTCTATATCAAGGACTTTTCTTAAGGAAGGATAGTGGTAGATTGCCAAGCTCTCTTGCTATCAAATCAACTGCATTGGCTCTAACTTTATTTCTTTCCTTTAGCTTTGCAGGATAGAAATAAGGACTTATACTTTAATTTTCTCCATTAAAATGTTGATTTTCAACATACCATTTTGTTGTCATATTTAATATTCTTGTGAAATTAGATCATATATTTTTCTTAATTCTAGAGCATCTCCTTTAAAGAAATATTTTATTTTTCTTTTAATAATTCGAGTATTCAATCCACAAGCACATACCTAAAACCTTTTTGTTAGAATACTATTTCTTAGAACATATGTTAGAAAGACACTTTAGGTGCTAGCTCAGTGGTAAGAGCTAACATTATATCTTCAAGGTGTTGAGTTCAAATCTCATGCATCGGGGACAAATAGTAAAAACTATTAATTAGTGCTTACTTTGATTAATAAAAATTTTCCCTTCCCAATTTTTTTTTAAAGAAATAGAACATATGTTAGAATATCGCTTATGATTTGTCATATCAATTAGCATTTATTAGTATCTCATTAGAATATCGATATGATTTTCCATATCAATTAGGATTAATTAGTGTCAATTAGGTATTAATTGTAATTGATTCTTATTTCCATTATAAATTCAACATGGTATCGTAGACTCACGTGCTTCACCATCTTCGCTTTGTCGCGGCGACATTTGGCGTCAGCAGCACCACCTTTATCGATTTTCTATTTATTTCCTTTTCACCTTTCTAGTTTTCCCGCTTTTTTCTTCCCGCCATTTGTCTTCTTCTTTTGGCGTGATTTCCAACCGTAACCACCATCCGCCACCGTGTTCCTCTTTCTCGTGTGTCATCTAGTGAGAAAACCTCATCGCTGGCGGAATCCTTCAATCTACCCAACTCGGAATCACTACCACCAGACGCTTCTTCCACGCGCTCACGCACGCTTGCGGTTCTTATTCTCGCGAGTTCATCCACCGTTGTGTCTCTCACCGCACGTGTGGCATCTTTCCTCCTATGGCTCTTCAACCCACCGAATCGGTTTTTCCTCGTGGTTCCGTATATTGTTTTGGTTTTGGTTTCAGCCAAGACAAACACCTACATTACAAAGACAAAAGGCCATTTCTCTCTCCAATTAGATATCATATATGGTTGTTCATATCAATTGAATCAATTAGATATTAACTGCAATTGATTCATATTTCCATTATAAATAGATGTGAGTGTGCTCTATTATAGACACATAGTGGCATGCAAATTCAACAACACGTGTTTTATTGTGGACAGATCTAGAAACTTATCCAAGTTATTTGCAATAGTCATTTATCTTAATTTTAAGTTGCAACAATTTTTTTCCAAGTTAGTCTATTGTTTTTTTATTTATTTTGGTAAGCAGATAGTCTCTTAAATTATTAAATATTAACCGTGTTAGTTTTTTTTTTGTGTCAATTTAGCCCCTTAGTTAGGTATTAAAAAGTGTATACCAAAGATATATGATGATGACTGAAGAGTGATGTGCAAAGTTTGTATAGAATTGTGAAATTTGACAAAGGGAGAAAACAACCAATACCTTGCGTGCAGAGTTATTGCAACCATAGTCAATACTAGTTGTCATTGACAAGTTGCCCAAATTTGCACACTTTATTCCTCTTAAGAATGACTGCAGAAGCAAATATGTTGCAGAAGTGTTCAAGTTGCATGGAGTTCCAAAATCTATAACCTTTGACAGAGACAAGGTTTTCACTAGCCATTTTTGGAAGAGTTTATTCCAATTACAAGGCACCAACTTGGCTATGAGTTCAGCCAACCACCCTCAATCAGATGGGCAATTTGAGGTGTTAAACAAATGCTTAGAGATGTTTTTGAGGGGATTTAGATTCAAAAGTCCAAAGGGATAGTACAAGGCTTTGTCCAGAGGCGAGTAGTAGCACTCGGTATAATACAACCTACTACTACACAAGCATTCAAATGGCCCTTTCACTTCCTTATATGGTAAAGAACCTTCGACCTTACTCCCTCCGGACTCATATTTAAGCAACTAATACTTTTCTAAATTCATTGAAAATGTGATGTATTTGGACTTATCGTAAGTCCAGATACATTACTTTTTCAATGAATCTAAAAAGTTATTAATTGCTTATATATGAAATCCGTATGAGTAAGTAAGGTACCAACCAGAGCCAACTGATGTCCCAACTGTGCATGAGTAGTTGACTGAAAGAAATCAAATATTGAGAAAATTGAAGGCCAACTTACAGAAGGCTCAACAATACATGAGGTCCTAGACTGACAAGAAAAGAAAGTAGGAGATTTGGTGCTAGTGAAAAATATGGATAAAAAACATTTAATATAATCATTTATTATTTTCAATTATTTAAAAATATTTGATAGAGTATATTAGAAGCTAAATAGTCTTTTTTCTTTAAAGAGAAAGTTTAAGTAAGTTGAGTTTCACACACTCAATAAAACTAGGAAAAGATTCAAGGGTCAAATAGTATTTACAAACACACCTACCTATTATACTTACCAACGGGTCTCTAACATCGACAAGGACATGAATACACGTGCTTGTGAAATACGAGTTAATTTTTTACCAACAGGACCAACAATAGTTAGTATTTATAGTCTTTAAACCTCACAACTTTGGTAAAAAAACCTCGTCAATTGAAAAGTTTATTTTTTATTTATTGAATATATGCCATATTAATTATATACTTTTGCGGTAAAAGAAACTAATAAAAAATTTAGATTTATAAGTGGATTAATTACAATATTTTCAATAAATGTTTTCTAACAATGATAAAATATATGGTTAAACATGTTTGTAGTCTTTATAAAATTTGGGTCTTTTGATATCTATATTTTATTTTTTACCAGTTTTAGTCCCTCATGACATTAATAGAATTTTTTTGACCTTTTATTAGTGCTATTATAAATTATGAGGAACTAAAACTTGAGGACCAAAAATAGGTGAAATTTTTTCGAGGAACTAAAATAAAAAAAACTCAGATTTTATTGGGACCAATCATTTTTGAATCAATTTGTAATGAGTTATACCTCCGCCTTTCAATTCTTCTTTCTATGCACGAGTTTTTCTTTTTCTTTGTCTTAGATTGTTAAAATATTTGTATCGTATTAAATAGCATAATTCTATATATAGAATATATATATATATATATATATATATATATATATATATATATATATATAATTAATATTAAATAATTAGTCGGTATTCACTAAAACTCTCTATAATCCGACAAGATGACCCTTATACCAAACTCCAAAGTGTTGGTCTAATGGAACATGACGAAGTCTCATTTTTAATAGGTCACACATTCAAATTATCAATAGTTTCCTTGGGGTGAGGTAAATGTAATTTCTTTTGTAAGTACATTAAGTGCTTAAAAGGTATTACTTGTATGGGATTGAGGCACCACTCGTCATAAGTTTATTTTATCAATAAAAATAAATCTCTTTTAACAGATAAAAAAGATGACTTTTAGACCAATTAAATTCTATCTTTAAGTACAAACCTATTAAGAGACTTCTCTCCACACTATAAATACAGAAGTAAGATTAGGTTTATTTCACAATCAAGTGTTAGATTCAAGCATGGCCCATAGAGATTCCTTCTCTCACTATGACCAAGATGCAAATTCAAGTTCATGTAAACAATCCACAGAATAAAAGATCTCATACACATAGAGATGGAGTTTCTTGCACACCAATCAACTTTAGACTTCAATACTACATTGATACAAATGTTGGATTTTTATCATTTTAAACCAAAGCTCTTATATTTATGCTGTTTCTTTTCTATTCATGATTTACATAATGATTTTGATTATTTTTTAAAAATGATCAAAATCATGCTTGCTATATCTTCAAACATTTTTTGTTCTTCTAAGATCCTCTTTCTTAATTTATTTGTGCCTTATTTATTTTATTTAGAATTCAAAAATGTTTTTTCGTCGACAAATAAGAAAATAACTTGTTAGTCTGAATCCAATATTTTCTTTTTGATTTTAAGATTTTTTGTCACTGAATGACTGAGAAACGAGTGTTGTATTACACCATGTTCATACTTTTTTTATTCACTACTAAAAAATATTGAAATGGTGGCAGAAATTTGAGATGGCAAAAGATGAATGTCGTCCCTAATTTTGGCACTTTTGTCTTAAAAGTGCCAAAATTTGAGACTAATTTCACTTTTTGTCTCTAATTTTCACAGTTTTTTCAATTTTTCAATGATCCAATTGAAACTAAGTAGTTTTTATTGTTTGATTGAAACTATAAATTTTTGTTCTAAAATAATTTGCTTTCAAGGGTCACGATGGTGTTAATCTCAATTTCTTCGCAAATAAAATTAGTTAACCAATATTGGAATTATGGTATGAAAATCGGCCGCCAACTCATATTTCATGTTTGTATTTAGAATCTAATTTGCATAGGCGATAGTCTGATTTGTCAGAACTTCGTGCGAGTTCTCATTCATCAACTACATTGGTTTACTAGTTTTTATCGTGGTAAATTCGAATATATGATTATTTTTCTTTTGAATCTCAGAAGATCACAACCGTAGATAAAAAGATAATATTTAAGTTCCCATTAGCATGAATGATGAAGAATAATTTTCTTGAGTTTTAACATATTGTATTTTGCTTAATCTTTTATCTTTGGATTTGCTACTTGATACTTTCTATTGTCTGTTTTATAAGAAAAACTTGGTCGATATACTTGGCCCAGAATATGAACCAAGTACATCAATATCTGTTGATCAATTTTTGCTTTTAAAAGACACCGGAGGAAGTATATGATTTCCATTTATTGATCTTTTTTTGTAAATTATTTTTTCTATGAGGAAGAGTTAATTTTCTTTTCAATATTCATTTTCAAAAATTAGCATTATTTTACAAAAAATGAATGGTGCAATAAAGCAATAATTAAAGGCTTGCAATTGCAAAATGGATCATTGCAATAACTGAATGATCCAACTCACACAATTTAAATCAGAGTAACTAAATCTACTGGAAATACATATTGATACTCTCTCTGATCTCTTTTATGCGCAAGTTCATTTCCCCCTGCAAACACAGGGGTTCCTGCCCCAGCAATCAACAATGCCCCTGCTCCTGAATTGCCTATGCAAGAAACAACCACAATGCCAACCACCAACGTGTCAAAGATCATGAGGCAGATTCTACCACCGAAAACAAAAATTACTGATGATGCCAAAGAAATGGTTCAAGATTGTGCTTCAAAGTACTTGTCCTAGCTACATTACTAAAAAGGCCAGAGAGCGTTGCCAAAGTGAGTACAGAAAGATTATGAAAGTTGAGGACTTGTTTTGGGCTATGGAGAGTCTAGGCTTTGGTGATTATCTTTCTCCTCTCAAACTTTATCTCTGTCTTTATCGCCTTCTTGAAGCTAATAAAAGCCGTGTGGAGGTTGTTCCTCCCCATGTTAGTCAGGGCACCAACAATAATTGGCTTGAGCAGGGGTCTGGGTCCGGGTCCAAATCCAGGTTTGGGGTTGAGCTCAGGCTTGTGCTTGTGCTCAGTCAGCAGCCATTTGTTGAGATTCCTCAACCCACCTTACCAGTGTTGAGATTACTCAACCTAGCTTACCTGGCGCCACCTACTCCTCATTTGGGCGGACTTTTCCATTGACCCAAGCCCAATGGATATGTTTGACTTGGATGAGTTTCGTGATGGATTTGGTCATCCATGACTTTAACTTTGATGAGTGCTTAATGGGAAGATGACAAGAAACAATCTGAGATGCGGTTAAAGCAAGGAATTAGTGGAAGGAGTTAGCAATAATATGTTATGTTTTTCTTAATTACAATGGATCCTCAAAAAAAAAGTATTGTCTTGTCTAAGTATTTTCTATTTTGTTTAGTGAAGGAGTAAAGCTGCAATGTTGATGTTGAGTAATTTTCTATAATTAAATTAGTAAGTAAGCTAGTGAGTAGCACAAATTAACATAACAAGTTGCAGAACCATTAATGTCATCAACTTAAATAAAAGTAAGAAAACAAGTAAGATAAAT
The DNA here is from genome assembly GCA_020916435.1 of Oxytropis ochrocephala. NCBI lineage: Eukaryota > Viridiplantae > Streptophyta > Magnoliopsida > Fabales > Fabaceae > Oxytropis > Oxytropis ochrocephala. The sequence goes on from CM037089.1 coordinate 52,387,817, forward strand.
GATGAGTAGAAATTCAGAATGGGAGTAAGTTGGAATGCATTTCACTAAGTAAGTCCTTTAAAATAGAGCTATGCTATGTCTGGTGCTACTTCATTGAATGTTGTAGCAAATGATGCGTTCTTTTCTGTCACTAACGTTAGAGTTTCATTACAAGGGCTTATGTCTAAGCTCTAAATAGGTTCAACCCTATATATTAAGTACCCACAGTATCACCCTATGAACTATACTCTCCTATGTCTCGGTTTAAGTATGGAGTGACAAAGTTTCTTTTAACCGTTGAGTTTGAATCATAAACCATGTCTCAGATTTACGAATGTACTTATCCTGTTTAATCACCCCCAAAATAAGTTTGAAAGAGGTTTTACACATGGATTAAAATGGAAACATCAAAACATTACATTAAAACTATTAAAAAGTCATTACAAAGCTTTAAGCATCCAACTATAAAATGCTTAGCACAAGATGAGCATCAACAAGAAAATATAAACAAGGATGGGAACCGTATTCATATTACTAAAAATACAAAGGAAATAAAAGAGTGTAATAAAAATGGAGAGAAGAATATGTCTAAGTGTTTCTCCATTTGAACCTAAGACGAAAATAAAGCTCTATGGAGTGAATGGAGCTTGCTTAATGGAGAAGAAGAAGAGCTTGATATGTATCAACAAACTTTCCAAAAAGGTGAGATGTGACATAAAGCAAAAGGTGTGACACGCCACCACCTTTTCATCTCCCACTTGAAAGTGGACAAGTGTCTCTATAAAGCAACTTGGTTGGTATAGTTGTCCACTTGATTTCCGCTGATTGACCGACATAAAGCAAAAGTTTCTTTTTAGTGCTTGAGGTTTTTCTCTTCTTTCTTTGAAGAATGCAATGATCTAGCATTTGATATCACAAGATACTAAACAAACATATAAAAACACAAGACGAGGCACCAAAGTGCCAAATGATCACTTAATCGGTTCCTAATCCTCTTTTACATCAAACAACATATATTTACTCTGTTAAACAACAAGATTACTTTAGAACTCACATTGATTTACGTCTAAAAAGCGTAAAACAACTCTTATAAATAAGAGTGTAGCGACCGAAAAATCCGGGAATGGATTCTTCGAAGTTCGAAAGGAAGCCGCCACCAAATTTTAGTTTTAAGGGCAAATCTGGAAAATCCCTTTAGGTTTAGGACAAGGCATTGTTAGTGTTCGGGTTCGAGTCGTTATGTGTGGGGAAGGTATTAGACCCCCACGACATCCATTGTCTAATTAATTTAGGATTTATTTAATTATTACCCTTTTATTTGTAGAGAAAAAGACTTATTTAAGTTTTTGGTTTTAGTCTTGACAAGAGTTGAGTCTTGCTCCTCCTACGCATCTCCTGACGATCAAATGGAGGAATCAAAGCTTTCGTAGCTTCTTCCCGAAAAAGTTTGTGGGTTGGTATTTTTTTAGTGTAGGTGTCCTAGGATTCTCGAACTGCATACCATCGATTCTGCGACGCTAGACTAACCCGATTGATAAATCGACCTAGTCCCTACTTTTTGAAAATAATTTTAGGTTTTGGAAGAAATTGGTTTGGCGTGAGGTGGGTTCATTTTAGAATAGGTGATTCTAAACTCCCGAATCTGCATAACTCATTAGTTCTAGAACGCCGACTAACCCGATCAGATAAAATTGACTTAATCCTCTATTTTTAGGAAAATGGCACTAGTACAAAATCTGCTTTAAGAAGCACTATTAGAGTCGGTTGTTTAAGGAACCGATTCCAAATGCATACACGGTGCAATTTTGCAATTAAACTAAGTTTTAGAGATTTTTGACACATATGGAATCGGTTATTTAAGGAACCGATTCATAATGTATCTGGAGATAGACCTTTGGAATCGGTCTTTTATACATAACCGATTCGTAAAGTTATTTTATCAAAAAAAAGGCTAAAAGTTTCACGCGGGCTTTCTCGCGCTCACACTCTCCCTTTCTCACTTTCACGACTCTCCCTTTCTCACCCGTTCTCTCTTCTCTTCTCTGCACTCTCTTCTCTCTTCCCTCTTCCCAATCTCATACTCCGCCGTCCTTCTCCGTGCTCCGCCGCCCTTCTCTGTGTTCTGGGGCCACTGCCTACTCTTCTTCTCTGACGGAAGTTGTTGTTCTTCAAAGTACAAGGTTGGATTTCGTTTTCCTTCTTCTTCTTCATTTAATTTTCGTTTTCCACCTTCTTCAATTTGTTTCCTTTCCTCTTTGATTTCGTTTTTAATTTCCTTTTTCTTGAATTCATGTTGTAGGGTTTAAGTGATTTGGGAATTGGGAATCTGGGATCTGAAAGTTCTCTTCTTTCCTCTTCACTCTTTCGTCGCCAACCTGTACACTCACCGCTGCCAATTCCTCCGCCACATGCTCAAGTTCCGGTTAGAATTTCTGTCACTATATCCACAACTCTTCTTCTGGTTTCTAATTAATTTGATTTTCATTCTATTTTTACATGGATTGTTTGATTTTATAGGAGCAGCTGTTCTAGGGTTTTCTTTAGTATGTATTGGGTTTTGATTTTGTGATTCTTTTTGATCTCATTGTAGACATCTCTGATTCGTCCATATGTATTAAGAGGTTTAACTTTTGATAAAGCAAGATACAACAGCTTTATTGATCTCCAGGACAAGCTTCACCAAAATATCTGTCGGTAATGTGGTTCTCACAACTGGTTAGTTACTTCAATAATCTCTTATATATATGTTTTGCCATAACAATAGTTCCATGTTGCTTTGCTTGCTTAATTAAATGTTTTTTATGTTATGTCAGTTGCTGGAGTGTATGCATGTGATGTTGCTGGAGCTGTTAGCACTAGTAGAAGAGCTGTATGTCCCCCATTAGTCTCTCTTTTGAGCTATTTCAAAATTACCAAAAAAAAAAAGGATAATTATAATTGAGATTGTGTATTTTTGTTTTGTGCAGCTACGAGGAGCAAAAATTCCTGAAAGTGATTTCACAACCTTGTCCAATGGTCTGAAGTAAGCCTATGTTGATTGATTACCTTTGAAATCACTTAGATCATGGATCTTTAACTTTCTTCTTATATGATTCAGATGACTTATAAGCATAAAAATTGTGTGATCATCTTCTTCATTCAGGTACTATGATTTGAAGGTTGGGAATGGAGCTGAGGCAGTAAAAGGATCCCGTGTTGCAGTACGGTTGTGACCCACTTTAAATATGGTTCACTCATTATTAGTGCTTCTCATTACCCCTCCCAAGTCCTTCCTGATTTTCATTTTACTAGTGATTAACTAATACTTAATATTGTAGGTTCACTATGTTGCTAAATGGAGGGGTATCACCTTTATGACTAGTAGACAAGGAATGGGCGTTGGAGGAGGAACGGTATGATCCATGTAACTTAAACCAACTCTTTAATTAATTGACTGTTCTTCCTTTTATAAACAATTAAGGCTGCTCCTCTTGTACATAATGGATGATCAATCTATGATATACTTTTCTTGAAAGTTTGCTTGTTGATTAATGAAAACATGCATGGTTAAAATTATTGCAGCCCTATGGATTTGATGTAGGCGAATCAGAGAGAGGAAATGTCCTTAAAGGGTTGGATTTAGGAGTACAGGGCATGCGAGTAGGAGGCCAGGTGAGAACTGATTCTAGGAGCTAGCTAGCGAGCTAGCAGAACTCTTCTATATTTTCTTACAAATTTCAGTATATGGGAAGCTTCACTACTCTGAGCTAGCTAGTTACATTGGTTAGTTCTCTCTCTGCAGAGATTGTTAATTGTCCCACCTGAACTTGCATATGGAAGCAAGGGAGTCCAAGAAATCCCCCCAAATGCAACTATAGAGGTGACTTAATCTCTCTGTTATAATTCTGCTATTTAATATATAGTTTAATTTTCATCGTTTGCATAAAAATTTGTGCCTTTAACTTTCTTCTTATATGATTCAGATGACTTATAAGCATAAAAATTGTGTGATCATCTTCTTCATTCAGGTACTATGATTTGAAGGTTGGGAATGGAGCTGAGGCAGTAAAAGGATCCCGTGTTGCAGTACGGTTGTGACCCACTTAAATATGGTTCACTCATTATTAGTGCTTCTCATTACCCCTCCCAAGTCCTTCCTGATTTTCATTTGCAAATGCAATTTACTAGTGATTAACTAATACTTAATATTGTAGGTTCACTATGTTGCTAAATGGAGGGGTATCACCTTTATGACTAGTAGACAAGGAATGGGCGTTGGAGGAGGAACGGTATGATCCATGTAACTTAAACCAACTCTTTAATTAATTGACTGTTCTTCCTTTTATAAACAATTAAGGCTGCTCCTCTTGTACATAATGGATGATCAATCTATGATATACTTTTCTTGAAATTTATTGCAGCCCTATGGATTTGATGTAGGCGAATCAGAGAGAGGAAATGTCCTTAAAGGTTTGGATTTAGGAGTACAGGGCATGCGAGTAGGAGGCCAGGTGAGAACTGATTCTAGGAGCTAGCTAGCACAACTCTTGTATATTTTCTTAGAAATTTCAGTAAATGGCAAGCTTCACTACTCTGAGCTAGCTAGTTAGTTACATTGGTTAGTTCTCTCTCTGCAGAGATTGTTAATTGTCCCACCTGAACTTGCATATGGAAGCAAGGGAGTCCAAGAAATCCCCCCAAATGCAACTATAGAGGTGAATTAATCTCTCTGTTATAATTCTGCTATTTAATATATAGTTGTTCCCGAAGGTAATTAACTATAATTTACCGCATTCATTACTCTTTGCTACATTTGTATAAGTGAAGCTAACTTTATTTTTGTGTAGGTGGCACGACAACAAAATAGGTATCACTGTGGATATTTTGTGATGAAATATATGCTCACGATTGTGAATGCCAGTATCACAGATAGCTGGGAGGAGGTACATTTTCTTATTTTAAATTTATGTTGGTGTTGCAACATGGTATTGGCTGGTGTATGTGTCTTTTGGTTCTCATTGTGCTGAGTTTTTTGTATGGACATTTGTAGGTATTTGATAACACAAAAGCATACACTCATGAGGAAATTTTAGAGGCCCGCAAGCGTTGGGCGGAATTCTATATGAAGATTCGTCCAGTGGGAAGTCATTGATTGACTAACAAGTTTGATAGAAGTATTTTGTTATGATTTGAAAGAAACATGCACCTACTTTTAAGTATGAATTGGTGGAATTTTGTATAACTTTGAAGTTTATGAGTTGGTGTAATTTTGTATACTTCCAAGTTTATGAATTTCAAGTTTATGAATTGGTGTTTGTGGTTATAGTACTTTTAAGTTTAACGGAAGTTTATGAATTATTATGAGTTATATGTAAATTGGTCAATTGCTTTGAAATTATATTGGTGAATAGGTGGAAAAAATTACAAAAAAAAACAAGGAGGAAGTTGCAAAAGAGAAAAAAAATAATAGGAATCGGTTATCTTTATATAACCGATTCATAAAGTGTCTTGACTAAGCGCACTTTATCAAAGTCAATATGAATCTGTTTTTACAGAACCAGATTCATAATAACTCATTATGAATCGGTTATATAACCGATTCAAAAACGCCCTACTTTAGGAATCGCTGCCGCTTTGCTTGAATCGGCAAATAACCGATTCCAAATGTGCCAAACAACCCGATTCAAAATGCCTTTTTGCACTAGTGTGGTTTACTCGTATTTATTAAGTTTGTAGGGTTCTTGAATCATGCATACCATTATTGCACTTAAAATAATGACTAACCTTGCCAGTAAACCGACTTAGCCGCTTATTTAATTTCGCGAAAAAAATCATTTACGTTTGAGTTGGAAAAGAATTAAAAAGTGAAACAAAGGGTGAAAATAGTAAATTGGGTTTTATTAATAGCAAGGTGTTGTATAATTAATTGGAGGTGCAAAAGGAAAGCCTCTTCGCATATATTTGAGCCCCAAGATGCAAAACTGGGCTTAAGTAGGGGAGGTGCGCGCGTGATTTAGAGGAGTGTGGCTAACAATCTGAGTATTAAACAAAAAACTGAAAAAAACAAAAAAAGGGACCACTATACAACCCTAAATTAAAAACCTGAAAAACATCTCCCTCTTCCCCCAATTAAATCGACGCCGCATCTATAGAGAGAACGAGACCTTCGGCGAAAATAGCGCCGGTTTCCACGGTGAGAGAGAGAGAAAATCCGGAGGTATTCGCCGGTTTCCACGGAGGAGGGTTGCGAGGTGTTTCGCGATGAGAGGGGGAAAGAATGGCTTCGGTTTCGGTGGCGATGGAGGTGGCGCCATGCGCGCTAATCTCGCCATGCGGGCGCGGTTGAAGACGATGATTTTTCAACAGGTTTGTTCTTCTCCTTTTTTTTTACTCTGTTTCGCTCTCCCCTTCTCCTGTTCTTCACTCTGTTTGTTATAAAAAAAAAGGTGGTTTTTTGGGTTTGTGTTCTTCTTAGGTGAGCTATGGTGATGGAGGTGGTGGGTCGTGATGAGAGAGCGGGAGGACGACGGAGAGGGTTCGGTTTCAGTGAGAGCTTATTGGGTTTGAAGGAAGCTTCTGTTTTGGGTGGTTTGATGGCTCGGTCGGAAGGAGGGTCATTGGTGGTGTCAGGTGGTGGCCACCACCGTCCGTGGTGGTCGAACCTACTGGTAAAACTCTTTCTTTTTTTTGTTTTTCTGTTCTGATCTGTTTTCGTTCCTCTCTTCATCTCTTCATCTTCATCTACTGGTTTTGATTCAAGTCTCAATCATGCTAAATCTAATTCTTACATATATCTCAGATTCACGTTTGTTTTTTTTATTTTAATTTTTACTCAGATTTTGGTATCAACCTTTATGTCTACACTGTTAAATTTTTACAATAGAATCAAGATCATGGACTTTTCTCACAACAGCATACACACATACCACTCACATACTAAGAACAGAACTCACGCCAATAACTAAAAACAATTGTATACATGGTTTAGCATCTATTAAGATATATAAACATATGTACCCACCAGGTTTCCAGCTTCTGAGTTATTTCCTTTATGCTACTGCCTGCTTGTTAGACTCTGTTACTATTGTTATTGCCGCTTCCCTGTCTGATTCTCCTCTGTACTCAGAAATTTTGGAACCGTGTTTCAGTGGATTAGGGTTTCAATGCGAAACTCTAATCCTATTTTTTGTGATTTTCGCAGTCTGTTTCTGCCTTGATTTTTGTGTGTTTTAGACTCTAGGTTAGCTGCTTATTTATAGGTAGAAATTAGGTTTTAGCATTTATTATTGTTAACTGTGCTTTTACTCTATTTCGAGTTGGAACCCAAGCCCAATAGCATATGTGAGTGTACTTGGAATGTTTGCTTGAAACCCCGATTTGCTATTTATTTTTGTATTTTCGGATTTGTTATTTTTTCATTTTTAGTATTTATTTATTTTTGTATTTTTGGACTTATTTGACTCTTAAGTGCTTCTAATTTGTAGTTTAAACTAAGTAGAATTATTTTTGATGTTTTTGGACTCTTAAATACTTTTAAATCAGAAATTAAACTAAATAGATTTTTTTGACATTTTTGGATTGTATATATGCTTAAATGAATTAAATAAACAAAATAAGAATAAAAATAATAAGAAAATGGAGTCAAGCCAAATACAAAGACGATAACGGGCCGGACTCGACAAACGCTAAAACTAGACCAAAAATAAAAGAAATGGGCGCGTTAACTAAAAAAACCCCAAAATTAACTCGGATCGCATTATTAAGTCCGAATTTAAACCAAATTTTGAGAAAAAGAACGCCTTTAGGTAGACTCGCCACGCACGTCTAAACCCAAATACGCAGACTAAATTGAAGAACGCGCGAAAAGATCGATCATTTGCGTGCGTGCTTAATTTAAACAATGGTATCTTGATTTAATTGAACGGAGGATCGAGATTGGTTCGGGTTGGTAACCGAGACTCTACACTAATATTTCCCATAATCACGTGACTCAAACACGCCGCTAATAAAAAGACGACTAAAGCAAGAAAAAGAAGACGGACAAAATTGGGGTATAATAACGCTCTCTTTATTAATATTTTACTAGAAAGTCTTGAGCTCTAGAACTTTCGTAGTAGAAATGGGAATAAAGATAAGATAGACGCTAATTTTGTCCGTTTAAGGGGAAGTGGAAGGTTTGAGAGATAAGAGGAGTGGTTAATACTTGGCGCGTAACCGAGATTTGAATGAAGGGTCAACAAGGACTGAAGGAGCACTAAGGCTCAAAGGACCACTCGTGGTCCGAAGGAGCGACGGGGCTCAAGGACCACTTTAGGTCCGAAAGGCCGCTGGCCTTAATTGAAGGACCATCGTGGTGCAAGGAGCGCAATTAGCTACGGTACTAATTAAACGGCCTGCGAGGGGGCCTTTATACTCGAAGCGGCCATGATGGGTCAAGATCGGTCTAGAATCGATATGTTGACCATGAAGGGCGTACACCGTGTTCTTGGGCCGACACAACTAGTCCGAAGGACCACGCGGTCCGGAAGGTCCGCCGGCTCGACTCGACGCGTTTGCGACACGGGCCACTTAGTGGCATCGAAGGGCGTGGTGCTCGGAAGGACCACTGGTCCGGGATCACTTCGGTGATCTCGTGATGCGATCACGGGATCAACGCTTAGAGCTTTGATCTTGGAGGAACAAAATATGGGTATCGACACTTGAAGTCGATTCGCAGGCAATACATCATGTAATGGACATACAACGCCAATAATGCATGCACATGCAATGGTGATTTTGGTGGGGTGATGGATGAAATAGGTGATTCCTTTCTCTTTTTTTTTTTGTTTTTTTTATTTTTTTATTTTTTATTTTATTTTATTTTGCTTTTTGCTTGCTTTTTTATTTATTTATCTGATGGATGCATGAAGTATGAATGTTAATATGATGTAAATGAAATGTTTGAATGCAAATGCTATGGTGCATGGTGTGATGATATGAAATGACCGATTGAGTGCGTAAAAACATTTTTTTGTGATGATGAGATGTGAGACTTTGGATGCGAGAGCGGAGATGAATATTGATAATTCTTTGGAAAGATTAGATTTGATTCAAACTTCGGCAATCTCAAGGTTGTTATTCTGATTAATCGATGTGAAAAAGTACTTGCAAGCTCGCTTCTTTTTCTCTTCCATTATGATGCCCCCGATGACCGAAATTTAGGTCCACAAAGTTAACTAAGTGGATTTTCGATGATCGCATTATCAACTTGTGTTCTATCTCATTTGAAGCATTGTTAAGAAAACATGTATAGTAATGCAAACATAGATGAATGAGTCAGTTAACTTGGTTCAAGGTTATGGACGAATGCGACGCATGAAAGGATGAATGACTGGTCTTCGTCAATGTCATGAAAGGTAGGTTTTTCCAAGCCAAGAAATACGAGATTGCCCCAATTTAGGTTTGATGATTGTGAGTGAATAACTTGCCCCTGTCTATTGCTAACAAGCTAGAGGTGTAGAAAATGATGATTGGGGAATGCATTGGCTTTGGAATGAAAGGCGGAAAGCAAGAGACTTTGTCTCAACCCAAAGAGTTTGGTGTTGCCCCATTTATGGTAAGGACAAGATTGCCCTGGCTAGAGTAGTAGCATTTTGGGTAATGAGTTGAGAAATTGCCCCAGTATGGTTTTATGGCTGTGAATATAATGAAGGGATGAGATGGGTGTCGGGTGAATTTCCCCATTTGTAGGTGGAGTGAAGAATGACAGGATTGCCCCACTTGGAATGGTGTTCCGAATGGTTGCCTTTAGTGAGATTGGGAAAGGTGACAGAGTTAGGGTTATGGGTTTTTGGAGATGGTTAAATGCGGCTGTATAGACTGGGAGTGGTATAGGAAGCACACTGGACAAATTCCCCAAGTTCAAATAGATGGTGAAAGGGATGCCCCACTTTAGGATCTAGGTGACGATCCTAGTATAAACTTTTGGTTACCTTTAGAATGACTCTCAGACTACAATAGTCTTGAGTTTGCAATGATGAAAACTACACTTGGTGATCACTAGACCTTGTCTTAGTATAACTGTAACTTGAATGAATCTTGTGGTGCAAGCCTTTTGATTTTTCTTTTCCTTTGAGTTTTTTTTTTTTTTTGAGATATATTTTTTTGAGCAAACATATTGTAAATAAATAAACTTATTTGTCCTAAGATTAAAACTTTGAGAAAACAAAAGCAATCGGTCATTGATCGGAATGTGGCCGATGGTTTAGTGATTTATGAGGGAAATGATAATTGGGCTCAAGGTAGTGTTTGGGGATTGATGGGACGAATGATTTTTTTATTGAGCAATATGATTTGGCTAATGTTTTGTGAAAGAAGGGGTTATTAGGCTCAATGAAGTGTTTGATGATTGATGGGACAAATGATTTGGTGATGTAACTTGGCTAATGGGTGATGATTTATGAAGGAAATGGTTGTTAGGCTCAAAGGAGTGTTTGAGGTTTTATTGAGACAGTAATTGATGTGTCTCATGGTAGGATGGACTTGTTTAGGATTTTAATGTGGCTAAGGGTTTATGGAGGGTAGGATATTGAGGCCAAAAGAAGTGTTTGAGGTTTATTTTAGACAAGGATCTCTTTATGCTTTAATAGTGTGAAGCAACAGCTCACGACTTGTACTACTTTTGTCTTTGTTTTTTCTAATTTGTTTTTTTGGGATTTTTTAATCCACTTTTTTGACTTCACTCTTTTGTGCTTTTTGTTTCTTTTTTGGCTGAGTGAGCTGATAAAAGTGATGCACCATTTTTTGATGCGGAATCGATCCTTGTCTAGGGTGATTGAGAGATTTTTAGGATTTTTGGCTTAAGGTGGGTGGTAAGGGATTTTTGAGGATATGGAAAGATGGTTCAACTTCATTTCAAATCATGATTGCTTGTTTTCTCAAAAAATAATTTAAAGACAATAATTTACTCATTTTATATACTTGCTCTTTTTTCTTTATTTCTCCTTTTTTGTGTGCCCTAATTTTTGCTTAGGCCGCTCTTACGAGTTTTCAACCTAATGGAACTTTTTGAATTTATTATTTTTTTTTGTAAAGGACTTGCACCAAGGGAATACAACGTTGACAAGGTATTTTAGAGATCACAAATTTGCCCCAAGTAATGAGGGCCTCAAGTGTTATTTCAATAGTGGGAAAAAACCCAAAAAAAGTCAACTAGGTAGGGGAATATGTACTTTAGGGTGGTCGGGGCGGGATTAGACTCGGACGGGGGGTGATGACAAGGTAGGGATATTAACTGACTCAAACAAGAATGAAGTCACATGTCATACACAAATTACTACACGAATGCTTCGTAAAGAGTTAACAACAGTTTTAACATGAATGAAATTTTGATGGACTATTTTGGTCATTTATCATGGGATGGAAGAGATGCACGTTTGGTTAAAAAATGTGAGCAAGCTAAAAATTTGGAGAACTGAGTGACTTGAAACACCTTGAGCTTGCAACGAAGTATGGCTAAACTTTTCCAAAAGAATTATTTATCTCACAAGAATGCCTCACATCTCATCACAATCTTTCTCTCAAAATTATGTTTTTTCGTTTTTATAATGCATGATGTAAGTATGCAAATGAATGAATGCGCATGAAATGAGAATGCGAATGAACGAATGAACGTATGTGAAATGCGTATGTGTATGAAATGATAATATATGATTTTATTCGTCATGTCGGGGAATTATAAACTTTTCATTCGAGAGTAAAGTACAAAATTTAATTTTGACTTCAGCGTGCACGGCTTCTCTCCAAGGTAAAGATTTAAATTCCCTGACGGTCATAAAAGTGCATGCAACATGAGATTTTTTATTGTAAAGAAAGGGAAAAAATGCATGAGGCACAAATTCTAAAAGCTTGGGGAATATAACAATTTTTGTTTTTTTGATTTTTTGATTTTTTTTTTGTTGGATAAAAGACGGTATGCATTAATGTTCGTTTGAATGCAAGGGTATAAAGCTCCTTTGTGACCCTAGAATGGTACCCTATGGAGTGGGTCTAAGGTTTCTTTTATAGTGAGCCTCACAAGGGTAGTTTTAAAGGATCCTACACATGGTTCCTAGAGCCAAGGACCCTACTCCAGAACATCGACCCAAAGATATAGGCCACTATTAGAAGGGATAGCATCCTCAAAAGGAATCAAACTCTAGGTGAGATTTTCGTGACCACCCAACGAGACGTACGTCCCGCAGGCCATCACTACGCAATCTCGTTCTAACTTAGGGTTTATGCTCGAGTCCGGGTAGAGGACTTTTCTCACGTGTGTGAAGTGTAGAAGTGCAGTGTGTGTAGGAGCAAAAATAAACCCAAAGCTGCAAAACAAAACAAACATACATACAAAATATCGTCTTCTACCCTAGGGTTTATATATAACATAAAAATATAATATGCAAAGAATAATAATAATAAATAAACAAATAAATAAAGGGAAGGGTAAAAATTAAGTTAATCCTAAATAATTAGACTAGGTTTTGACTCTAAAAAGTTAAGTCCCCAAAGGAGTCGCCAACAGAGCGCCACCAAAAATCCGGGAATGGATTCTTCGAAGTTCGAAAGGAAGCCGCCACCAAATTTTAGTTTAAGGGCAAATTTGGAAAATCCCTTTAGGTTTAGGACAAGGCATTGTTAGGGTTCGGGAGTCGTTATGTGTGGGGAAGGTATTAGCACCCCACGACATCCATTGTCTAATTAATTTAGGATTTATTTAATTATTACCCTTTTATTTGTAGAGAAAAAGACTTATTTAAGTTTTTGGTTTTTAGTGCTTGACAAGAGTTGAGTCTTGCTCCTACGTACCTCCGGATGCAATGGAGGAATCAAAGCTACGAAGTTCTTCCCGAAAAAGTTTGTGGGTTGGTATTTTTTTAGTGTAGGGGTCCTAGGATTCCTTGAACTGTACAGTTCACTGATTCCTAGGACGCTGACTAACCCGATTGTACAACCGACCTAGTCCCCTACTTTTTGAAAATAATTTTAGGTTTTGGAAGAAATTGGTTTGGGCGTGAGGTGGGTTCATTTTAGAATAGGTATTCTAGAACTCCTGAACTGTACAGCTCATTAGTTTTAGAACGCTGACTAACCCGATCAGATAAAATTCGACTTAATCCCCTATTTTTAGGAAAATGGTTTACTCGTATTTATTAAGTTTGTAGGTTACTTGAATCAGCATGTACTCATTGGCCCTAAAATAATGACTAACCCGGTTGTACAACCGACTTAGCCGTTTATTTAATTTCGCGAGAAAAAATCATTTACGTTTGTGTTGGAAAAGAATTAAAAAGTAAAACAGGGGGTGAAATAGTAAATTGGGTTTTATTAATAGCAAGGTGTTGTATAATTAATTGGAGGTGCAAAAGGGAAAGCCCAGTTCGCATATGGGAGCCCCAGTATGCAAAACTGGGCTTAAGTAGGGGAGGTGCGCGCGTGATTTAGAGGGGTGTGGCTAACAATCTGAGTATTAAACAAAAAACTGAAAAAAACAAAAAAGGGACCACTATACAACCCTAAATTAAAAACCTGAAAAACATCTCCCTCTTCCCCCAATTAAATCGGCGCCGCATCTATAGAGAGAACGAGACCTTCGGCGAAAATAGCGCCGGTTTCCACGGTGAGAGAGAGAGAAAATTCGGCGGTATTCGCCGGTTTCCACGGAGGAGGGTTGCGAGGTGTTTCGCGATGAGAGGGGGAAAGAATGGCTTCGGTTTCGGTGGCGATGGAGGTGGCGCCGGCGACGCCAATCTCGCCGGCGAGGGCGCGGTTGAAGACGATGATTTTTCAACAGGTTTGTTCTTCTCCTTTTTTTTTTTACTCTGTTTCGCTCTCCCCTTCTCCTGTTCTTCACTCTGTTTGTTATAAAAAAAAAGGTGGTTTTTTGGGTTTGTGTTCTTCTTAGGTGAGCTATGGTGATGGAGGTGGTGGGTCGTGATGAGAGAGCGGGAGGACGACGGAGAGGGTTCGGTTTCAGTGAGAGCTTATTGGGTTTTAAGGAAGCTTCTGTTTTGGGTGGTTTGATGGCTCGGTCGGAAGGGAGGGTTGTTGGTGGTGTCAGGGTGGCCGACCACCGTCCGTGGTGGTCGAACCTACTGGTAAAACTCTTTCTTTTTTTGTTTTTCTGTTCTGATCTGTTTTCGTTCCTCTCTTCATCTCTTCATCTTCATCTACTGGTTTTGATTCAAGTCTCAATCATGCTAAATCTAATTCTTACATATATCTCAGATTCACGTTTGTTTGTTTTTTTATTTTAATTTTTACTCAGATTTTGGTATCAACCTTTATGTCTACACTGTTAAATTTTTACAATAGAATCAAGATCATGGACTTTTCTCACAACAGCATACACACATACCACTCACATACTAAGAACAGAACTCACGCCAATAACTAAAAACAATTATATACATGGTTTAGCATCTATTAAGATATATAAACATATGTACCCACCAGGTTTCCAGCTTCTGAGTTATTTCCTTTATGCTACTGCCTGCTTGTTAGACTCTGTTACTATTGTTATTGCCGCTTCCCTGTCTGATTCTCCTCTGTACTCAGAAATTTTGGAACCGTGTTTCAGTGGATTAGGGTTTCAATGCGAAACTCTAATCCTATTTTTTGTGATTTTCGCAATTGTTTACTGCGCTTTGATTTTTGTGTGTTTTAGACTCTAGGTTAGCTGCTTATTTATAGGTAGAAATTAGGTTTTAGCATTTATTATTGTTAACCAGGCTTTTACTCTATTTCAGGTTGGAACCCAAGCCCAATAGCAAATTGTGAGTGACTTGGAATGTCATTGAAACCCCGATTTGCTATTTATTTTTGTATTTTCGGATTTGTTATTTTTGCATTTTTAGTATTTATTTATTTTTGTATTTTTGGACTTATTTGACTCTTAAGTGCTTCTAATTTGTAGTTTAAAGTAAGTAGAATTATTTTTGATGTTTTTGGACTCTTAAATACTTTTAAACTGTAAATTAAACTAAATAGAATTTTTTGACATTTTTGGATTGTATATATGCTTAAATGAATTAAATAAACAAAATAAGAATAAAAATAATAAGAAAATGGAGTCAAGCCAAATACAAAGACGATAACGGGCCGGACTCGACAAACGCTAAAACTAGACCAAAAATAAAAGAAATGGGCGCGTTAACTAAAAAAACCCCAAAATTAACTCGGAATCGCATTATTAAGTCTGAATTTAAACCAAATTTTGAGAAAAAGAATGCCTTTAGGTAGACCTGCTTACGTACGGCTAAACCCAAATACGCAGACTAAATTGAAGAACGCGCGAAAAGATCGATCATTTGCGTGCGTGCTTAATTTAAACAATGGTATCTTGATTTAATTGAACGGGAGGATCGAGATTGGTTCGGGTTGGTAACCGAGACTCTACACTAATATTTCCCATAATCACGTGACTCCGAAACACGCCGCTAATAAAAAGACGACTAAAGCAAGAAAAAGAAGACGGACAAAATTGGGGTATAACAAAGAGATATCAACACTTCCTCATTGTCATCCAAAGCAAATTAGAGTTCAAGACTTATGATTCTTCGTGAGCCAAATAATCTTGAGGATCGTTGTTGGCATCTTTACGAGATTTCTTATTCATGTTGGTTTGAGCACGTATAACTTGAGCTTTCTACTTGTAATTCACTTTATTAGTAACCTTTAGCTTAGGAAAGTATTTAGAAACATGTTTTTCCTGAGCAACATATTCTGAGTGTATACAATATTTTCATTAAGTTCCTTACATTTTGATATAATTGTTTTTTTACAAATAAGAAAAAATTATTATCGACTTTTTTTTTACTAAATATTATAGGATTAAGTTAATCGAAGTAATTTTTTTAAAGCATTTATTGAAAATATTGCATTTATTTCACTTATAAATCCAAATATTCATTATTTTCTTTTTCGGCGAAAGTATATGGTTAATTGTGTATATATTAAATAAATATAAAATACACGATTTGACTGACAACTGTTGAAAGACTACATCTTCATTTGGAACCATGTTAGAACATTATTGGCACACGTGAAATTGAGCCAGCCTACCGTAAAATACCTAACTTCTACCAACCTAGGTTGATCTAGTTTGTAAAGATTTAGTTCACATTCTTAGGAACATGAGTTAAAATCCCATTATGGATGTGAGTTCGTCTTAAAAACTTCTTTGTTTGAAATTAAGATGACTTTTAAGCCAACCAAAGTTTGTGTTTCATCGTAATTTTTTTCCTAGAGATGAATATATATTTCTTTATTATTTAATTTTGAAATATATTATACATGTAGAAATTTGAAAGTTATTTGTTTTTAATTTTTTAAAAACTATGGATAAGGAGTATTAAAAACATTTAATATAATCATTTATTATTTTCAAATAATTAAAAATATTTGGTGGAGAATATTAGAAGCTAAATTATCTTTTTTCTTAAAGAGAAAGTTTAAGTGAGTTGAGCTGCAGACACTCAATAGGATTAGGGAAAGATTCAAGCGCAAACAGTGCTTACAAACGCACCTACCTATTATATTTACCAACAAGTCTCTAACATCGACAAGGACTTGAATACACGTCCTTGTGAAATATGAATTAATTTTTTACCAACAAGACCAACAGTAGTTAGTATTTATAGTCTTTAAACCCTTGTCAATCGAATAATGTATTTTTTATTTATTTAATATATTTCATATTAATTATATACTTTTGCGGTTAAAGAAACTAATAAAAAATTTAGATTTATAAGTGGAATAATTACAATATTTTCAATAAATGTTTTCTAACAATGATAAAATAAATGGTTAAACATGTTTGCGGTCCCTATAGAATTTGAGAATTTTATAAAAATTTGAAAAAGGGTAGGCAGTTGAAAAATTTGGACCCAGATGGAGAGAGAAACTAGAGAGAGAGCGCGCACTGGAGAACGAAAATACTGAGAAGGCAAAGGGTCACGGCCATGGAGAAGGCAGCAATGAGGGTTGACAGTTGGTTCAGAATAAGAAAAAACGCTCCAATGTCTACAAAAGAATAATGGACATTGCTGGAAGGTGGAGAGGCAGATCTGAAGACACCATTTCTTTTTACTTCTCTGACTTTCCAGCTTCTCACGGTGCAAAGGAAATATTCAGGACTTTTGCTTTGTATGGGAAGGTGGTGGAGGTTGTAATACCTCCAAAGATAAACAAATGGGGGAAACGCTTCGGCTTCGCGCATTTCATTAAAGTGCAGGAGCCACAGCTCTTTGCGGTGAAACTAGACAATATTCTCTTTGGCTCTGATAAACTACACGTTAACCTTCCAAGATTTATCAGGAACGACTCAGAAGCAATGAGAAACGAAGGGGTGCGCCCAAATGTTGTAAGGAAGGAAGAAACGAAGGTTGCAGTCTAAAGAAAGGAAGGGCCGATGAAGGAGGTGATTCGGCAGGTATGGAAACCGAAGGGTCATGTAGAAAACAAGGGTAGGAATTTTAACGGTCATGAAGAGGGAGAATCAGTAGTTGGAATCAGTGTAAGAAAGGGAGTGAGGCTGGGAACTGTGGAGAATCACAACGATGCAAAGCTTCAGAACTCATTGGAGAATGCAAACAGGTCATGGAACCAGAAAGTCATGGAAAATGCCAACTGGCACAAAGGCAAGGAGGTAAGGAATCTGCATGGTAGGTGGGAAGGAAGAAAGCCATATCAAAAGAAGTACGGTGATGCTGATAGGTACGTAAATCATTCAATTTATGATCAAAAAATTGTTTACTTCAGAAAAAAGAACTTGTGTGATGTATGGTACAATGCCTCACCCGAAGAGTTGGATGGCTTTAAGAAAAGTACGTGGGTATTGTTAAACATGTTGGGAATACTCATATGGTTCAGGAGTGGTTCAACATGCAAGGTTTCTTCTCTATTAAGGTAACACCCATGGGTGCAAACCGTGTTTCCTTGAAGAAATAGAGGAAGGAATAATACAGGTCCTTATTGATGATACGGAGGATTGGGTGCTTGAGAAGTTCGATGATATTAGAATATGGACACCGGATGAAGTAGATAATGAGAGGCTGGTTTGGGTTCGCTGTCATGGCATACCAATTCATGCATGGAATAATGAGTTTTTCTCAGCATTGGCCGACAAATTTGGCACTTTCTTGGGCGTGGATGAGAACACAAGAAAAAAGAAGTTTATGGACGTATAGCCAGAATATTAATCCGGACAAGATGCTATGATGTATTCAACATGGTGGTATATGCTAATATTAATGACTCAATGTTTGATATCAAGGTTTTAGAAGAGTGGTGTGGTCTGATGCATTGGGAGGGCCTAACTTCGGCCTATGGTTTCGAGAAAGTGGATGATCATTACACTAGTGACTCTGATAGCTCTGTAGAGGAGGAGCCTCCCCTATTCCATGACGAGACCCATCTTTATGATGGATTAGAGGAGGATGAAGAAGAGATCTTAAATAAGTTACTGGAAACGGAAAATCTGAGCAAGGAGGGTAGGAATGTTAATTCTGAAAATGTAATTGGTGAAGAAGAGGGAGGGATTAATGATATGCTGGGTAATGAGGATCCTCAAAAGAAGGAGGAATTAAAAGAAAATACCATAGTAGTTGTTGAACATGTCGCAAGTGCTCCTCTGACAGAAAATCACAACAATGCAATTCCGGTGGAGTTTGAGGATTGTAATTCGGTGACTCAAGTAGTAGAGAATGAAAAGTGCCGAGAAGGAATAGTAAAAGGGGCTCTCTCGCTGCACACAAAAAAGAATAGTATCTCCAATGAGGAGTTGGAAAGTCTCACTGTAAGTAATTCTTTTGGACCACTCTTGAGAAACAAGAAGAAGTCAAAAAACAAAGGTAAGTCAATCATCTGTAATAATGAGAATGAGGATGAAGTAAACCAAGGTGTGCTTGTTGGAATTGTTAATGAGGAGGCCAAGAAATTATTTCCCTCCGTTAGTCTTTCTAATGGGTCTAATGGTAATTCAAAGATCCATGTTGTCACGCCGTAATCCTCCGTGTTCCAATTTATCTTTGTTGTATAGTTGTGACATGAATGGGGCAGCTATAGGGGATGTATTTGTAGGGGACTCAGGTATCCAAGTTTGCAATGAGAGGTATCTAATAGACCATGAGTACATCTCATTTGCAAATAAGATGTGGAGCTTTGCCAAGGAAAATTTGGGTGTTACTGGGGAAGAGTAGGGATGAAGTCTATGTGGGTAAAACAATCCTTGGAAGTTAGGGACAAGAATGTGAAGGGAAGGAAGGGGACAAAAGATGGTTCTCAATGAAGATCACAACCTTAAATATGAGAGGGGGGGAAGCCGCTAAAAGAAAGCGCCTAAAGAAGTTGATAATTAAAGAGAAAATTGATTTTTGTATGATTCAAGAAACCAAAAGTCGTGACTTATCTAGAAGGGAGGTGGGTAGTATATGGGGCGACTCGGACTTTGATTGGTTGAGCAAAAATGCAAACGGATTGTCGGGAGGTTTGCTAAGCATGTGGAAATCAGACTTTCTGGAGGTTATGTTCTCCTTCTCAGGCGAGCATTTTGTAGGTGTCTGTGCTAAAATAAAAGGAAGACTTTGTTACTTGGTGAACATTTATTCTGCATGCAACATGGCAGGGAAAAGGAGACTACGGGACAACCTGAGAATCTTAAAGGAGGATTTTGAAGTAGGAGATTGGTGTACCGCTGGGGATTTTAATGCAGTTATTTCTAGAGCGGAGAGAAGTGGTTGTTCGTCTAGCTTCAACAATATGGAAGCAAGAGAATTTTTGTCTTTTATGGAGGACATGGAGCTAATAGATGTGCCTGTGTTGGGAAAGAAATTCACTTGCTTTGGTTCAGATGGGAGGGAAATTCGACTAGATAGAATTTTGTTGACGGAGGGGCTGATTTCAAATTGGAACATTAGTGCACAGTGGGTGGGTGACAGGGAGATTTCAGACCACTGCCCAGTTTGGTTGGACATTTCGGCTCTTAATTGGGGACCCAAACCTTTTAGGTTCAATAATTGTTGGTTAGAGCATGTGGAGTTCATGGATTTTGTCAAAGAATGTTGGGCTTCCTTTCAGGTGAATGGGAAAGCTTCTTTTGTGCTAAAAGAAAAACTGAAATTGTTGAAGGAAAAATTAAAGGTGTGGAATCGTGAGGTGTTTGGGTATAAAGATCTGAAATTAGAAAATATAGTCCGTGACTTGAATGAGGTAGAGAAGTTGGCATCGGAAGGGGGGGCGTTGATGATGAACGAAGGAATAAGATGAATGAGGATTTCTGGAAGGAGCTTCACGCAAAAGAAAGTTTACTTGCACAAAAGGTGAGAGTGAGGTGGATTGCGGAAGGTGATTCAAACAGTCGTTATTTCCATGCGTGTATGAAAGGGAACCGGAGGAGAACTCAGGTACTAAAACTTATGTCGGGAGGGGAGTGGATAGAGGATGTGGGTGAAGTGAAAAAGGAAGTTAAAAGACACTTTGAAGAAAAGTTTAAAGAAGAAGATACAAATAGGCAAACACTTGATGGGGTGAACTTTAGTCAAATTTCTGGGACAGATAATGAGTCACTAATTGCTCCATTTTCACTGGATGAAATTAAAGAGGTTGTATGGGAATGTGATGGTAATAAAAGTCCGGGACCGGACGGTTTCAATTTTAGATTCATAAAGAAGTGTTGGGATCTTATTGGAATGGATGTATTGAAATTCTTTGAAGAATTCTACACAAGTGCAAGACTTCCTAAGGCGGTTAGTGCATCTTTTATTGCACTTAGTGCATCTCTTTAATTGGTTGTTTATAGAAGATACTTGCGAAGGTGCTAGCGGGAAGATTGAAAAAGGTCTTGAAAGGGGTAATTTCCGATTGTCAGAGTGCT
The DNA here is from genome assembly GCA_020916435.1 of Oxytropis ochrocephala. Lineage (NCBI taxonomy): Eukaryota > Viridiplantae > Streptophyta > Magnoliopsida > Fabales > Fabaceae > Oxytropis > Oxytropis ochrocephala. The sequence goes on from CM037089.1 coordinate 52,408,665, forward strand.
TTCCTCCCAGGTAGAAATATCCTTGATGGAGTGGTAGTTGTCAACGAGATCATGGACTTGGCAAAGAGAAAGAAGAAAAAGTGTGTGGTTATGAATGCGGACTTTGAAAAGGCATATGATTCGGTGAGTTGGTCATATTTGGAATACATGCTGTGTAGGATGGGGTTTCGAGAAAGGTGGACAAAATGGATACGAGCATGTATCTCGTCCAACTCAATATCCGTGTTAGTAAATGGCAGCCCAACGGAGGAGTTTGTGGCCTAGAAAGGTTTGAAGCAAGGGGATCCGTTGGTTCCTTTCTTATTTTTGATAGCGGCGGAAGGATTGGCGGGTTCGGTGAGGAAAGGTGTTGAATCAAATAATCTAAAAGGTTTCAACATTAATGATTCCTTGTTTGTGATGGGGGTGAGACGAGCATATGGTGTTGGAAAACATTGTTAAGAAGCTTCGAAATGGTTTCCGACCTAAAGGTAAATTTTGCAAAAAGCAGTGTTTTTGGACTGAATTTTGAGGAGAGAGCTATGGAAGGAATGTCACAATTTCTAGCTTGTAAGGTGGGTTCGGTCCCTTTTAAATTCTTGGGGATTCCGGTTGGTGCAAATCCGAGGAGATTGAGTACGTGGCAACCTATTATAGACTCAATGAAGGCAAGGTTAAATAATTGGAAAAGTAGACAATTATCTATTGGGGGGCGTGTTACCCTTATCAATTCGGTTCTCTCTTCTCTTCCGTTGTATTTCTTCTCTTTTTACAAAGCACCTAAGAAGGTTATTTCGGAGATCACGAAAATACAAAGAAGATTCCTATGGGGAGGTGATAAAGAAAACAAGAAGGTAGCATGGGTGAAATGGGATACTATTTGCCTACCTAAAGAAAAGGGAGGCTTGGGTATAAAAAATCTAGAAGTGTTCAATATGGCCTTATTAACCAAATGGCGATGGAGAATATTAACTGAGGAAAATAACTTATGTGGAAGGAGGTTTTAGTGGAAAAATATGACTTAAGAGGGAGATGGCTCGACATTAACGCTTTGGTGGAGGGATTTATGCTTAATTGGCGAGGATATGAATTTGCAAGAAAACTGGAGGGGAGACTTGGTAAAAATTAAATTAGGCAAAGGAAATATGGTGAGATTTTGGAAGGATGTTTGGATTGGATGGGAATGTTTGGCAGAATTATTTCCGGATATTTACAATTGTTGCAGCACTAAGGAGGATACGGTCGAGAACTTTGGGCAATGGTCGGACCGCGGCTGGAATTGGTCGTGGGATTGGACTGTTAACTTGCTGCTGGAAAACGCAGAGCTGATAGTACCGATAGAGGCACTCCAAAGAGATGCTTGATGTCTGTTTTCACTCGCTCCAACGCCGCAGATACAGATTGGATATGGCTATCGGATTCGATGGTTGGGTTCACTGTGAAAAAGTGCTATGAATTGTCGCTGGTTTTTTCTGCGTGTGAAAAAGTGCTATGAATTGTCGCTGGTTGGGTTCAGCTGATATAGCGCAGGCCGAAGCTATGAATGCTTGCAGGAAAATTTGGAAAAATGATGTGCCTTCCAAAATTCAAATCTTTGCGTGAGAGCAATATTGAAGCGAAGTTGCCACACGGTCAGGTTGCGTTACATCAAAGATGTATAATCCAATCACAAAATAACACAAGCTGCATTTTGTGTTTCCGGGAAAAAGAAACGATGGATCACTTGTTCGTGACTTGTGGAGTTGCTAAAGATATATGGAGGGGAGTATTTTCTTGGATAGGTACCGTGGTTTGCGATACTGAACAATATTATTACCCATTTTGTGGAGTTTGGGAAACCGTGAAGGAAAGCGGCAAAGAGGCGTTAAACACCTTATATGGATGGCGGCTATTTGGAAATTATGGATGACTCAAAACAAGGTAATTTTCGAGGGAGGTGGATTCCGCTTTGGCTATTCTAGCGGGAATTAAAGATATAGCATGGAGCTAGTTTAAGGCAAGGAGAGGAAGGAATTGCATGGTGAATTGGTCGGATTGGTACAATTGCCCGTTGGGCTGTTTTTCAATGTTGTAATCCAATCATGTACTGTATCTAATAAACTGTGTTGTAGAAGGGGGAGAAACAGTGGGCTAGGATTGTTTTTTCCCACTGTTTGCACGGCTTTTGTGTGAGCTACTCTTTTCCCCACCTAAGTCTTTTTCCCAATGGGTTTTGGCTTAGGGGGTTTTGAGGAGGCCCTCCCCCTTTCCATTGTAAAGGTTGGGCACACCTTGTGCTTCTTTCAATGAATCATTGCTTATCTAAAAAAAAATTTGAGAATTTTGTTTTTAGTTCCTAAAAACAATTCACCTACTTTCGATCTGTATATTTTATTTTATTTTACCAATTTTAGTCTCTCATGACTTTTAATAGCATTTTTTGACCTTTTATAAGTGCTATTAAAGATCGTGAAGTGCTATTAAAAGTTAGGCTTAAATATCATTTACCCCCTTGTAAATATCACCATTATCCATTTACCCCTGCAAAAAAAAATCTTTTAAAATGCCCCTTGCAAATACAATGTGTTTCTAGTTAGGTCCCTGCTGTCTGTTTTTGTTAACAACGTTAACTTAAGCTGAGCTGGATCTACACATTGTCATAACACGTCAGCATCATTAACATCATTCATCTCTGAACAAACTCTGAACTTCTTCTTCTTCCCTCTTCCATCCCAAAATCAAATCCCTAAATCAAATCTTCTGAATCTCATAAACTCTTCTCCTGTGAACTCTACCCAAAATCAAATCCCTAACAAAGATACTCTTCTTCTCTCTTCAGGGTCTTACCAAATAAATGCTCAAACAACAGAACTACCCTCAAAATAAAGCCCAAGATGTTCAGAGCTCAGAAGCATAAAGTAGTAGAAAAACATCAAAAATTCAAAACAAAAAAAAAGTATTAGTGTTCAGAATTAGAAGAATTAGGAGAAAACAACAAAAATAACAAAATAAAGATCAACCTTGTGTTCTCTTTTATGAGATATTAATGAATTGAGTAAAGGGATGAGGATGTTATGGTGGGATGAGAAGATTTGGGAAAATGAAAGACCCATATGAAGATTTGGGAAATGAAGAAAGGAGATGTTATGGTGGCTGAGAAGAACATGTCAATTTTGTTGATTTTGTTACTTTGTTGAGTTTATGGGATTTAGAAGATTTGATTCAGGGATTTGATTTTGGGATGGAAGAGGGAAGAAGGTGAAGTTGAGAGATTTTTAAGATTTCTTATTAATTTAAATGACGTGTATATGCAAAGTCAAAGTAAAATGTCACACATGTTATGCCACATCACCAATTTCATAGCCACATCACACTTAAACTAACACTGTTATAAGAAAACTAACCGCAGGGACCTAATTAGAAACACATTGTATTTGCAAGGGGCATTTTAAAAGTTTTTTTTTGCAGGGGGGTAAATGGATAATGGTGATATTTGTAGGGGGTAAATGATATTTAAGCCTAAAAGTTATGAATGACTAAAACTTGAGGATCAAAAGTAGGCAAAATTTTGTTAAGTAACTAAATAAAAAAAACCGAAATTTTTATAGGCACCAATAATTTTTTAATTTTTTTTGACGCAATAATTTTTTAATTTGATTTGTAATGAGTTATACCTCCGTCTTTCTATTCTTCTTTCTATGCACAAATTTTTCTTTTTCTTTTTCTTAGATGTTTAAAATATTCGTATCGTATTAAATAGCATAATTCTATATATAGAATATATATAATTAATATTAAATAATTATTCGGTATTCACTAAAACTCTCTATAATCCGACAATATGACCCTTAGATCAAACTCTAAAGTGTTGGTCTAATGGAACATGGTAGAGTCTCATATTTAATAGGTCGCACGTTCAAATTATCAATAGTTTTCTTGGGGTGAGGTAAATGTAATTTCTTTCATAAGCATTCTAAGTGCTTATAAGGTATTACTTGTCTGAGATTAAGGCACCATCCACTCGTCAAAAATTTCTTTTATCATTAAAAATAAATTTCTTTTATCAAATAAAAAAGATGACCTTTAGACCAATTAAATTCTATCTTTAAGTACAAACTTATTATAAGACTTCTCTCCACACTATAAATACAGAAGTAAGATTTGGTTTATTTCACAATCAAGTGTTAGATTCAAGCATGGCCCATAGAGATTCCTTCCCTCACTGTGGCCAAGATGCAAATTCTAGTTCGAGTAAACACTCTCCACGAGAAAAGAGATCTCACACACATAGAAATAGAATTTCTTGCACACGAATCAACTTTAGACTTCAATACTACATTGATACAAATGTTGGATTTTTATCATTTTAAACCAAACCTTTTATATTTATGCTGTTTCTTTTCAATTCATGATTTACATAATGATTTTGATTATTTTTGAAAAATGATCAAAATCATGCTTGCTATAGCTTCAAACATTTTTTGTTCTTCTAAGATCCTCTTTCTTAATTTATTTGCACCTTATTTATTTTGTTTAGAATTTAAAAGTGTTTTTTCCGTCTACAAATAAGAAAAAGAGTTGTTAGTCCGAATCCAACATTTTCTGTTTTGATTTTAAGATTTTTTTGTCATTGAAATGAATGAGAAACGAGTGTTATATCACACCATGTTCATACACTTTTTTATTCACAACTAAAAAAATATTGAAATGGAGGCAGAAATTAGAGACTACAAAAGTTGAATGTTGTCGATCCCTAATTTCGGCACTTAGTCTTTAAAATGCCAATATTTGAGACTAATTTCATTTTTTCTCTAATTTTCACAGTATTTCAATTTTTCAATGATCTAATTGAAATTGAGTAGTTTTTATTGTTTGATTGAAACTATTTTTTTTTCTAATATAAAATGCTTTCAAGGGTCACGATGGTGTTAATCTCAAATTATTGTAATTAAAATTAGTCAACCAATATTTGAATTATGGTATGAAGATCAAACGACTCGCATTTCATGTTTGTATTTTGAATCTGATTTGCTTAGGCGATAGTCTGAGTTGTAAAAACTTTATGCGTGTTCTAATTCATTAACTATATTGGTTTACTAGTTTTTGTTTTGGTAAATTCGAATACATGATTGTATTTATTTTGAATCTTGGACGATCGCAAACGCAGATAAAAGAATATTTAAGTTCCAATTGACATGTATGATGAAGAGTATTTTTCTTGAGTTTTGACATATTGTATTTTGTTTAATCTTTTATCTTCGGATTTGCTACTTGATAATCGCTTTATCTTTTTTTATAAATAAAAAGCGATTATCAGAGGTTGATGTACTTGGTCAAGAATATGAACCAAGTACATCAATCTCCGTTGACCAACTTTTGCTTATAAAAGAGACCGATAGTATATGATTTTTTTTGTTGGTCTATATTGATCTCTTTTGTAAATTTTTTATTGTATGAGGAAGAATTAATTTTCTTTTCAATATTGATTTTCAAAAATTAGCATTATCTTACGAAAAATGAATGGTGCAACAAAGCAATAATTAAAGGCTTGCAATTGCAAAATGGATCAACTAGTATAATTGCAATAATTGAATGCTTCGTTTCGCGCAATTGAAATTAAAGCAACTAAATCTATTGTAAATACTTGTTGATATTCCCTCCGGTCTCTTTTATGTGCAGGTTCATTTCCTCCTGCAAACACAGGGGTTCCTGCACCAGCAATCAACAATGACCCTGCTCCTGAATTGCCTGTGCAAGAAACAACCACCATGCCAATCACAAATGTAACAAAGATCATGAGGCAAATTCTACCACCGAAAACAAAAATTGCTGATGATTCCAAAGAAATGGTTCGAGATTGTACTTCAAAGTACGTATCCTACATTACTAAAAAGGCCAGAGAGCGTTGCCAAAGTGAGTGCAGAAAGATTATGAAAGTTGAAGACTTGTTTTGGGCTATGGAGAGTCTAGGCTTTGGTGATTATGTTGGTCCTCTCCGACTTTATCTCCGTCGCTATCGCCTTATTGAGAGTAACAAAGCCGTGGGGAGCTCGTTCCTCCCCACGGTTTTATTCAGAGGCTCCAACAATAATTGGCTTGAGCCGATCCGGTCCAGTCCAGGTGCGATCCGGAATTGGGCCTAAGTCTCTGCCTGTGCAGCCGGTTGTTGAGATTCCTCAACCCACCTTACCAGCTGTTGAGATTCCTCAACCTACCTTACCGGCGCCACCTACTTCTTTTGTGCCGGACTTTTCCATTGACCCAAGCCCAATGGATATGTTTGACTTGGATGAATTCCGTGATGGATTTGGTCTTCCTGATGACTTTAACTTTGATGAGTTGTTTGATGACGGTAAAACCAATTGAGATGCGGTTAAACCAAGGAATTACAAGAAGTAGTTAGCAATAATATGTTATGTTTTTCTTATAAGTGTCTTGTTTAAGTATTTTCTATTTTGTTTAATGAAGGAGTAAAGCTGCAATGTTGAGTTTATTTCAACTTTTTCATTTATGTAATTGAAGTGGAGGTGCTAAGCACCAAAACATTGTTTATGCTCAATTAAAAAAAAAACTTTGTTTATGCTTTAGAGCAAATATATTTGGATTGCAAATTATGAGTTAATCTCTTCCTCCTTTTGTTTCGATTATTTTTATGGATTTCACGAGAATGAATTATACACGATTCTAAAATCTAAACATCAAAAACGTATTTGCTGAATTCTCATTTCTTGAGTTATAGATAAAATAATTAAAGAATGTGCATTTCCTTAATGATTAAATATGTTTTTTTCATTAAGAGTTAAGTATATTTTTAGAACTAGAAAATTTAAATTTATAGATATTATTAGGCATAATTAATTTATAAACTATTATACAATATAAAATTGAATAGTAAATGAATTCATATGACTAGTTAAATTGCTTATAAAAAAGACATGACTAATTAAATCTGTTGATTAATTAACAAATATCAAAAGTATTGTGTGAAATTAATATTATAAGTCCTAAAAGTTAATACGAAAAATTAGACTAAAAATAATGCAAAAAAAAAAATAATAATCAGACTATCAAAATATAAATTTGATACCTAAAAATAATTTGAGGCCTAAAGTTCACATTTTTTTTTTCTTTTTAGCCTTTGTACCTACTCTATAATTCCTACAACTTACAAAGTTGTTTGTATATAGGGACTAAAAACATATTTAAACTATTTTTTAATTACCAAAAAATTTAGAAATTAATGTGACAATGGTTTATTTATTATATAATTTATTAAAGGTGAGTAGTAAAATAATTTAATATTTTTTTTAAAGAAATATTATTTTCCAAAAAAATTAAAAATGCAAATATTTAATGGAGTGTATTCTTTAACAAACCTATGAGGCAGGTCATTTAATTATTATTATTTTTTTACTAGAAGACAAGTTTTTCTTTTTGATCAAAGAAGGCAGGTTATTTAATAAGTCAACGAATATTAAATAATAGATACACAATTAATCATTGTTAAAAAAGAAGCACTTTATCTGTATTTTTAACAAACCTATATTTAAAAAAGAAGCACTTTATCTGTATTTTAAAAAAGAAGGCAGGTCATTCAATTTTTTTTGACGGAAGTCAGGTCATTTAATAAATCAATAAATATTTAAAATATTAGATACACAATTAATTATACTTTCACTGAAAATGGAAGTAATTAAATATTTATACTAATAAGGGAATAATTAAAATACTCTCATTAAATGATTTATAATAATTTAAGTCAAAAAATGCTTTATATGGAATTACTTTTTTTTAGCGTCTGAAAATTTTCACACAAGTACTTAACTGCCACGTCAGCTTCGTCAACAGTGTTAACTAACTGTGATTCGCGGAGGGTGTAATACTTTGATTATTATGTTGAGTTCCTAAATTTTTTTATGTGTATGTTATATGTCTTGATAGAATTTAATGACTTATTTAGCATGTTGTGTGTTATTTTGTGGTATAAATATGAGTTTTTTTGCACCCATCAGTGTACCCCACACCCCCATAAACCTTTTAAACCCCAAAATACCCCCGATGTTTTTTTAAGAAAAAGTTTTAATGATTTTCACGGAAATACCTCAAATAACGGTATTTCTGGTTTGATATTTGAAAAAAATAAACGATCATTTGTCGATTCCCGAAAATACCTTTACAAACCGGAAATACCTATTTATGAGGTATTTCTGGGAATCCTATACCCATTTTTTAAATTAATTTTTTTGTGTGATTATACGATAACGAAACGATCTAAAATACGATTAACGATAACGATAGACGATAATACAGTAATAGAGAAGAAATACGCCTAAAATATATAACATACAAAAGTAAAAAGTTACGAAAATACGAGTACAAATACGCGAAAAATGAACAAAAACACAACTAAAGGTCCAAAATCCCTAAAAGCGATGCGCAGTGGGTCTCATATACAGAATGCCCTCGTCTCCCATGGCACCCCGGAGAAGTGCAGCTGCTCTCTTCATCCTATCACGGTCAGTGGTCAGTGGACTAATATCCTCGTGACCGCCTCTCGAATCGGAGCATCCTCATGAGACGGAGGCGGAGCCGAGTCGACGGGAATGGACACCTGTCTGTACTAATTAAGGTAGGTAATCAGGATCGCAGAGACCCGCCGTGTCTACAAATCTACTGGTGTTCTTGAAAACCCGCGGCGGGGACTGATAGTACACTAGCCACTCTACTATGGACGTCGGAGATGGAGCTTCTCCCGAAAGGGGTGGATCAGGGATCTGCTGGATACACCCGAACTGCCAACAGACCCTGTCGGCCATATACTTGACTTTTACATCGCCCCCATATCAGCCAACCTCTGAAAAGGGAGATGCTGTGAAATGGAGCGTACTGGTGGTGGTCCTTCCAAGGGGTCCATACGACATCATTCTGTTGTAATTTATCAAGCCACTGCCGAAAATAAGTAAGCTTCAGAGTGTCCAACTTCTTGTTTTTCTACCTGCTGGCACGTGGACGCTATGTCCTACCGAACTCTTTCCGAGCACTATGGTGGGGAAATGCTCGTATATCCAACACTGAAATAATTAAATGAATATGTAAGTAATTATAAGAATATAAGTAATTTAAAGTAATTAAAAGATTAAAGAAGTAATTAATTAATTACCAGAAGTAGAGAAGTGTATCCACCAATCTGCTGGGTCTCATAATAGGCTGTGTCGTTCAGCTGCTCGTAAAGGATGGTGAGAGCAACTGGACCCCAAGCCCACTGGCCACACTGCTGAAAATCCCGGATAATCTACTCCAACATCAATGGTCTCATAATATCCCTAGTGGTCTGACACTCCGACCAGCAAGAGTTCTGGTCTATGCCCAAAAAATCTACTCCAACAGCAATGGCTTGAGAAGTGATAAAATGGAGCTTAAAGGCCAAAGGTGTGCCGCTGAGCGGCAAGAGGAGCAACGCGAACACGTCGTCCAACGTCACTGTCATCTCCCCCCCCACGGAATGTGGAAAGAGAGGAAAAAACAAAAACAATTTTTCTGCAACCTTCTACTTTGACACGGGCACCCCTGTCAGTTTCTGACTGTCAAGATTTTCTCTGCAGCCTTCCAACTTTTTCGTTCGTAACTTTTGATCTGGAACTCCGATTTAGGTGTTTTCTAATTTATTTTAAGAATATTATTGGCCTATTTTAACCACCACATTGATAAGTCCAATTTTAGTGTCTTTTTAGTCTTTAAATTAAATAACCTATGTGGAATTTTTGTTCTATTTTTGGATTATTTTACTATAATGTGTTTGTTTTTATTTTCAAGTCTAACTTTAAAGTAAATAAAGAATTTTGGGTTTTTAAAGACCAAGGAGCAAAGTCACACAGGAAAAGGAGCAAAACAAGTGAAAAAGAGAGAAAATGAAACAGAGGGACAGAAACTTTGGCTCGGTCCGTGCGCATTTGGGCCTGGTCTGTGCGCCTTACGTACCGGAAAAAAAACTAGTCATTTAGCGGGGAGCCCGGTCCGTGCGCCTTCAAGCCCGATCCTGCACCCTGTGCGGAAGCTGGAACTGTTACATTTCTTTCCTTTAAGGCTTGTAATTCGAATTAAACCGCTGGAATCAGTGGCGGATCCAGGACCCCAGGGTTGGGGGTGTCAAATTTTTGAAATACACAATTTGATAAAAATTTATCCTTTTGATGACATTTTCAAACACACTATTAATACTAATTAGAATTAAGCTAATGCAATGTACCAAAAAAAGAATTAAGCTAACATAAATTAGAGACTAATACACACTATAAACTTAACTATTTTTTCTTGAAAATTTTTCTAAAACAAGCTAAAAAACTAAACAAAGAGCAAAACAACTTGTTGTTCAAACATTGATCATATTAATGAAATCCTAGCTTTAAATTATATACTAATATTTTCAACAGAATGTTGGTATTTAAAAAGGCCGTTGCCAACGACATGAAGCTTCGTATATCCTTCATCCTACCCTACTGGTAGAGAACATATTTTAAAATTAAAAAAAAAAAGTCAAAAGGAAGAAATTAAGCAATTAAACAATTAGGGTTACCAATTTTCCCCAAATCAGAAACTAAACAATTTGGGTTTTCAATTTTCCCCAAATCAAAAATTAAACAATTAGGGTTTTCAATCAGAGAATCAAACAATCACTTCAGTATATTAGACTAGAAAAGAGAAGAAATCTAACTGCTTTATTTGAGAGTTCAAAGAAAAGAAAAAGAAAAAGTTCTTCTTCTGTGAGAGAGAACAGAGAGAAGCCGTGAGACCGAGTGAGAGAGAGAGAACACAACAGCCCGGTCCGTGAGAGAGAGAGAGAGAGCCACTGCCCACCATGAGAAGAGAGTTGAGTGAGAGAGCTCGTAGAGAACGTGAGAGTCTGTGTGAGAGAGAGAGAGAGATTTGTTCGTGTGTGAAACAAAGATGATCGTATTGCGTTTTGGGTAAATTAAATTTAGATCTTTGGTGCAAATGGGTGCATAATTTGGACTATTGGTGCAATTTAAAATATTCGTGTGTGTCAAAAATATTTCAATAAAGTGGTAAGCCAAAAAATATTTTTTTGGGGGTTCAACTGAACCCCTCAACCATATGTGGCTCATATCGGTGGAGTCACCTTTTGTCATTGAAAATTACTCTAAAAGTTTAGTCTAAGTTCTTAAGCATTGTATTCTATTCTCTTAAGTTCTTGCATTTTACTTTATGCTCTTTACTTTCTTGCACTTTTAATTTCTGTTCTTACATTTCCAACAACTTTATATTCTGTCTTTTTTCACTTTCATTTACATTCTGTCATTTACATTACGCAATTTACATTCCGTCATTTACATTTCTTGTCATTTCCTTTTATGTCTTCTTCTTCTAAGTCCTTATCTGCAATGATCATGAGTGAGTAGACCATTTTCTAGTCTTGGGATTGTGGGAATAATCCAATTATAGATCCCTAAACAATCCCAAGTCTAGACTCTATTTTATTTAAGTTTTTTATTCTAATCTAACCTCATTGCTTTTAAAGTTATAATTCAAATATCAAACGAAGTACCGAAAAGTGAACTTTGGTATTAGAACTATGAGGTTAGACAAGATGATCAAAACATGAGAATAGTTTTGAGAATCTTGGGACAATAAGGTTTGTACTTAAGGGGTCTTGACAATAATCAACCTTGAGAATAGGTTTGATTATTGGTTTAAGACACACTCTTGTATTCCGAAAGGAAACATGAGTTACCAATGAACACCTTGTCCTTTGAAAAGAACCTAATATAGAATAGAGGATGGATGAGAGATTGTGAAATATTTCTATCCTTGAGATGAAACCACAATCCTAGGACGCCTTTAATTTCTTAATTTAAAACCAAACAACAATTTCTTCTATTTAGTTGATCATCACCGAAACTGATATAGGTAATCACGAAGTCCTTGTGGATCGACACTCTTCTTATTACGCGATAATAACGTATACTTGCTGGCTATCAAGTTTTTGGCGCCATTGCCAGAGACTTAGGGATATTAATTGATCTTTCGGTATCGGTTAGACTAGAAATCTTTTTATTTTTGTTAAACTTTGCTTCTCTTTTTATTTGAATGCGATGAGCTCGTAGTCTTGGAGAATAATTGTTGAACCAATTCCTGCGATTGAATGATTCTTTCATAGAAGAAGAGAACAAAGAGAGATGGCTGCTAATGAAAACCGTGCGCTCAAAGAGTATGCTACGCCTTCCATGGCGGAGCCACATGTCATTATTGTGAATCCCAACTTTGATGCAAACAATTTTGAGCTTAAGTCATCTCTCATTCTATTGTGCAGCAGAACCGATTTTCTGGTTCTCCTGCAGATGACCTAAATCTTCATCTTTCTGTTATCCTTGAATATTGTGGTACTCTCAAACTGAATGGAGTACCCCCTGATCTCATAAGACTAAAAATTTTCCCTTTTTTTAAGGGATAGAGCTAGAGCATGGGACCAAATGAGTCCATTACTACATGGGACCAATTAAGGCAAGCATTCCTTGCCAGATTCTTTCCCCGAGTAAAATTGCTCAATTAAGGAATCAAATCACACGATTCACTCAAAATGACGGGGAATCTCTTTATGATGCTTGGGAGTGTTTCAAAGAAATGATAAGGCTATGCCCCCATCATGGACTAGAGAAGTGTTTAATTGTTCATACCTTCTACAATGGATTGCTTTATGCCGCAAGGATGAGTGTGGATGTTCCTGTAGGTGGAGCCCTAATGAATAAAAACATAACAGAGGCTTATGCTCTCATTGAAGATATGACTCAAAACCATTATCAATGGACACGTGAGCGGGCCTTAACTGCTCCACCCGCTCCAGCAAAAGAACCAGGTAAGTATGAAGTTTCTACCATTAATCATCTTGCTTTTAATATGGACGCATGTTGTGCGAAAAGGTGATGTGCAAGTATACACAATCGCAACAAGTAATACAATGATAAGTAAACATCGTTCCCACGAGGATTGTTGAGTTTACTTATATTTTTAAATTAGTAATTTAGTTAGTGAGTATCACAAATAACAATAACAAGTTGTCAACAAGTATTGTGAATAACATAAATGAAAGTAAGCAAGTAAAGATAGATGATGAGTAGAAACTCAGAATGAGAGTAGTTGAAATATGAGAGAGATAAGTTGAACTGCTCGTTGCTAAGTAAATCCCCAAAAGCAAAGCGTTATAACATCAGACGCTATAACGTCAAGCGCTGTAGCATATGATTGTGTGCCTTTCAGTCACTAACGCCAGGGTTTTGTTACAAGACTCCTATGTCTAGGTTCTAAATAAGTCCACACCTGTATAATAAAGAACCCACAACTTTTTCCCTATGAACTATTGTTTTCCTATGTCTAGGCGAAGCAAATGATGCTTAAATGTCTTTAAACAACTTTTCATTCATATCAATCCTTGAGTTTGAGTTCGATTCATGAACCATGTCTGTACCCACATGAATATACCCATTTTAGCTGATCACTTCTAAAACAAGTTTGAAAGTATTAAAATGCAAAGATTGAAACGCAAAACATTAGATGTTATAAATACAATACTAAAGGTTCATTACAAAGCTCAAAGCAATCCAACTACAAGTGTTTAGCTCATGATAAACATCATTAACAAAATACAAGACAAATGACTCATATTACCGTAAACAAGAAGAGGGAAGATGGTTGCAAAAGATACAAACCATTAACTCCACTTCATCAATAGCTTGATGACGCTATAACGTGAGCTTCACAGCGGTATAAAAAATGGTAAACTAAAACTAAAAAGAAAAGCTTGAAAGGTGTGTTAATGGAGGAGAAAGGTGTCAAGGTTCTCTCCCAAAAACTCTCTCTAACTTCGGATGGGGGTAGTGTGTTGAGGAAGATGACCTCTTTTGCAAAAGATAAAGCCAACTTGCTCAAAAGGTGATTTGACAAGCCACCAACCAAAAGTACCCTCCACATGCAAGTGAACAAGTGTCTCTAAAAAGCCTTTTAGTAGGTGACTTTAACAGCAAAAATATCCTTTAAATATGGGCTGAAATGACATAAAGTATGAGATCCAAAATTGTGCTTTTTGCTTTTCTCTCTTGCTCCCACAGTATATGGCGCTATAACGTCTCGATGCTATAACATCACGAGCAAACACATTAAAACACAAGATGGGGCACCAAAGTGCCAAATGATCACAAATCGAGTTCCTAACCCTCTTTTACATTAAACAACATATATTTACTTAATTAAACAACAATATTACTTAAGAACTTGAATTAATTTAAGTAATAAGAGCATAAATAACTCATATAAATATGAGTTATCAACACACTTTTCCAAAAATTTGAAAAATTAAATGTTAGTGTTGTCTCACCTTCTTCTCCTTCCCCAACTCCACCCTGTGAAATATGTGGTGGTGTTGGCCTGCTACCGGTTGAATGCCAACTTTGGGCTAATCCTAATGCTAATGAGCAAGTGAACTATGCTCAAAATGGGGATCCTTTTTCTACTACCTATAACCCCGGATGGAGGAATCATCCAAATCTTTCCTATAAGAATCCTCCATCCGATACCCCTTTTCAACCAGCAGCTAGGACACCTCCTAGTTTTCAAAATTTTCAAAATCAAAAGGCATTCACCCCTCAAAAATCCAATTTGGAAAACTTGTTGAAATGAGAAGTCATGATTCCCGAGTTCAAGGCCCAATATTGGTTTACTCAACAAAATGTTGGGTATGAGTTTTCCACCAAAATCGATAATATTAACCAGATTTCTTATGGATTATGCTAAAGAGGACGAATGTAAATAAAAGACTGCGAGAGATATACGATGAGGTGTTGCGGAAGAACTCATTGAGATTGTAATCTCACCCTTTAATGTTTATGCTTTTACAGATGATCAAGCTTGAGCTTCCTTGAGCTTCTTTCTTCTTCAAGCTTCCTTGAGCTTCCTTGAGCTTCTTTCTTCTTCAAGCTTTGTGCTTTAGTTGTATTGGCTGCTTTCGTTCTTTCTTCTTCAAGAGCAGTGTTTATTTCTGTTTCCTTTGCTGTGTCATTATTTGGCGACTTCTCTTGTTGACTAGAAGCTGACTTGGCATTTGATTGTGTCACATTGCTTGCTTTTATCACATTCTCTATTATTCCCCTTGCAAGCTCAAGTGAGTTTCTCACTTTGAGCTTGTCTCTTAAGCGAAGAAAGGCTGAAGTTCCCAAAGGTTTTGTAAGGATATCAGCTACCTGTTGAGTTGCAGGGACATGTTTCACCACTAGTGCTTTAGAAGCAATCTTTTCCCTCACAAAGTGAATATCCATTTCAATATGTTTGGTTCTTGAGTGCAGTACTGGGTTATGAGCTAGCAATACAGCAGAGAGGTTATCACAGTATAAGTGAGGGGTCTGGTGAGGCACTTTCAGCTCAGTTAAAAGTGATTGTATCCACAGTAATTCAGAAGTTGCATGTGCCATAGCTCTGTATTCTGCCTCAGCACTTGACCTGGCTACCAAGCTTTGCTTCTTTGCACTCCATGTGATTAAGTTTGGGCCAAAGAATACACATAATCCTGTAGTTGATCTTCTATCATCAACATCAGAGCCCCAATCACTGCCACAGTAAACACTGACAGAGAATTTATGATCTGGCAGGCCTGGTTGTAACAACAACCCATAATGTAACGTGCCACTTAGATATCTCAGCAACCTCTTTGCTGCCTTCCAATGAGTCTCTAGAGGCTGAGCAAGATACTGACAGAGTTTATTAACTGTGTAGGATATGTCAGGCCTGGTTAGTGTAATATATTGGAGGGCTCCAACAACAGACCTATATTGATGAGGATCCTGTAGAAAATCAGTGCCCTGTTTACTGAGTTTGGGATGTGTGACCATAGGAGTAGACAATCCATTGCAGCCTGTCATGTGAACTTTGTGTAATAGATCTTGAATGTACTTGGCCTGTGTTATAAGGAGAGAACCTGTCTGCAGAGTTTTCAACTCTAACCCGAGAAAGTAATCTGGTTTTCCCAGCTCTTTGAGAGCAAATGTTGCATTTAGTTTAGCTATCAAATTGTGGATGAGTTTGGGAGAGGTTCCAGTTATGATTATGTCATCCACATAGACTAGAGCATACAAAGTTACTCCTTTGACAGAATAGACAAATAAAGAAGTGTCACACTTGCTAGTTTGAAAACCAAATTGAAGTAATACTTGAGTTAATCTCTCATACCAAGCTCTTGGAGCTTGCTTGAGACCATATAGTGACCTATGTAGCTTACACACTTGGGTTTTATCACCATTAGCAAACCCTGGTGGTTGAACCATGAAAATTTCTTCTTGGAGGTGTCCATTTATAAAAGCATTGTTAATGTCAATTTGTTGCATTTCCCACTTGTGAGTTAGTGCAAGTGTGAGGATGATTCTAATAGTGGCTGGCTTTACCACTGGAGAGAATGTTTCTCCAAAATCTTTGCCATGAACTTGGTGAAAGCCTTTGGCAACTAGCCTGGCTTTATATTTGTTTAATGAACCATCGGGATTTTGTTTTACCCTAAACACCCATTTACACCCTATAGCTTGTCTACCAGGTGGAAGACTTGTTAGAGACCACGTACCATTTTTGATGAGTGCCTCATATTCCACTTGCATAGCTTGCTGCCACTTTGGGTCTTGTAAAGCTTGCTTGACTGAGGTTGGTTCAGCAACTGTCAAGAGCACCTTTGGTTTTAGATGCCCTGTCCTTGATCTAGTGACCATATGATGCTTGTTGAGTGTTGGTGCAGCTGCTGGAATCTCATTTTGAGGTGGTGGTACTTCTGGTGTGAGGTTGATGGTTTCATTGTGAGTATTTGTGGTTACTAGGGGTGTATTTGTATGATTTAATGTGCTAGGAGATGGCTGTGCTGGTAAATCTGAAGCAACAGGAACTTCTGTTGGAGTTGTGGCTGCCACAGATGTTGAATTAAGTGCAGGTAGTGGTAAGCTACTTGTAGAGTTTTCAGACTTTGATGTAGGTGAATTAGTACTTGTTTTCTGAAATAATTTGGTATAAGGCATGATTGCTTCATCAAATAGCACATCCTTAGAGATATAGATCCTTCCATCAGAACTGAGGCATTTGTAGCCCTTGTGTTGAGGTGAAACACCCAAGTTGACACAGAGTGTGCTCCTGTATTGCATCTTATGCTTGTTGTATGGCCTTAGCAGAGGATAACAAGCACATCCAAACACTCTCAGAAGCTTGTAGTTAGGTAATTTGTGGTGAAGCAAGCGTCACGGAGAAGAGTGATCTGGATGACTTGATGTTGGAAGCTTTGTTGATGATTTGAACTCTTTGTGGTGAATCGTGATCCCGATGGGTGAGAGGCAAGGTGCTTGAGCAAGCAATGCTAGACCCATTTCTGCAATTTGTCGATGCTTTCTCTCTACTGAACCATTCTGGTGTGAGGTATGTGGACTAGTGAGTCTGTGTTGAATTCCTTGATCAGTAAGTAACTCTGTAAATGCTCTATATTCTCCTCCAAAATCTGATTGAATAGCTTTGATAGTACTGTTGAACTGAGTTTTGACAAGGGCTTGGAATTGTTGGAAAGCTCTCAGTGCACCAGATTTTTGTTTCAACAAATAAATCCATGAAAATTTAGTGTAAGTATCAACAAAAGCTATATAGTATATATAACCAGACTTTGTGGGTGAAGGTGAGGGTCCCCACAAATCTGTGTGCACAAGTTCAAATGCTTGAGTGTAAGTAGTAGTGGATGGAGGAGCTTGCAATTTATGTGCCTTCCCTAAACAACAAGAATCACATAATGAAATCTCAGCTTTATTAGGTGTTGGAATTTTACACAATTTCAGAATAGCAAAGATTTTATTTACATTGGCATGGCCTAACCGTGAATGCCATAACCTATACTCTGTCATTGCTTTGGACTGTGAGTTACTAGACATACAAACAGAAGAATTACAGTTTACAGACTCTTTGGGATCCTTAGGATCACTGACTTTAGACAGACTGACATTATTTACAGTAGAATTAAGTAAACCAGCTGTTTTAGACTTGGAATGTAGCTGAGATGCAAGCTTCACTCTAGGCTTGATTGCAACTTTGAATGGTAGGGCCTTGAAGGAATAAAGACCATCACGACCGACCAAGCCTTTGAGCAACACTCTATTAGTTGCCTGGCATTTTACAACACATAATTTGTCATTGAATTGAAATACAACATTATTATCTCTATCAAAACGTGATACCGAGATAAGGTTTCTTTTGATTTTAGGAACATGAAGTAGTTTATTTAGTTTAAATTTTACTCTAGGATCAAAAGGAGACTGAATTGTGGCTGTGCCTATAGCTTTAATAGGGATTTTATGACCATTTCCCATAGACACTTGTGTTGTGCCATGATATGGTGTACTAGAATCAAAGTTAACAATATCAGAAGTAACATGGTGCGACGCACCTGTATCATTGAACCAGTCTTCATCAACTTGCGAAGCATTTAGTTCCTCATTTGCAGTAGCAACATAATTCACTTGAGGTTGAGTTGATGAAGTGGCTTTCTCTTTGGCTTCCTTGTTAGTATCTTGTTCAGATTCTTTGACTTGTTGAGGCCTGGTATAATGGCGAGGCACGAAGCTTTCATCATAGCGATGCCAGCAATCTATAACAGAATGTCCCATCTTACCACAGAGTTGACATACTGGTCTACTACCAGAATTTGTATTTGTTGCTGTGTTGAAGTTCTGAGCACGACCACGGCCTCTACCGCGATTTCCACGGCCTCTTCCACGGTTGTTAGATCCTCCACGGTTACCATGACTTGTGTGCACCATATTGGCGCTCACTGGTGTATTTGAGAGTTCTTGCTGGTGTTTCTGAAATTGAGCCTCTTGAACCAGTAGCAGAGCTTCAACTTCAGAAAACGACGGTGATTCACGGCCATACATCATCATTATGAATGGATTATATTCCTCAGGGAGTCCATCGAGCAATACATCAATCTTATCTTGATCTGTTATCGTTTCACCAATCGATATCAGTGAATCAGCAAGTGCATGTATCTGCATCAGATATTCAGCAACAGATCTACTTCCTTTCTTCGTGTTTTTGAATTCAGACTTCAACTGGCGCGTTTTAGCTTTAAGATGAGCATAGTAATGATTGTGAATGCGATCCCAAACTTGATGAGCATGCTTGCAAGTTAAAACACGAGGTAAGACCGATTCTGAGAGAGTTGACAGCAACCACGTGAATACCATCTGATCCTGAACTAACCACTTCTCATATTCTTCAGAGAGATTGTTTGCTATACGATCTGCTTTTGAGGCATATTGTTGTGGAATAGTTGGATTTACAAGAAGACGATGAAGCTTATATGAGGTGATTATACCTGTTACCTGCTGGTTCCACATGAGGAAGTTTTTCTCCTCGAGCTTGATTGATAGCTTTGGTGTGTGGAATCCATGCGAGGAATTGGAGGTATTTCCACCGAGTGCAAACACATTAGAACCCAGGTCAGATTGGGATTGCGCAATAGGTGATGATTCAGACGCCATTGAAGGAGGTTCGAAGCGAAGAAAGGGGCGGAAGCTAGGTTTGGATCGATAATGGCGATTGATACCATAAAAGGAAAATTGGAAGGAAATGGAAGTTAAAACTTCATTGAATTTGATTATTGTAAAACTGAATATTACAATCGAGTGTTGAAGCTTTTATATCAAGCTTATCAGAATGTTTACAATCTGTTATTCTGATAACAGGTTTACAAAACTAACTAACTGTCTCAACCAATTCAGGTTGAGTTAACTAACTTCAGAAGCTTCTGGAATGCATCTTGAGCTTCCTTGAGCTTCTTTCTTCTTCAAGCTTTGTGCTTTAGTTGTATTGGCTGCTTTCGTTCTTTCTTCTTCAAGAGCAGTGTTTATTTCTGTTTCCTTTGCTGTGTCATTATTTGGTGACTTCTCTTGTTGACTAGAAGCTGACTTGGCATTTGATTGTGTCACATTGCTTGCTTTTATCACATTCTCTATTAGGTCTTATTTGGTGAAGAAAAAGTTATGAAGCTTTATTTATTTGTTGATGCAGACCTTAAATGAATTTAAGGCATTATGTATTGAGATATGAGACTCTTTAGGGATTCTCTATTTATTTCATGTATTAACTTTAAAGGTAACTAGGTTGTACGTTTCCTAAGTTTGGATTAAAGTGATGTATTCAAGTGCAAGTGATTTTATTTATACCACAATGATGATGGAGTTCTTATGATATATGTTTATGAAAGTTCGTTAAATATGCTTAGGTTGAACTCTTATGATGGCTATATGATGATATATTTTAATCCAAGTGTAGAATTGTGTACCTGTGACAAATTACAAAGTGTAATATACTAGACTTTATGACATCTAAATGTTAGGATGTTACAGAGGGACTACATTGATATATGTTTGGAAAAATGAGGGACTGAATAGAAATATTTGAAAAGTCATACACCAAATTGGACTTTTTTGAAAAGTCAGTGACTACATAAGTTATTAACTCATTAAACATGGCCTGCACCAATACACGAGACACAAAAAGCCTATGTTCGGAGAACAAGTAAGTCTCATAGATCAAGTAAGGTCTGGTTATCAAGGAGGGGGTGGCAAGTAAGCACATAGGGAATGGCATTTTCATTAGTAGAGAAGAGCTCTTTAAAATAATCAATGGCCACAATTTCAAGCTTTTGAGGTTCATGAATCCAATCACCCGATCATTTTGTAACACATGATTGCTCTGCATTATATGTCTAGTTTGACTAATTTTAATTAATTTTTCTTAAGTTTTTCTTAATTATAGTGAGTTTACTTTCATATTAGTTTGATTTTTGGTTGTTAGTTTTTAAATTGAGTTTTGTTTTCGTTTGTGTTTTTGAGATACTTGAAACCTTTAATTTGTTTGTTTTTGTTGTCCTTCGCCTATAGAGATATGGAAGCCGTTGTTAATGTCGATTCTTACCTGAAACTCTCCTGGCGATGGGCCTGGCTCGCCAAGCGATGAGGAAAATGTTGTCAGTGTTGATTCTTACTTGTTCTCCGAACAAGTAAGAATAAACATAGCCTTTTTGAGACCGGAATAATCTCGTGAGGCGATGGTGAAGCAGTTTTCAGTGATTTTCCATAAGCTCACAAGATGATGTGATCATCTCGCTAGACGATGGTGAAGCCGTTTCAGCGATTTTCCTATAGCTCGCCAGGCGGTGCGACTTTCTCTCCAGTCCCTACTACCTTCATCCTGCTGAGAACCCCAGGTGCATTCCTCGTCACACTAGTGATGAATGGGAACAATTATGACACCTGGAGCAATAAAATGAGAAGAGCACTTCTCACCAAGGACAAGATCAAATTTATCAACGGCAAGATCAGGGTGCCAGCGAAAAGCAATGATCTCTACGAAGCGTGGGAACGATGTAACAAAACTGTGGTTTCTTGGATCGCTGGCTCCCTTGCATCGGAGATAGCACAGAGCATCGAGAACGTCGAGAACGCCTTCGATCTATGGAACGAACTCAAGAATCAATTTTCGAAGGGAGATGCTTTTCGAATGTCTGATTTAATGCCAGAAATACACTCTATTAAACAAGGAGAAATTAGGAACATCAACTCATACTACACAAATCTTAAGGTGATTTGGGAGGATCTTGAGACTCTTAGGCCGATCAACGCTTGTGCATGTGGAGTAGTAGACGCCAACATCAACAAACAATGTGAAGAAGAGTACGTGATATGCTTCTTGAAAGGTCTCAACGACCAATACATTACTGTCAAGACACAAATCATGATGATGGAGACATTAACAGGAATTAGCAAGGTGTTTTCCCTAACCTTGCAGCAAGAAAGGAAATTGAATGGAAACGTTTTGGGTGAAATCCCTAAAAGCGGGGCTAATGGCGAATGCGAGGATCGAGCGAGAACTTTCAAGGAAGAGGAAATAATAATTCACGAGGAAGGGGACGTGGTAGATTCCTTGGAAGAAGCTACAACAACAACTTTAGCAAAGTATGCACCTATTGTGGGAAACAAGGACACACAATTGAAGCTTGCTATTTCAAACATGGCTTCCCATGGGGTTTCAAATTACGTGACAAAGAGGGCTCTCACGAACAACGCAACAAGCAAGCAACCAACACGCATGATGAGAATGCAACACCTCAAGCAAATGAATCATCTGTAAAGCATCACGCCGAGATGTGTACTAGAAGCTTATGGCGTTCTGAGCAAGAATGGAGATGGAGGAACTATCCAAGCACACCACGTGATATCATCCAACATGACACAAGATTCATTAGGTAAAATCATGTACACTCTCTGGATTGTGGATACAGGGGTCACATATCATATATGTAATAGTTTATCCTTGTTTTATTCATATCATATTAGGATTCCTAATGGAACAAGAACCTATGCTAAATATGCTAGAACTATCAAGTTTAACTCTTATTTGATTCTTCATAATGTGTTGTATGTGCCTGAATTTGGTTTCAATCTCATTTCTAGTTATAAGTTGTCTCACTACTTGAAGTGTTAGATATTTATTTATGATGATGATTGTACTATACAGGAAAAGTCTACATTGAGGACGATTGGGCATGCTAGACAACATAAACTGCCATTTCTTATTAGTAATACTAGAAGTAAGAATGCATTTGATCTAATACACATGGACCTATGGGGACCTTTCTCTACCCCATCTGTCCATGGTCACTTGTATTTTCTTACTGTTGTGATTTTTTTACAAGACATACATGGATATTCCTCATGAAAAACAAGTCTGATACAAGAGATTTGATCAAGAACTTCATCAACATGCCTACACACTCAATTTGGAGTTCTTGTGAAGAGCATTTGGGTGATAATGGACAAGAATTTATGGTGATGATTTCTACCTTTGCAATCTGATGTTTGATTCCCCATTAGTTATCGTTAATTTTGAGATTTGTTTCATCAATTTGTTCTCTTGGTTTTTAGTTGTGATTATTTGTGTGTTGTGAAGTTCAATTAATGAGTTTAAATTCTACTTTTTGGTGACTACTGTGAACCCTAGCTTAATATGTCTTCCTCAATGTTCATGGTTGATCCAAAAAGTTTAGTTGAGAATGTGTGTTGAGGTTAAAAAAAAAATTGTTTCAAATTATTCTCTAAAAATTCAAAAGCCAAGTAGCAACAAAAAAAAGTAAAAAAAAAATTGAAAAAATAAAATAAAAAAATAGTGGCAAAAAAAGGTGTATATTAGTAAAAAAAGGTACTACTAAGGGTAAAATTGTCCAAAACAACTCAGAAAATTCTGCAAAAAGTCTATAAAATTTCTCTAAAATCATTTTTGATCTTCTGAATTTTTTTTTTGGAATTTTTGGACTTCATTTGCGGTATTTTTCTCTAAACACACAAATATTACACTTTTTAGTCTATTTTCGTCATATCGTGAGTCGGTCTTTGTCTTTTTTGGCATTCTTTTGAGTCTTCTCTCTTTGTTATTTGTTTCTTATGTGTCTTTAAACTTCTTTAAGTTTTGTCCTAGAGTTTCAAGTTGTCTTTTTTGGCCTCTTGTATGTTAATCTTTATTATTTGTTTTGTCATAACTTCTCTAAGTTTACCACAAGCTTGATAAGCGATTTAACTGGTTCTTTTAAGAGCTCAAGAGCGACACTTTTAGGGAGTGGTAAAAGGCAAGAGATTATATCATTAAAAAAAAGCCAATTGAGTGACAAACACGAGTGATCATTATTGAGTGTAAACACTAAGGTGTGTGGAGATGTCCTTTTTATTTATTTGCTTTATTTTGTTCTATTATTGTTGTGATCTTAGTGAGTGGTGAGGACTTTTACTCTTGTTACTTGTTTTATCATTTGGTACTTGTTAGCTTTTTGG
Source organism: Oxytropis ochrocephala (assembly GCA_020916435.1). Classification (NCBI taxonomy): domain Eukaryota; kingdom Viridiplantae; phylum Streptophyta; class Magnoliopsida; order Fabales; family Fabaceae; genus Oxytropis; species Oxytropis ochrocephala. The sequence continues at coordinate 52,432,526 of CM037089.1, forward strand.
AATCATGAATAGATGTTTGGACTATAAACAAGAATGTGTTGCAAAAACTCTAAAGAAGTATAAGGTTGGTGATTTGCTCCGGAAGATGCATGAGAGGTATGAAGAGAATATGAGACAAAAAGATAGAAAGTTTAAAAAAGAAAGGAGCTATGAGAGGAGAGATAGAGAAAAAGAGAGAAAACATGGGGATTATTTGAGAGAAAATGAGTTGAAAGAAAAAGTGAGCATTCCAAACTTTAATGGGAAGAGTGACCCCGAAGCGTATCTTGATTGGGAGCTTCAAGTAGAACAATTTTTCTCTTGTTGTGATGTTAGTGAAGAACAAATGTTGAAGTTGGTTGTGGCGAGTTTAGAGATTATGGTCTTATTTGGTGGGATCAAGAAAAAAGCTTAGGAGGAATTGTGAACTTGCTCTTAGTGAAAAGTGGAAAGATTTGAAGACCATGATGAGGAGGAGACATGTTCCTTCTTATACCCATAAGGAGTTGCGTGAAATATTGCATAGGTTTACTCAAAGAAGTAAAAGTGTTAGTGAGTACTTTGAGAAGTTAGAGGTGGCTATGACTAGAGCTAATGTGGAGGAGAATTTGGAGGATAACATGGATAGGGTTCTTGATGGTCTAAATGACGATATAAGGGAGCAAGTTGAGCGTCACCATTTTGTAACAATTGAAGATATTGTCCACCAAGCTATTAAGGAGGAAAGACAATTGCAAATAAAAAAGTTCTATAAGAAATCCCCTTCAAATTATTACTCTTCAAGTTGGAAGAACAATTCCAAGAAGGAGGGGTCTCCACTCAAAAGATAAGTTGTTGCAACCTCCAAGGGTAAAGGTACAATTTCTAACTCTTCTTCTTTGAACCCTAAGTTAAAGAACATGAAATGTTTTAAATGCTTAGAGTATGGGCACATTGCATTAAATTGCCCAACTAAGAGAATCATGGTCTTGAGACAAAATTGGTGCATTAATTCACAAGAGATTGAATGTAAGAAAAATCATCAAGAGGGAGATTTTCTCATGGTTAATAATTTTTTTGGAGTCTATGAGAATGATTCACAAAGAAATAATATTTTCCAAAATAGGTGTCTCATTCTAGGAAATATATTTTCTTTGATAGTTGATGGAGGTAGTTCTGCAAATGTTGCTAGCACTAGGTTAGTGTCAAAGCTTAATCTTGAAACTACTCCACATCCTAATCCATATAAAGTGCAATGGTTAAGTAATCATGGAGAATTAGAGATAAATAGACAAGTCAAGATATGATTTTCCATTGATAAGTATTGTGATGAGGTTCTATGTGATGTAGCACCCATGGAGGCTAGCCACATATTGCTAGGGAGACCTTGGAAATTTGATAGGAAAGTTATTCATGATGGTGAATCCAAAATATATACTTTTGTTCACAATAGAATCAAATTCACTCTTCACCCTGTTAGTCCAAACAAGGCTAAAGAAGACATGTTGGCTTTGAAACTTAAAATAGAAAAAGAGAAAGAAGAGTTGAAAGAAAATGAAAAGGAGTGTGCTAAAAGAGAGACAAAGAGAGAAAATAAAAGCAATGAAGAGAAAGAAGTAGGGAATAATAAAAATCTCTTAAAAAGGGAGATTGAGATCAATAGAGCGTTGTTGGTAAGACCTATGCTTAAACTTGAAGTTCCATTTCACTATTTTTGTTCTTATGCTAATAATTTTCCTTATGTTGTTGATCTTTTTTTGAGCATGCATAGGGGTGTCTATTCAAGAGAGGTGCCCCATGGTTTGGTGCCTTATGGTGCTACTCCTAATTTCCATGTTTCCAAGGAAAGCAGTATGCTTGAAGAGGTTGATTCCAATGAAGTTTCTTTTGGTTTGATTCCTTGCACATGTGTAAAATCAATTATGCTTTCTAAATTCATGATGAAAAAAATTTATTTTGAATTGCTTAAGTTCTGTTTTTCCCGTGTGTTTGAAAATCTTGCAAATTTGATTATGGAATGGTTTAACTTGTGTCTATTGCCAAAGTTTGAAAATAAGAGTCATCGGGTTGGGTCAATTCTTACTCCAACCTTTATAGGAGAAAGACACAATGTTGTTATTTCAATGCTCAAGCAAAGAAAGGTAAATTTGTTTATAGGTATCTACTCCAAAAGGTATAAATTTCTTCCTAGCTTTTACTTTTCATTGTCTACTTTTGCATGGAGTTGGATGTTGCTTATCTTTGTCAAATGTATTGATTTTTCCCAATTTCCATTTGATCCTGGAGGTATGTTGGTATTGATTTGAGTTTTTCTTTCTTCATGTAGGACACAACGGAAATCAAATTCGAGGTCGAATTTCTTCAAGAAGGAGGGAATGTTATGGACGCAAAAAGCACAGAGTTTAAAGACTTGGCACTTGGACCGATGTCTTTTAAATTCTCTTGTAGTTGAGATTTTATAGGAATTTAAAATTGTAATAAGCCATATATTTTTAGGCATGTTATTTCCCTTTCTTAGAAGCCTAATTGTGTAAGGCTTAGTTTGAGCTTGAATTGGGCTTCTAGTTGTTATGTTTTCTTTTTAGTGAGCCCACAACCTATTCTCTATATATAGGTGTGGTTTTGCAAGTTGTAAAAACCTTTGATCATATTTTTAATTTGAGTGGAATTAGCACAAGTGCTCTCTCTGGGGTTCTTATTTGAACAGTCTTTGGATCTTATCAAGAGCTTAGGGTTTTTGTGGCGATCCAATCATGAGGATTATCATATTTCCATGAAAGATGTGGCTTCTCTTCACCACATAGTCATCTCCTGTTTTCTCCATCTTTTGATTTTATTCTCTTTTGTGTCTTTATTTACTTATTCGTCTTGTTTTGTATTTGATTATGGAACGATCCGTTGATTTGAGTGAATTAGTAACAACAATTCACGTCAACCATGAGAAAGGAATTATGCATAAAAGAACCTGTGTTGAGACTCTCAACAAAATGTTATGGCAGAAAGGAAGCACAGAAACATACTTAATGTGACTAGGGCTTTAATGTTTCAGTCACGTTTGCCAAAGGTGTTCTAGTCTTATGATGTCACGGTTTTGGTTCAACTCTCTCATGGTTTTGCTTCAGTGGTGGTGCAGGACAAGTCTCGCTATGAAGTTCTACATCATCATATTCTTGGTTTACAATATCTGAGAGTCTTTGGATGCCTCCGTTTTGCTTCAACTCTCTCACAAGGCAGAAACAAACTTGATCCTAGAGAAATGAAATGTGTTTTACTTGGATACAGGCCAGGGATCAAAGGATACATCCAAATGGACCTAAAAAGCAGATAAATTTTTATCTCTGGGAATGTTGTCTTCTATATATGAAGACACATTTCCCTCATCTCACTTCACCACCACCAAACATATCTCCAGAAAGTCCCCTTAGTACCAACAACACACTTCAAACACCACCAAACATATCACCAGAAAGTCCCTTAGTTGCCAACCAACTGATACACCAACCATTACACCAAACACTGCCCTCACCAATACACCAGAAAACTCAGATACAACCACCCTATAAAGACCAGTCTGAACCATCAGACCTCCCATTCATTATAATGACTACATATGCAACACTACTCTTCACCAGTTCCAAGAATCTATATCCCATTCAATCTGTGATTGGTTATGCGAAACTCATGCCATCCTACAAGAAAATTGCCTTTTTCATATGTTCTCTCATTGAGCCAACTACTTACAATCAAGCCTCTAGGTCTGCGTTCTGGAATCAAGCCATGAAATAAGAACCGAGAGTTTGGGAACAAAATCAGACATGGGAATTGACATCTCTCCCTCCAAGGAAGAAAGCAATAAGGTGTAAGTGGGTATACAAGATCAAGTACAAGGTCGATGGGTCCATAGAGAGGTACAAGGCCAGATTAGTAGCCAAAGAGTACACTCAAAACGAAGGCATTGATTACTCGGACACCTTTCCACCTATTTCCAAGATGACAACAGTGCGACTACTCTTAGCCATCGCTACAAGTCAGTCTTGGCACCTACAACAGCTCTATGTAAACAATGTGTTTCTCCATGGTGAGCTAGATGAGGAAGCTTACATGGACAATCCTCAATGATACAATTCACAGTCTGCCAATCAAGTATGTAGATTACTGAAGTCATTATATGGTCCTAAGAAAGAAAGTAGGCAATGGTTTGAAAAATTATCTACATTCCTCATATTCCTTGGCTATAAACAATCTCATTCTGATCACTCTCTTTTTACAAAATCTATTACTGGAAGGTTTACAATATTACTTATCTATGATGATGATTTAATTATGGCGGGATTTGACATGGATGAAATTAATTCTGTCAAACGCAAATTGAACAATGCTTTTAAGATCAAAGATTTGGTTTCCATGAGGTACTTCCTTGGCATTGAAGTTGCCAGAAATTCCACTGGAATATCTATCTATCGGTAAAATATGCACTTGATCCGCTTGGTGAAATCGTTTTGTTGGGATAAAACCCACACCTATGATCAAGTCTCCTCACTTAGTCTCTAATCAAGTCTCCTCACTTAGGCTCTGCTGAAGATTCTGCTACTGTAGACGCTAGCAGCTATCGTCGCCTCATTGGAAAACTTCTTTATCACAACACCACAAGACCTGACCTGAGTTTTTCTGTGCAAAAATTAAGCAGTATATGGCCAACCCTAAAGAAAAACATTTACAAGCTTCACATCGTGTACTTAGTTACATCAAGAACGCTCTTGCTTAAGGGTTGTTTTTCCCAACATCTTCTATTATGCAACTGAAAGCATTCGATGGCTTCAGTTGGGCAACGCGTGTGTTGCCACAAGGAGATCTGTCATAGGCTTTTGTGTGTTCCTTGGGGACTGTCTAGAGCTGTTAATGGACCGGGCTCGGGCCGGCCCGCCCAGGGCCATTGGGCCAAACAGTGTATACGGGCAGGGTTGGGCCGGCTCAATATTTTAATGGGCTGCAAAATGTAAGGCCCAAGCCCGCCCAACACCATCCCATGGGCCGGCCCAATGGGCAACAAACCATTGGCTTTTTAAAATTTTAACTATATGAAGTCTTGGATTTAACACATTAACTTTAAAGAGTCACATAAACATTTCACATAAGAATCACTAAAGACATAATGTTCATTATAATCAAACATTAATCAACAATATGAAGTACTGGATTACTAGCATCAATCTCAATCTTTGTTTTCACTTCTATGACTTCAACAAAAATTGCAAGTTTAAGAGCAACACAAAACAACCAAGTTTAATCGTTTACCAATACCACACAAAATGGTTACAACATGATTATGATGAAAACCACAGAAAAGGTATGGCCTTTTCCACAATCTGAAAAGTGTAAATCACAGAGAAGGTATTGTCCTGTTTGACAATTAGAAAGAAAAAAAACGACACCTACACTACATATCATGAAGTGAAATTGAAAAAAAAATAAAAGTTGATGGTAGAGGAAGCTTGGAGTTGGTGCGTCTGTGAGTGTGAGTGACTCTGGTCTCTGTGACTATGAGAAAGAGAAGAGATTGAGGGTTTGTGAGAATGAAATGAGAGCCCGTGGCTTGAGACGAGTTGAGTGGGAGAATAATAGGGTTTCCAATTTGGGTTTGAAATTTGAAGAAAAAAATATAAAAAAGAAACAGGCTTGCCCGAAGCCCATGGGCCAGCCCGACCCGACCCAATTATATCATCGGGCTAATTGGGTCGGGCCAAAAAATACGATTGATTTTGGGCTACTATTTTTAAAGCCCAAGCCCAACCAAAAAATCGGGCCGCTAGGCCCAAATTGACAGCTCTAGGACTGTCTCATTTCATGGAAATCAAAGAAGCAAACCACAGTATCTAAATCATCCACTGAGGTAGAGTACTGTGCTCTGGCCTCCACTGTTTGTGGGCTTCAATGGCTCACCTACATTCTACAAGACTTCTCCCTGCCTGTTATTACTCCTGTCTTGTTATATTGTGATAGCCAATTTTTGAGACACATTGCTCCCAATTCTAGCTTTCATGAAGGAACTAAACACACTGACATTGATTATCGTGTGGTTCATGAAAAACTACAAGCACATCTGTTCCATCTTCTTCCTATGCCTTCATCATCTCAACTGGTTGATATTCTTACAAATGCTTTAGATCCACAACCATTTACAACATATTTGTCCAAGCTTGGAGTACTCCACGTCCACGCTCTAGCTTGAGGGGGGTATTGGAGTATATAAATAATAATTCATTGTTAGTATGATAACTATAGTTAGATAGAAGTAAACTAGTGTTAGGTAGTTAACCATGTTTCTATTATTCTGTTACAATTGGTTGTATTTTTTAGGGTATAGTTAGACCCAATTCTGTTAGGTTAGTTTTCCTTATCTCACCTTGTATATGTACTCCAAACTTAGTCATTCAATGCAAGTATCATTTCACAATTTGGGAATTATATTCTTTTATGGTATCAGAGTAGAGAAATTTGCTCTGCGTGCCAATCGTTTCCCTCACCACAAAGCTCACATCGGTCAACAATGGTGGAAATGCTTACACAAACTGAAGAACCCGGTGAAACCCAACAAACGCAGAAAAACGAAGGACAATCCAAACACCCTGTTTTAACCCTAACCAGTCCCTATTAGCTTCATCCCGCTGAGAACCCTGGCGCAGTGCTCGTCATATGGTTGAGAATTGAAATTTGAATTACATATGGTTGAGAATTGAAATCTGCTTATCTCTTGTCTAGGAATAGTCATTGGTATTCCTAATCATAGGATAGTTATTGTTATTACTGCTTATTTCTTTTTAAGGTCACCTAAGGAATTGGGGATTTTTATTAGAAATAAAGGTTCTTTTACCTAAGAAATTAGGATTAGAATAATTATAACAATTGGACCATAGCTCATAAAATAAGTTCAATAACATGTTTGATTGGTTAGATATAGGAGTCAAGTAAATTGAAGCTCGTCCCCAATGTTTTTTTAATTAATTCAAATTCAAACTTGCGTTCTTGTTATCATTATAAATTAAAATCCCTAAAAATATTTACTATTTTTCACTTTTATTTCTTGTCAAACCAATCCAAATTAGCAATATTATTAAAGTCGTACCGGTCATCATGCTGGTCAAGGCACTGGTTCACTGGTTCTCTGGTCGGGCCGGCTGGTCTTTGGTCGGCTCGTATGAGTCAGACACTTTTAAAAAGTACTAAAAATAGATATGATATGTAAAAATTTATAACTAAAAATCAGGAAAAAAAATCTCACCACAAAATTAACACAAGTCTTCAAATTTCAAGTCTTCAATTTCCAAAACCCTACCCTACCGGTCGGTCGGACCGGCTGGTTCACCGGATTTCTAATTGAGCCGGGCGACTCAACTGGTTTGTGTGCAGTTCCGTTTTAACATGCAAGTCGTGCCGGTAACCCCACCGGAATCTGGTCCGACCGGTCCGACCGAGCGATAGGGTAGGATTTTAATAACACTGCAAATTAGTCCATTTTCAATTTAGAAGTTAAATTGTTAAACTAATATTTAACTGCAGTCCTTGAGTTCGACACTCAGTATTATCGATTTTATTACTTGTAACGATCTGGTATACTTGGCGCGATCCTATCAAGTTTTTGGAGTCGTTGTCGGGGACTCCCAAATTTTTATTAGCTTAATTTTTAATTTCTTGATTGAATCTTAGTTTCTGTAATTTTATTTTATTTTATATTTATCTATTAATCGCTTACTTTTGCTCTAACTTTGTTTATGCGAGGCACTGCCTCAGCTGACCTTCTTTTTGATCCTGAAATTGAAATAACTGCAAAAGCTAATCAAAAGGCTACAAGAGAAAGGCTACTCAAAAAAGAGAAGCAGTAACAGAAGAAGCAATTGTGTCTGAGGTTCCTGTGACCCACTAGTTAGACACCTTCTTAGAGACTATGGTAATCGTGACACAATTAGTTAGAGCTTACCGATTGCTCATCAACCAGTTACCGCCAATAAGTATGAGATCAATCTAGGACTAATCTGTAAATTGAGGGAGAAGCAATTTGATGGAAGACCATGTGAAGTTGCAAACAAGCATCTCACCAATTTTTCACAACTATGTGAAATAGTGCAAGTGGATGGTAATATTGACGAAGCTAAGAAACTGAGACTTTTTCCATTCTCTCTAAAGGATGAAGTCAAAGAGTGGTTTGATTCGCAACCTGAAGGTAGCATCACTACATGGAATGCTCTTGAAGATAAATTCCTTTAATGATTTTTCCCTCCTTCCATGTTCATCATTAAGTAGAGAGGAGAAATCAACAGTTTTGACAAAAAAGAGGGTGAGCCTCTCTATGAGAGTTACAAAAGATTCAAGATCACATCGAAGGCTTGCCTGAATCATGGTTTTGATGACCATCAGCAAATGCAAATCTTTTGTACTGGGTTGAGACCAAATGCCAGAATGATTCCTTGGCGGCTCATGATAGAGGATGTACATCTAAAAGATGCCTCCTTGACTTAGATGCTCAGACTACAATCTTGAAGCTCTTTAGTTTCTCAGATTCATCCTTAACATTCACAAACTAAAGTTTGAAAGATGAAAATTCAAAGTGACGCGAGAAATAAATTATAGAGTTCGGAACCTCCTTGTAACATCCCCAAATTTGCTAGGTTCTTGTGTGAATGAATGATTAGCGATAATTTGAATAAATCATTGCTAATAAAATTGTTGGTAATCTTTCTAATTAATCATGGAGTTGTTTGATCATTGCGGGAAGTAATAGATGATTGTCTTACTTTGCCTAATTGAATGGTTAAGCAATGTATTTGAATGCATTATATGTTAGTTTAATTACATTGTGCGGTGCATTAGTAACTATGGGGTGTAACTAGCTTAAGGGTATAGTAGGAATTACACTTATTTTTAAAACACCCTCGGCTGGACCCAAAGACATATTTACTCTCTTCACACAAAAAAAACACAACACACACACACACACACACACTCACATTGTGACAAAAGCAAATATTTACTCTCTTCACACAAAAACACAGACACAAAAAAACACAACACACACACACACTCACATTGTGTGACAAAAGCAGAATTTTGAGAGGAGGGAGAGGAGGGAGAGAGAGAGAGAGAGAGAGAGAGAGAGAGAGAGAGAGAGAGAGAGAAGAAAGGAGAGGAAATAAACTCAAACCCTCACACTCTACACACTCAATCTTCTTCTTCCACTGACTTCACTATAATGGAGGGTAGATTCAGCTAGTTCATCTTCATCTCCTTTAGGAGTGGGGAGCCTTGGGTTGCGAATTCAAAGTTTTGCGGTAACTCTTGGTTGTTTGCAACATCACATTTGTTTGCTTGTTGTTGTTCTCTTCACTTCAAGGTGAGTTGTTCACGAATTTATGTGTCGTTTGATGTCCTAGCTGTTTGCATGTTGTTGATTATGGTATTTGGTGATGCAATATGCTAAATTCGAGTCATTAAAACTCATTGGAAAACCGTTATTTTTGAATTGTACCGTGTGATGGTGTAATTCTTATACTTGGGGTTTGATGTTTCATTGACGATTGATGGCTTGAATCTGGTTATTTGAAGTGATTATTGTGGCTGTAAGTAAGTTGGGTTAAGTTAGAGATTGGGCGGAACGAGTATCGGAATCAAACAAAATAGTTAATTTCGCGAAAACATGAAATTTTTCATTGTCGTCAAACAGGCCCGACCGTGCGTTTGGTTTTGTTGCTCAGGTTGCATTTTTTTTTTTTTGCAGTGAGCCCAGAACGTGCGCCTGTGAGCCTGGACCGGGCCCCTATTTCTATCCCACTTTTCAAAACTTGTCTAAAGCTATTCCTTTTGATTCCAAACCTCTTCCAATACCTTCCTCAACCTCCCCCAATGTTGTATGAATAATTATACTTCACTTATTGTTATTTTTGAAATGTAGATTGATTGACATTCAAGTTATATTCATTGTTTATATACCGTATAGTTTACCAACGAGAGAGAATACATAATCTACCCTAAACCCTAAACCCTAACCAAATTAATAATGAAAATGTTGGTTGACGACCTCAAGATGTAGCATATTAGGGGAGGGAAGTCATGAGCCCAAAACCTAGGCTTGTTCCATGTTTGCTCGTTAATCAGATATTAGGGAGGGGGTTCACTGGGAACTGTGTAGTGGTTTTCCGGTGTTATTCTAAGCCATGATATGTGTAGCTATTCAGACTTGGGCTACGAGTAAAAGATGAATAAAATACTGTGATTTTTGTTGTGAAGGGTCACGAAAGCTCACTGAGATTTTATCTCATTGTTTGTGTTTGTGGTTTTTACAGAGAAATAGGGAAAAACAAAAGAAAAGAAGAGTGAGTAGCAGCTGTGCTATCTATGGAGTCTTGTAGGATCTTGGAGTTCTTCTTATTATGTGGCATAATTTCCTAGTTTGTTATGTACTAGTACTTAGATATTATAACTTAGACTTGTTCCCAAGTTGTGTATCGTTATTTGAATTCTATTTTGCGACGTTGAACAATAGGTAGCAAATGACTTTGAACCTATGGTTGAATGTTGTTGTGTAATCCTTTTAAGCACTTTGGATGTTTCAAAAAGAATTGTTGGATGAGTTCTCATCTATGTTTAGATTTGTTCAATGTCTTGATTTAGAATTTGTACTCTGATGTATGTTGAATATGTGTGTTCCGATATTTCTTCCAAGGTTGAAATATTAGGGTGTTACATTTTCGTATCAGAGCCGTGATAACTCATATTTATTTGATTTATTTATATCCTTATTACTTAAATTAGCGTAAGTTCTCAAGTAATATTCCTGGTAATATAAGTATTTAGATAAAAGAAGGGTTAGAGGCTAATTTAATATCATTTGGCACTTTTGGTGCCCTTGTGAATGTTTTAATGTTTTGTTAGTGTTGCAGCGGTAAGCGATATAGCGCTACATGACGAGGGCCAGCTGAGGATCAAAAGAAAAGTTACATTTTGGCGCCTATTGCTTTATGGAAAGTCAGCGTATCCTCACACTAAAGGTGACGCGACGACGCCTCCATTGGCTAGCGTGGACACTTGTCCACTTGTTATTGAAGGATCACTTTTGGTTTGTGAGGTATTCTAGTCCACCTTTTCGAAAGCTACTTTAAGTTGTGCTTATTCTTTGGGGATTGCATTTAATTTTTAGTGTTTAAAGTCTTAGCACTTAGTGAAAATTTTACTTTGGTGTTTTGTTCTCTGGTATTACAGCAGGAAACACTATAGTGCATGCCCAGATCCAGTCCACCAGAATTTGAGTTGGATCAAAACCTGAAAGAAGATTCAGAAGGTTAAGAAAACTTCAAAGATTACAACAACGGAGACCAACCATGTCTGATCACGCTGGTTTTGGTAGAGGTACAACTCATGGTGGAAGGAAAAATTCCCAATCTGGTGGGAGAACTAACTCCCAACATGGTGGAAGGACAAATTTCAGAGGTGGCAGAAGCACTAGAGAAGGTAGATCTGAACATGGTGGCAGAACTGAGCTTGGTAGTGGTCCAATTCATGGAGGAAGAGGACCATATACTCAAACTCTGTCCTTGCATGATCAAGAATACTGGTACAGAGAGCAATTTATAAATCAAGGTCCAAGAGAAATGGTAAATGATAGAGACTGACCTATGAGAGACTATGCCGTGTTTGATCCTCAAACCATGCAAACCAGCATAGCAAGACCTGCTCTGCATACAACTCATTTTTAATTCAAACCCATGATGTTCCAAATACTTCAAACTTTGGGACAATTTGGAGGGTCTCCTCAAGAAGATCCATATTCACATTTAAAACAATTTTTGGAAGTCTATAGTAACTTCCTCATTCTTGGTGTTAGTGAAGATGCCTTTAGATTAAAACTTTTTCAATATTCCTTGAAGGATAGAGCTAAGTTCTCGTTAAATTCTTTGCAACCTAACTCTATCCATATACTTGGAATGAAATGGCAAAAAAAAATTTGGCAAAATATTTTCTACCAAACAAAAATGTCAGAATAAGGAATGATATTACTTCTTAAGGATTGTGGCCTTGAAGCATGTGAGAAAATGGGATTGCAAGTTCTTTTGTGTGGCTTTTTGGTTCTCATTAATTTGCCTCTATATCAAGGCTTTTTCTTTAGGAATTAATGATTGTTGTGCGAAAAAGTGATGTGCAACTATACACAGTCGCAACAAGTAATAAAGAGTAAGTAAAGATCACTCCCAATAGGATTGTTGAGTTATTTTCTATAATTAAATTAGTAATTAGCTGGTGAGTAAAACAAGTAACAAAAACAAGTTGTAGAATCATTAATGTCATCAACATAAAAGTACAAAAACAAATAAAATAAATGATAAGTAGAAATTCAGAATGAGAATAGTTGGAATGTCATTCACTATGTAATTCATTAAAAACAGTTTAATGTTCTGTTTGACGTTATAGCGTTGAGTGTTGTAGCATTTGATGTGTTCCTTTCGGTCACTAACGTCAGAGTTTCGTTACAAGACTCTTATGTCTAAGTTCTAAATAAGTTCACCCCTGTATATTAAGCTCCCACAGTATTCACCCTATGAACTATGTTTTCCTATGTCTAGGTTTAAACATGGATTGTTCTAAGTGAAGGAAACAACCACTCACCCACATTAATCTTTGAGTTCGATTTATAGACCATGTCTCAACATATAAATGTACCTATATTTCGCTGATCAATTCTAAAATAAGCATTGGAAGAAGTTTCAAGCAAGGGTTAATTAAAAAGCTAACATCACACATTACATTAAAACTATTAAAAAGTCATTACAAAGCTTTAAGCATCCAACTACAAGAGAATTAGTTCATGATGAGCAATTAACAACACAAGAAATAAAGCATAAAGGTGTTACCTAAAGTCATAAAACCGAAATCACAAAGACATGGAAAATACTCCAAATGATGACAGCTCCTGTGACGTTACATCGTCACTCACAGAATCGCCTGACGTGAAAATGGAGCTTGGATGAAAATGGAGTGTAAGAGAGTTGTTTCTAACTCTCCTATCTTCAGACCAGAAACTCCAAGATCAAGAAGATGAAGGTTGAGACTTCTCTATATAGAAAATATCTTCTAAAAAGGTTGACAAGCCATCCCATCAACTATTTTTATCCTCCATTACAAACTAGACAAGTGTCCCATAAAGCAAAAGGTGGGTGACACTGCAGGAAAAGTTATGAACTGCTCTGCAGTGATCGACCACACGCAGCAAACCGCTTTTTTCTCTCTCATCACCGCAGCGAGCAACGCTACAACGTCTGATGCTATAGCATACTGAACAAACACATTATAACACGAGATGGGGCACCAAAGTGCCAAATGATCACAAATCAGTTTCTAACCCTCTTTTACAATAAACAACATATAAATTACTTAATTAAACAACAATATTGCTTAAGAGCTTGCATTAATTTAAGTAATAATCAAGGATACTGGTAGATTACCAAGCTCTCTAGCAATCAAATCAGCAACATTGGCTCTAACTTTATTTCTATCATTTAGGTTTGCATGATATAAAGAAGGACCTATACTTTAGTTTTCTCCATTAAAATATTGTTTTTCAACATGCCATTTTGTTGTCATGTTTTATATTCTAGGGAAAATAAGATCTTATATATTTTTCTTAGTGCTAGAGCATCCTCTTATCGAAGTACCTACTTTCTTAATTTGTTATTTAATTGGTCCTTTCATGTTATCTCTTACTCCTCCTATCTCTTTTATATAAGCAAAAACATGGTTAAATTTTTAGTCTCTTTTATAAGCAAAAGTTAACTACTTTTACTATATTTAATGCTATTGTTCCATCTATACTCATAATTTAATTGAGTACTAGTTGACAATAAAGTCAAATAAAAAGTTCTTTTCATTAAATATTAAAAAGGTTAGTTTAGTAAATTTAGTTAACTTTTTGTAAGAAAACTAGACAATTAATTGTGGTTAACTAATTTTCTTAATCACTGTGAAAGTAGTTAATTTTGCTTATAAAAGAGACCGGAGGGAGTATATTTTAATTTGGTCTTTTAAGTATCATCTAGTTTCATTCTGATCCTTTGTGTGGTGTTATTGATTAACCTCAAAAAAAATATAAATAGGGGAACTATTTGAACTAAACAACAACTTAGGGACCTATTTGAAACTAAATACAAACTTAGTGGACCAAAATAAAACGACTAAAAATAATTGCCACATCATTTTTTCAAAAAAACATTAGAGAGAAAAAATAAAATAAAATAAAATAAACGACACGTCATTATATATATTCAATGTCAGTAGGTGCTACATCAGCACTTAACTGACACATCATCAACAGTAAGGCAGATAGAAGGAAAGGACTTAAGTGTGGCGTTTTTGAGATTTGAGGGACCAAACTGGGAAAAAAAACAATTAAACGACTAAAGCAGAACAAATAAATAACTTAAAGGACCAAAAGTCACTAGTGCAAAAATGACTTTAGACAGCACCATTTAATATCGGTTGTTTAAACAACCGATACTAAATGTAGACGCGGTGGCAATTTTGAAATTAAATGGAAGTTTTCAATTTTCACGCTTACATTTAGTATCGGTTGTTTAAACAACCGATACTAAATGTGTGTCTCAAACACATTTAGTATCGGGTTTTTAGTCAACCGATACTAAAGGTTACGTCTAATTTTTCCAAACGCGTTCTCTAGTCTCACTCTCTCTACACTCACGAATCAGTCACACAAACACAACGCTCTCTCACTCTGAACGACTTGTCTTCCTCACACGACTCCCTCTCACCGTTCTCTCGCCGTCGCCGTTCTCTCGCCGTCGCCGTTCTCATCTTTCGTCTTCCTCACTCACGTCTCTCTCTCACTCACGGCGCTCTCTCACAAAACCCTAAGTTTTCAGAACGGCGCTTTCTCACGAAACCTAAGTTTTCAGAACGACGCTCTCTCGCCGACAAGGATAATGGTACTCTCCCTCTCCCTTTCGTCACCCTTTTCTCTCTCTTAAAACCCTAATTTTGCTTTTGATGGATTTTTCACAGATCTGGTCTGTTTCTGCAAAACCCTAGTTACAAATCTGGTAGATTGCTACGACGGAGTAATCGCCGGGAAAGTGTCAGGACGGAAGTGGAAGCCGGTGAGACAGAGGCGTGCGTCGGCGGTTCATGTGAGCAGGAAGGGAACGACGTTTGAAGAGAGGGAAAAGGAGATTTCTTGTTGTTGAGCTTCTGGTTGTGGTTCTGAAGTTGAAATTGATTTCTCACTCATTGTTTAGCTTCTGGTTCTGATTTTCAATTCTTATTCCAATTTTCCCTAATTCCAATTTTTTCAGTTTTCCCTAATTCTAATTCTGGTGCTACGTGTGTTTCCTCTTATTGCTCATGGAAGGAGGGAAGTAAGTTGTGCTTCATTTCTGCAAAATGACACAAGTGAAGGGTATAATATGTTATGATGATGGTTGTTATATACAGGGTTCTATTTAACATTATGCAGAGAGAATCAATAATGTTGGGATGTGCAAGGAAGGGCTTCAAGGATCATTCAGGACGTGTCGAATTTTAAGGACGACTCGTTTTTCTTGCCGTCTGGTGATGCTTGGAATGTTTCAGGTGTGTATTAGTCAATTAGATGAGGGAATTCCACACTACACTTGCCACTGAGATATAATGATACCTATGACCACGAAGTTTCACAATACAAAGGAAATGTGAGACTTATGAAGTGTTCTCATTCTGGTGATTTTGTGTCTGTACTTTGTTTAATATTTAGCTGCATTGGTTTATTCTTTTAGTTTATTCTGGAGATTGATTGGGTGGATTTCTTATTATCCCTTCAATGTTGAGTTTCTTTTTTTTAGGGAGTATAATCAAATTTGGCATGGAAATTGTTTTTTGAGACTGGAACAAGTTTTGGGGGATCGAGAGCTTCTGGAGGGCAAATACAAGTTTGATTACAATGTACGTTCTTGGTACTATAATTTAATTTGGGCTCTGCTACTCAATTTATTTGTTATTTTTTGATGAATGGTACTTCTAATGATAGATAAGTTGTGAATGGTTGTCAGACTTGGGATTGTCTTCATGCTGAAATCCATTTGCTTTTGGAATGATATTAGAATTGGATTGTTTTTAACTCAAACAACCATTAATGCCAAATAAAAAGTAATTGAGTGGTTCACACATAAGCTGAAATAGAAATAGTAATTCCCTGTTAAAATGATCAAAGGAACTGAACAATTATTGCACATCTTTTTTCTTGTTGTATGTGCCTCTAATTACTTAAGCTCTAGTATCTTTTTGTTAACCTTTTTTTAAGAGGTAGATACTAATTCTTATCTATTTTTATGCAGGAGTTTGTCACACAATAATTTTAGGGCTTAGGTTTAGATTGGGTTTTTTATTAGTAGTTAATATACCCGACACAGTTTATTCCCTCATCGAGATGCTTAGAGGCCAATATGCTCATTCTGTTGGCTGTTATCATGAAGCTACTTTTCATTATATTGAAGCAGTAAAGGTATATATTAGATATTTCAATAACATAAATGTGATATATTTATAGTGATCACAATCTAGTCTCTGCAGTTTTGTTAATTTTGATGCATTCATATGCTGGTTTGGCATTCTAGAGACTATGTTATGGTCTTCTGTTATGAATCGATGATGGTAATAGCTTAACGGTAACCTAGAAATAACTACATATTTCGATGCAGCTTACAGAGAGCAAAGCAATGCAAGTTATGTGCCAAGTTTATGCAGCTGTTTCTTATATCTGCATTGGTGATGCGGAATCTTATTCACAGGTGGAATAGTACCTCTAATTGCAAATTGAATTGGTGCTACATGTTTTTTCTAAAGTAAGTCAATGGTGGGGACATTATTTTTTAACCAAAATGTAGTTTACCTACAGGCACTTGATTTGGTCGGGCCAGCTTATGGAGTGATTGATTCTTTTGTAGGAGTTAGAGAGAAAACAGGTGTTCTTTTTGCTTATGGTCTTTTATTGATGAAGCAACAGGATCTACAAGAAGCAAGGTAATTTTAACATAATTTTTGTTCACATACAGTCAGGGCTTATACTCTTGTTTATATGTCAGATTCAAGATAAATTGATTTAAACGAATGCAGAAGATTTTCCTAAGAATTAGATTGAGTTTTTCTCTAGATATAGACAGTAATATAAATTGTGTTGACATGTTTCTGCTCTCTCTGCATCACATTTATTATGTCTTCAATTTGTTCAAAATGGCTTATTTTGGGCTCAAAGTTGCTTATTATTAAATATGTTGTAATTTTGGTGGCTTGATCAATTTATCCAATTTTATATAATTCAAACAGCCTGTACCAATTTTCTTGTTCCTTTCCTACAGACGACATGGCTTTTCAAGTTTTGCTTATCTACTTTTCAACAGTCAACACTTGTGTCATGTGATGAGACTGTCCACCCTTAAGCCAAACGTGCTTTATACCGTGTATAATCTTAATGATTTCTTGTTACTTTCGATAAAATATATTTTATCTTTTTATCCAACATAACATAAAAAGTTACACTTCATCTATATTTACTAACATACTTTTTTGTATAATAATAATAATAATAATAATAATACTATTTAAGATACCCAGTTGACCCTTTTACTTCACTGGTTCAGTTTTTTAAACATTGACTCAGCACAAACTATAGGACCAGTTGCTGCATCTTATATTGATGTTTATATTTCTTTCTCCTTCCTCTAAGTTGCAAATTTGTTGCAGAAATCGTCTGGCAAAGGGATTGCAGCTAACACATAGTTATTTAGGGAACCTTCAACTTATTTCCCAGTATCTGACAATCCTTGGCAGTTTGGCCCTTGCACTGCATGACACTGCACAAGCCAGGGAAATCTTGAGATCATCCTTGACCTTGGCGAAGAAGCTTTCTGATATTCCTACTCAAATTTGGGTGCTGTCTATTTTAACAGGTACTCTACATTTTTTGCTCAGTCTTTGTTTCATTGTCTTGTGATAAATATAAGGTAGGGAAGAGGATTGCGATTGCGTTCTCTTTGCATTAATTTGGTATATTTAATTGGAGCACCATTCTTGAACTTTGAGCAGATTTTACATTGGTGGGCCAGATTTCTGTTTATATAGATAGATAGAATCATAGAAAGATAATTAAGCCCGAGGTTGTGTGAAGGTTGCTTAGTCTGTGAAACGGGCACAAAGAAGTCCATTATTCCTAAAGTATATTTGTGAAGGGCAAAAGGTGCGATGCACCCGATCATAGCCAAAAGGGATAAGGAGCAACTAACTACTTGGCAGTAGTGCACAGGAATGTGGGGATGAGTGTAAAAAGCTTGATAACAGAATAATGGTGCAAGTATAGAGAGAGGCTATAGGACAGAGGTAGGCTGGAACTTGGTGAAATTGGGACCCCGTTGGAAAGGCCAAGTCACATTCTCTAACTGTTCCTTTCTCTTTTATACCAAAAATACTGTTTCTTTTGCTGGAAGTGTGAAATTGAGACCCCGTTGGAAAGGCTAAGTCACATTCTCCAACTGTTCCTGTCTCTTTTATACCAAAAATACTGCTTGTATCTTTTGCCTTTAGGTTTATCATCCTTTGTTGTATTCTCTTCATTTCATTCTTCTAAAGGTTTCGATTTATTCGGAAAAAAATATTGTATGAATATAATTCTTATTTTTTTGCAGGTTTATATAAAGAATTAGGGGAAAGGGGAAATGAAATGGAGAATGTCGAGTATCAGACAAAAAAGACAGAAGATTTACGGAAGAGACTTGCTGAGGCACATGCATCCATTCATCATATTGAAATGGTAAGCTCATATTCACAAAAAAGTAATATTTTTGTCTATAGTGAATTATAGTTTGTTTCACCATTTTAATTTACAGATCGACAAAGTAAGGTTTGAAGTTCACCATTTACATGAGCTGGACATCAAGCGTGCTATGGCAGACCCAACTTTGGGAGTGAATCTTGATATTCCAGAATCTATTGGTCTGTCAGCACCCTTACCTATTCCATCATCATCAACGCTAGTTGATATTGATATAAATAGCGGAAGACGGCGAAAACGGAGAATTTAGTGTTTTTATCATGGAAGTGAACCCAGTATATTATTGTGAAGGTTCCTTGAAAAACCTATTGTAACTTTGACAAGGAACTTGATTATTCCTACATCCTTTTGTTGGCCTTGTTTCACTGCAATGCAATGTCTAATTTAGAGAAATGCAAATGTTCCTTGACAAAAATATTGTATCTTTGACTATGAACTTCATTTTTCCTGTGTATCATTGTTGTCCTTTATCATGGAATTCATAGAATACTATTTTTGAGAAAATAATTATCTTAATATTATGGTCGTGAAGCTTACATTAAATTAAAAAAGATACTCGAAATATGGTCGGTAATTTAGTGTTTTTATGTCTTGAAAACGTACATTTAGTATCGGTTATTTAAATAACCGATACTAAATGTCACTTTTAGTATCGGTTATTTAAATAACCGATACTAAATGTCATTCTTTAGACAGCAAACACAATGTTGAAAACACTATTAGTATCGGTTATTTAAATAACCGATACTAAATGTCACTTTTAGTATCGGTTATTTAAATAACCGATACTAAATGTCAATTTTTAGACAGTAAACACAATGTTGAAAAGACATTTAGTATCGGTTATTTAAATAACCGATACTAAAAAAAATGACATTTAGTATCGGTTATTTAAATAACCGATACTAAATGTACGTTTTCAAGACATAAAAATCACCAAAAAAACGTCATTTAGTATCGGTTTTTTGAAAATCCGATACTAAAAGTGACATTTAGTATCGGTTATTTAACCGATACTAAATGTCAGACATTTAGTATCGGTCGAATTAGTATCGACAGATAACCGATACTAAAAGTGCAAAACAACCGATACAAAAAGCCTTTTCTGCACTAGTGAGTGCATTTTAGCCGTTCTAAATTGTTAAATGTTCATATCAGTTGATCATAAATTTAGTGTTAAAATTTAGGATTAACTGAACAAGCAATAAGCAAAGAATCTATGTTGCAGCTTTTCGTTTCATGTGTCAAAGAGTAGAAGAGAAATTGTCTTTATTCCAACATAGATATATATTTTCGTGTAGTGTTAATGAGTCAACTACATTATATATTGGAATCGAAAAGAGATAAAAGTCTCTCCTTAAGTCAAAATAAAATAAGCATTTTTTGTAAAAAAAAAATAAAACAGACTTATTTACCTATTGTGGTAAATCATCACAAAATAAAATAATACTCCACATTAACACATTAGAAATAATCCCTATTAAATCCAATAATAATGATAATAAAGTTGTGATTAAAAAAATATTATTTTGACATCTAACTAATAAGGGCATTAGAGAAAAATTTAATCTGACTATGCTAGTTCATAACAAATAATCGGCTAAATTGCATTTTTCGTCTTTTATATTTGACCTTTATGTCAGTTTGGTTCTTTATCTTTTCTTCCTACTTTGGTCATTTATCTTTTATATTTGCGTCACTTTGGTCATTTATCTTTGATATGTTTCAGTTTAGTCCTTCAATTGCTAGTATATGTTTCTGTTTGGTCCTTAAAAACAAAGATACACAAGAGGACCAAACTGAAACATATCAAATATAAAGAACCACTTTGAAATAATCAAAAAATAAACGTAATAATATTTTCAAGGTATAATTGAAAGATTAGAAAAGAAAAAAAAATCATTATACGTAAAATTTAGATATAACCATTATATGTGGAAAAGAAAATATGATATGCCTATTCACTATATATATAAGTACCTATTCACTATATATGATAAATAGGGAAAAAGAGACAATATTAGACGTGACAATATAATAATTTTTGATAATATTAGATGCAGTTGATTACTGGTGGTAGTCATCAAGAAATCACCTTCGCCGGTTTGGTTTCTGAGATTGTTGGTGTAGGTGGTAGGGATTTCACTTCACCATAATGTCACATGAAAGAATCCATTCCCCGTGTAGGTGGTGGAGAATTGATTATTGTTTGGAGGAAGGTGGATAGACGCTATAACTTTGTGGCCGACAAGCTTGCGAAACAAAGCCATTTGATTAATGGCATGTCTGTAATTTTTAACAATTCTCCAGACTTTTATAAGTCCATTCTCTCACTCTGGATGGAGATGGGCTAGTTGGACATGGGCTCGGCTAGTTTTTTGTTGCTTTCTGTTGGCCCTTGCTTCTTACACACTCCCTCTTACTCATCACCCACCACCCACCTCCAAAAATACCTTACAGTGGTTCGGATCTTAACCACCGAACCAGTTCAGTTGTTAACCATCGAGCCAGTTCAGAACCACTTTGGGAGTGTGTCTGACCATTTAACGTACTCGGTACTTAGCCACCGAACTGGTTCGGTGCTAATCAACCGAACCCTCCATATCCCGCAAAAAAAAATGCAGCGTTTCATTAAAGGCAGATTCGTCATTTCACGTGTCTAGGTAGTGGGTGTTGAGTAAGAGGGGGTGTGTAAGAAGCATGGGTGGGCCTTTTTTTTGGCCTTAGGGCCTTTTCCTCATTAAAAAAAGGCCCATGCTTCTTACACACTACCAGCTACTCGGTGCACACCCCCCAATTTTTTCTCTTTCCAAATTGCCCTCAAGTGGGATGCACGTGCAATCTGATTTAATACCAGGTTTGATCGATACCAACCGAACTGGTTCGGGACTTAATGAACGAGTATAGGAAATTAAAGGTTTGATAGATGAGGACCGAACCGGTTTGATAATTCCCTACTGAGTATATTAAAAAATGGAAAATGGGGGGTGTGTGGAAAATGGGGTGGTTCGATACTTTAACCGAACCCGTTCGGAAGTTAAGAACCGAAAGTACACATTCTTCGATGAGAATGTGAAGTTTTTCATGCAGAACAAAAGCTAAGCCAAAAAAAATGAAATTACACAATCTAAAAATAGGTACGAACAATGAATTAACAAATTTAACTGAACGTAACATCAAATAAACGGATAATTAGTCTTGTCTTAATACATTCAAATCTAGAAATTGACAAACTAGTTCAAATAAAAATCAATCTTTTGCTAAGTAAATCGTTCATGAATCATGTAGATCTAAGTTAAAGATTTCCACTGTTGCAAGCGTCCAATGAATGGCCTGGCCCAATCCTTTGTTGTGTCTACTATGTGTTCTATTCCAGTAATAATTAACTTGGGGCATTGGGAAACTTTTCTTCAAAACTATATGCACAAAGTGGTCCCTATGAAGCATATGTTGAACACCGGTGCATTCTTGAAAGATGCAATATGAAATGGGAAAACTGTATATGACATTTTAGGAGACCGGCAAACCAGCACAGCCTTGCATTTATTTGCATTCAAATAAGAACATTCTGGGATGGTCATCCAATTCTCCACTGGATTCCTATGTTGTTGCATCAAAAACTTCATAACATAGGTCACTTTGCTCATCCCAAGAAACAACTTACAGTACAAATTGAAGTCTTACTACACCTCTACCAATAAATCATCCCTCACTGTCTGCCACGCATCCTCACCCCTTCCAAGTAGGGCCGCAATGCACCGAAATCCGCAATGAATGTCACCTACCACATTTACTATATCATCAACAAAACGATGCACCACTTCCGGCATAGAACTTATGTATCTATTGTATGCATCTGATCGAATGATTTCAAGGGTAGGGTTTAGGGTAAGGCCTTGAAAGCTTTGAATTTGAGTTAGTGCCAGAGTGGGACATGTAGATTGTGTGGGATTGGGACTTGTTGGTTTTGGGATTGGAACTTGAATGCTTGGAATCTCAGTTAGTGCTGGAGTAGGAGTGACATCTGTAAGTTGGTTTTCCTTCTTTGGTAACGGCGGGGTAGGAGTTTCAGTTAGTGTTTGATTTTGAGTAGGTAACTGGAATGTATTTGGGGTGGAACTTCTACTCTGTCCTGAAGTTGATGATTTTGATCCCGGTGGAGTAGGCCATTTGCGAGAATAAGAAGCAGCGGATGTGCTATCTTGTTGTGAGTCAAAAATCTCATCTACACCATGTTCCCACCATGACGGCTCTCGCTTTGTCGAGAAGTCATCACTCTTCTTCTTCTTTCCTTTTTGGTTTTTAGGTGCTCCCTTTGTAATGACTGGTTCTGGAGGTGGAGCCATGGAAGTAGTGTCCAAAAATACCAATTCACGCGCTTTTTGCTTTATCATAACTCTACCAGCATGATCGGTGGCATCAAACCTTCGTTGTATGGCTTCAAATTCAATCTTCAGATTCAACTCCGCATTTGGGAATTCAGAAGAATCGTCATGATGGGAAACCTTGAAATTAAGTCTCCTCTAGTGAGGATGAATTGTTTTCAACGAAAACAGAGTGAGGTTCACCATGTAACTACAAAAGATGCAAGGTTTTAATTACAAACATAATCTTGAATGAGGTATAGAAAACTTAACAAGCTCACATGCACACGGTAGACCATGTGTCGTTCTGATAACACATCCACATTCAGAAGAATCAATTTCAATCATGCTACGCTTCAACTCTTTGGCAATATGATATATCGCATTAGAAGCAACTAAACCCTTTAGGTTGTCATATATTTTGCTCCAATGATGAAATTTGACTTTGCTGAGGCTATGCTCGAAACTCCTCTTAAGTTCACTGTATTTTACGTTAAGCATGCCAGAAATCGAATCCCAACACTTACACAAATCCCCCTAATGTCATGCAAACGTCTCTTTAAATTTAAGTGCTCCGACTCTACCCAGTTGGTGGTAGTGTTACCCAGGGGCATATGACGGTTTATCCACACATCTACACATTTCTCTTTGTAAGGAATGGTCCACTGCTTCTTCACATAGGAAATGAAGTTGTCTAACGGTTTACTTATCATGTCAAACTGCTCCAAAGCCAACTCATAAGCATCATCCGTCTTCGCATGGACAACTTTTTGAAATGTTTCCATCACTTCGTCAACTCGTTCCATCAGACACTCTTCCTCTTACTTAACCACGAGATGGATGTACATCCTAGCTTTGGCCCTGACATTCTTTTTGTATGTGAAATTTGCACAACAAGTTTTCGCTCTCTAGAAAAATGCACGCCAGAGCATTCATAATACCTGTGTCCCAGTTAGTAAGTATTACCTTTGGCAAATCTTCTGGTCTTCTAAATAATCTCCTCAGTTTTTCAAAAACCCATGCAAAATTATCCGTCTTCTCCCAGTTGACATAAGCAAATGCAACGGAGAAAGTCAACTCGGTTGATGTGACTCAGACAATCTCAACCAATGGATACTTATACCGGTTGGTCTTGTACGTGGAATCAATCAACAATACATTAGGAAATGTATTCAGAGCTCAATGGAGTATGGATGTGCCCAAAACAAGTCTTTGACAATCGAAGTCTCATATTCGGCTCTGTGCCAATACACATATTTATCACACTCCAAATAACTCATCAAATGTTGAAGCTCAGTCCTACCCTAACATAGAGTCGATCGCAACCTTGAACGTGCATGGCGTATTTGTTTGAGATTAAAGTAGCTGTCTATAGGGTACATACTCTCTAGTTCAGACAAGATTTGATTTGGTGCAATCAAGTTCTTGGTCATTCTACTAATCAGCTGCTTCTGATCCATAGACAATTTGTTATTGTATGGATGACCTACACCGTAAATCATTAATGCATGGTTATCGACTCCACACATCACAGACAATATCCATCCACCACGTTTTTTGATCAACTTTCCTCTTAGCCTAAACTTGCAACCACTTTTTCTACTCCCGGTTCGAATCAAATGTGCATACTTGTATCTGCCTGCCTTTTCACAAACCAATATGACATTTCTTTGTCTGACCTTCGTCCGTTGTCCGATCTGGATATGAAAATCACCACGCAATAGAACATACATATATGAGCAATTCATCACTAGAAGCAAAGACTTGAACGGTTTGGAATGAACTCGGATGATCCACAACCATTAAATTAGCTTGGGAACCATTTTCAGTCATATTAGGATCTAAAAAAAATCAAAAACATAACGTTAAAAACACATGCAAATTCTGCATAATCTGTTAAAATCTGTCAACAGGATGGTTCGGCCCTGAAAAATTGAACCAGTTCGGACCTTAAGGAGGTTGTTGCATATATATTTCCTCACTAAGGTAGCCATGAATGAATGCATTGTTGACATCTATTTGTTGCATTGTTCAATTGTAGGTTAAGGCAAGGGTAAGGATAATTCGAATGGTGGTGTGTTTCACTACAAGTGAGAATGTTTCAGTGTAATCCTTGCCCTCAATTTGGTGGAAGACTTTGGCAACTGATCGTACCTTGACCAATGAAGAGTTGAAGTTATTGTTGTCCTGCTAACTGGGCCGGTCGTTGTATATGAGGAAGGACCGGTCCTGGCTTCACGCTGAACACCTCGGGTGGTACCTGCAATGACACTCCGACGATCAAGTGAGTGGTCGCTCGGGCAGATAGCACAAGGTAAGAGAACGTACCTGATGCCATGTGCGAATGGCATATATATACTGTAGAGTGCCGACCGTTAGCGAAGATTTCGGCCGGTTGTGAGAATTGCGGTCCAAGCAGCGTATTTGGGCCGGTTACGATGGGTGGGCCGACGGCCCAATTGCTATTGGAAGCTCTTGTAATTGCTGATACACCCCGGAACAGTTGCCCCCCAAGCCTAGGTCGCTTAAGAGCGGGCTGAGGCTTGAATCGCTGCCCCCAGGAGTTATGCAGTTCTGACAAATCTTGATATTGGAACGGACGCGGCCGCTCGCCTTGATGGGACGGTCTCGACCGCCTGGCAACCGCTGGCCGTGCTGACCTGACGGTTGGCTTTTGCTGACATTTATGACGTGACGTTTGGAGTTTCCGAGGTTGTCTAAAGGCGGCTATTGGTGAGAAGGTGAAACGTTGAGACGCTTCGTCTCCCGGTCCCCTTTCGTGCCTTGGGTCTGCACTATAAATACCCCTTCAGTGAAGACTATTCCTCACACTTTCGCGATCTGCTCTACCAGCGAACGAGTTATCTGCCACCGACCTGCATCTGTAGTTGCTCTCGTAGTGCTCGTCTTTGTTTTCGTGACCGATCTCCAACATTTTCTAAGGTATGAATCGATCTCTGCTCTTACTATTTTCTTTCTGCAATATTTTCTCTCGAATGCACGACTCTACGCCGTGATAGGGGTGCAGTGTCCGGGGCGACCAAGTCGCCTCTCTCGCGAGCACCTTTGCTCCGACCGACCTGACTCGATCCCTTTACCACAGGTGTTACATGCCACGGTTGAAACAGACTGCTCGCATCCCCGGGAAGCCTTCACATTCTCTTGCCGAACACATGACGAGGCCGTCCGAGGCTACTTCCCACGAGGAGAGATCTAAGTCGTCTTCGAGCGACAGGAGCTCTGATTCTTCGAGTGGCTCGAGCTCGAGCGCGAGCTCCACTAGCTCTTCCAGCAAGGGGTCAGTTAGCTTGAGGAGCTCTGACTCCAAGTCTGCCCACTCTGTTGTTCGGTCGAATAGCGATCCACTACCAGAAAATACCACTCCTCGCGCCGCGAGTGGAGATGAAGAGGTGGTCATAGAGGATGATGAGGTCCAGAGTGCCATCCCGGCCGAGGATGAAGAGGTGGTCGAGGTCGAGGGAGACCGAGCCGAAGAAGCTACTGAGGAGGTGGTGGTTCAGCCTGTGGCGAGTTCCTCCGGCCAGGGGGCGAACAATGAAGGAGGGTCGAACGAAGGAGTAGAAGATGTTCTGCCTGATATAGCCCGGGAACCATTGTTGCGCCCGAAAAAGTCCCCGAGGGGTTTTTATTCGTTTACAACTTTTAAAACAATGAAGTCGCCACTAATATTTTTTATAAGGAAAATATTGGAGAAAAACCTTTTTGGAAGGCAAATGGTCTTTTGGAAAACCGGAAGATTTAGGTTCGGGGGTCGGTTAGGCATAGGGAAGGTATTAGCATCCCACACCTCCTTTCTACTGAAAGGGAACCTTTAATTAATGTGTGGTTCTAAGTGTTGATTTGGAAAATACTTAAATTTGCCTCTTGATTTGAAAAAAAAAACTTATTGGAAATTTTTATTTGCGGCGCTTGACGAGAGTTAGCCGCTTTGGTTTTTTTTGAAGAGAAAATGTTTTTAGTTGGTTGTGCTTGACGGAGGGGATCCGCTCCTACGTATCTCCAGGTGCGATGGAGAATTCAAAGCTACGTAGTTCTAGGTTTTTATTTTTATTTTGTTTAATTGATTAATTGTGAAATTGAGCTTTCATGATGATCAATTGAGCGAAGGCTCCAAGTGACCACCATTAGTACTCCATTGTTAATGATCATGCAAGCAAAGGCTTCGCAAGACCACTAACAAAGTTTTTCGATTTATTTAAAGTCTTTAGAAAAATTAGGCGTTCATGATGATCAATTGAGCAAAGGCTCCAAGTGATCACCACTAGTTCCTCATTGTTAATGATTATGCAAGCGAGGCTTCGCAAAACCATTAACAAAGTTTTTTGATTTATTGAAAGTTTTTAGAAAAATTAGGCATTCATGATGATCAATTGAGCAAAGGCTCCAAGTGATCACCACTAGTTCCTCATTGTTAATGATTATGCAAGCGAGGCTTCATAAAACCATTAACAAAGTTTTTGGATTTATTGAAAGTTTTTTTAGAAAAATTAGGCATTCATGATGATCAATTGAGCAAAGGCTCCAAGTGATCACCACTAGTTCCTCATTGTTAAGGATTCATGCAGCAAAGGCTTCGCAAGACCATTAACAAAGTTTTTGATTTATTGAAAGTTTTTTTAGAAAAATTAGGCATTCATGATGATCAATTGAGCAAAGGCTCCAAGTGATCACCACTAGTTCCTCATTGTTAAGGATTCATGCAAGCAAAGGCTTCGCAAGACCATTAACAAAGTTTCGATTTAATGAGAGGTATTTGAGTTAGAAAGAATAAAAAACGAGAAAAAGGTGAAAATTGCACAAATGGGGGTGTTACTAGTTACGAGGGGTTGTATAATTAATAGGGGGTGTAAACAAAGCGCGCGCAGTCAGATAGGAGGGCCCAATTAGCGGCCCGGGCTTAAGTGAGAGAGGGTCTCGCCCGTGAATCCAGGGTGTGGGAAATAATCTGAGTAATAAAAATAAACTATTATAAAAATAATAATAAAAAAAAACATTACAAACATAAAAACCCTAAAAACGTAACCAGATCTTCCCTTCTCCTTCCCATGGCTGCGCGGCGCAGCCTCACTGCCGAGAGAGAGAGGTTCCCGGCGGAAGTTTCGCCGGTTTTTACGGCGAGAGAGAGAGGGAGAGCGGCGTGAATCAGGTTCCACGGGGAGAGAGAGAGACGTCGGGTTGAGAGGGACACCGAAGGAGGAAGTTCTCGCGAATGGAGGAGGGGCTTCGCCGGAGCTCGGAATCGATGACAGAGGGTTCGCCGGCGCCGATGGGAGCACTTCCAGGTTCGTTTCCGTCCGATCTGCGTCTTCTTCTTCCATTTTTGTTTTCGGTTTCCCTCTCCTCTCCATCTTCTCTGGTTTCTGACTAGGTTATGGTCGTGTTTTGCGAGAGGTGGCTTGCGACTGGTGGCTCGGTTTTGGTGGCTATGGGTGAGTGAGGTTTGTGGTGGCTGTGAGGGAGGGAGAAGGTGGTTAGGTGACGGTGGTTGGGTGAGGTGGTGGTGATTTTGAGTGGTTTTTGAGAGGGAGGCCGAAGGTGGTGTGGGGGGGGGGGGTTAGGTGACAGTGGTTGTTGGGGTTGGTGATGGTGGTTGTTTGGATGGTGAGTGGTGGTTGCTGGGGTTGGTGATGGTGGTTCTTCCCTCTACATTTTGGACAGATCTGATTTTTGTATCAGATTGATTTTTCGTCGTATCGTTGTTGTCTTGAAATTCGTGCCTGACTGTCTTTTTATAGTTGAAATTTAGGTCTAAGCATTGATTACGGTTTGATCGGGCTTTGACTGGACTTTCAGGTTTGGATCCAAGCCAGAAATTGGAGAGCAAACACTTGGAACCCAGATTTGCTTCTTCTTTCTTTGCTTTTTATTATTTTTTTGTATTTTCGAATTTATTTACTTTTGTATATTTTTTGTTATTATTTTTTGTGTTTTTTTTTAGACATTTGGACATTTGAACACTTCTAGTTTGTAATAAAAATTAAATAGATTTTTTTTGACATTTTTGGATTATATAACACTTTTAAATAGGATTTTTGAAATCTTAGACTATATACATATGCTCAAAATAATTTAACTGCACAAAATAGAAATAATAATAATAAAAAGAGTCTGGCCAAACACAAAGACGAGAACGGGCCAGACTAGATGAATACGCTAAAACGAGACTCAAATAGAAGAAATGAGCTCATTAACTAAAAACACTACTTATGTACGACTAAACCCAAATACGAAGATTAAATTGAAGAACGCACGAAAAGATCGGTCATTCGCGTGCCTGCTTAATTTAAACAACGGTATTTCGATTTAGTTGAGCTCGATGATTGAAATTGGCTCAAGTTAAAGGACGGACAAAATTGGGGTATTACAGCTGCCCCTCTTTATTTCGCATTTCGCCAAAAAATATGAATTGGCCTTTTCATATTTGTTGGTGAAATGGAAATAAAGATATAGAAAAATACTAATTTTGTCCGCTTCAGAAAAGTTCAAATCTTTTTGTTATTTTCCTTTTGAAAGAGGAGGTTAACACTTGTCGCATTAACTGAAAGCAATAAATTGGGAAAAGTCAGAAATCGGGGAATTCGTGAGGTTGCCTAAAAACCTTTTAACGGACTCTTGTCGAGTCCGAGCTCGGGGTGGCCTTTTCGAGCGGCCGATCAACATCGGTCCGAATCGATTTGATCAATGGATTTACGCCGCGCGCCTTAGGCCGACACAACTAATCCGGCGACTTAACGGTTCGATGGATCCATCGCGTGCTCGCATAACGCGATGTTGTGATCTCGTGGAAGGAGTTCACTAACTCGTGGGAGTTCACTAACTCGGGTTGATAGAGTTTACGAACTCGGATTGATGGAGTTTACGAACTCGGATTGATGGAGTTTACGAACTCGGGGGTGGCCTTTTCGAGCGCCGATCAACATCGGTCCGAATCGATTTGATCAATGGATTTACGCCGTGCCTTGGGGTGACACAACTAATCCGAAGGACTTAACGGTCCGATGGATCCATCGCGTGCTCGCATAACGATGTTGTGATCTGTGGAAGGAGTTCACTAACTCGTGGGAGTTCACTACTCGGGTTGATGGAGTTTACGAACTCGCGGTTTGATGGAGTTTACGAACTCGGTTTGATGGAGTTTACGAACTCGCTTTGATGGAGTTTACGAACTCGTGGCCGATGGAGTTTACGAACTCTGTGCTGATGGTGATTTTCTAAAAATGGGATTCTTGGGACTCTCTGGTCCGAAGTAACTTTTCTCTTGAATGGTGCGTGAAATGCATGCACTTGGGTATTTGGGTGCATATGAATGCAATGATTGATTTTGGTGGGATGCTTCTTCTGTTTGATTTTTCATTCTCTTCTTTTTTGTTATTCTTTCGTTCTTCTGAGATGCGAACTTGAAAGCGTAATGTACTGTTTGATGCCATGGGGTGATGAATGGTATGGATGATATGAGAACGATGAATGATATGAAGATGTTGTGTTCTTTTGTGTTTGCTTCTTCTTTGTAGTTTATGAGATGCAAATATCAACATAATGCTTTGATGTTTGATGCAATGATTTTTGTTCTTTTTCTTTTATGCTAGCATTGATATGATGCCAATGCAATGAAAAGATTTCTGCTTTTTCTCCTTTACTATTTTCCTCTATGAAATGCAGGTATGAATATGGTGCAACCGACGTGGAACGTTTTTTTGCTATGTGATGAATGCACAAAATGTGAAGATGCAAATGTAATGTTTTGATGCATATGCAATAATGAATAGATCGGAATGCCTAGATGCATGAGGTAAACATTTTTGTGATGATGAGATGAGAGACTTTGGATGCAAGGAATTGAAATGATTATTGACCATTCTGTTGAAAAATTGAATTTGATTCAAACTCCAGTGTTCTCAAGGTTTTTATTTACAAACAACCTCACTTGTTTTCTCTTTCTTTCCATGATGACTGAATTTTAGATATCACGTAAACAACTTGTGTTCTCTCTTTTTGAAACATTGTCTAGTAAGCATGCATACGAGTGCAAGTGTGAATGAATGAGTCAGTTAACTTAGAATTGGTTTAGGGCATGGGCATTTATGGCAAGTGAAGGAATGACAGACATGGTTATTGCCGAAGCTCATGAGGGATCAAGAGATACAAGATTGCCCCAATTCAGGATGGGTGAATAGCTTGCCCCTGTCTAGTGGTGACACCAACTAGGGGTGTAGAAGATGATGAATTGGGAATGCTTCGGCTTTTGAAATGAAGGGTGGAGCAAAAGAGATTTTGTCTCAACCCATAAAGTTTGATGTTGCCCCAGTCATAACAAGGACAAAGCTGCCCCAATTAGAATGACAAGGCCTCGTTTAGGATAGTGAGTTGAGAAATTGCCCCGGTGAGGTTTTATAGGAATGAATGAGGTGAAGGAATGGGAACACATTTGCCCCACTCTCGAATGACATTTCAAACGGTTTCTTTGAGTGAGGTTGTGAAAGGCGACAGAGTTATGGTGATGGTTATGAACTGAGGGTGATATATGAATGGGGTGAGCAATGAACAAACCTCCCCAAAGTTGAGCGGAGTGAGAGGTGAAGGGAATGCCCCCTAGTACACACTTTTGGTTCTCTTTAAAGGCAACTCAAATGCAAGGAAAGTTTTGACTTCTTGGTATGAGGAGAGGCTCTACTTGATGACCACTAGACTTTGTTTTAATGAATGCATCTGGGAGTGCAAGTCCTTCTCCTTTTTTGCCAACTTTCTTTTTTTGATTGTTTGTTTTTTCTTTTTTCGAGCGCCTTTCTTTTTCGCTTGCTTGTTTGTTTTTTCTCTTTTTTTTGAGCAAACACGTCGTAAATGGATAAACTTATTTGTCCTAAGATTAAAACTTGAGAAAACGAAAGCAATTAGTCATTGATCGGAATGGACTTTTTAGGGTTGTGACGTGGAGAAGGTGATGGTTGAGCTTAATGAAGTGTTTGGGGTTGATGGGGAGGATGGGTCCTATTCGGTGTTGGCCGATCGTCAATGGTTTATGAAGGAAATGGTTATTAGCTTTGATGAGGTGCTTGAAGGTTTTATGAAAGAAAAGGTGGTTAAACGCAAGGAATTGAGGGCTTCTTTTTTTTTTTTTTTTTTTTGAAAGGGGAAATGATTTAACCCATTGAATTTGAGGGCCTCGGAAGGGGAGCTCTTATGCTTCATGGCAAAATGTATTGACTCTTAATTTTATACTCCCTTTGTCTTCCTTTCTTTGTTTTGGGATTCTACTTTTTGAAACTTTGTTATCCCCCTCCTTTTGTGAATTTTCTTTCCTTTTGACTTGGGTGAAAATGATATATCATCTTTGATGTGGAATTAACCCTCGTCTAGGGTGATGGGGATATCTTGGGCTTTTCTCGGCTTAAGATGGGTAACAAAGGGTATTATTGTGATTTTGAATCTTTGGCTTAAGAGGGGTGGGAAATGGACTTCCTGTGATTTTAGGTTTTTGAGGGTGTGGAGAGATGACCAAATTTCCTTTCAAATTCCGATTGATTATTTCTGTAAGACATAACTTTAGGACAATAATTTATCTATCTTCATGTGCTTGCTCTTCTTTTTTTTCCTTTTTTTTTTTGTGCCCTAATTTTTGCCTGGACTGCTCTTTGCGAGTTTTCAATCCACCGGGCACTCTTTTCTGCCTAGGCCGCCCTTTGCGGGTTTTCAACCTAGCGAGCTCATTTTATTTTTTTATTTATTATGTATACCTTTTTTTTTTTGAGAAAGACTTGCACTAAAGGAATATGATACTGAAAATTAGTGATCACAAAATTGCCCCAGCATGGAGGACTTAAAGTGTGAACCAAAAAGTCAAGTATGCACTGATGGGAGAGAATATGCGCTTTATGGGTGGACAGGGCGGGATTAGACTTGGATGGGGAATGATGATAAATGAAGGAAATTGACTGACTCAAACAAAAGAAACTGCACGTGGCATGCATACTTACTAAAAGAACGCTTCACAGAGAGTTAACATTGGTTAAAACATGATATAAAACCCTTTTTGATGAACTGTTTCAGTCTTTTATCATGGAATGGATGAGATGCAATGCCCCTTTTTTTTGAAGGAAATACAAATGAGGTATTGATGTGAAAAACTGAGGGCCTTGGAACACCTTGAGCTTGCAAATGAGTAAGGGTAAACTTTTCCAAAAAAGAAAGATTACTTTGCAAGAATATCGTCTCTCATCACAACATTTTTGTTGTATGCAATGCATGGATGAAAACATTATGATGCATACATGATGAAAATGAAATGCATGAAAGCATGTTCACTTGAAAAGTGTGATTATTCTAAAAGCTCCTTTTTTTTTTTGATGTTTTCTTTTTATGCAAGACGAAATATGAAATGCCAATGCATTTTTGGATGATGAATGATGCAAGAATGATGTTTCTTTTGAGAATGATTTTTATAGAGGCAAGACAAGATATGAAATGCCGATGCCCCCTTTTCTTTCGAATGATAAGAGGTGCAGGGATGATGCTTTTTTCCTAAATGATGATTTTTTAGAGGCAAGACAAAGTATGAAATGCCAACGCCCCTTCCCTTTTCTTTTGAATGATGAAAGATGCAAGAATGGTGATATGAGGCAACTGATTGTCGTTACCCTGAGTAACCTGCATGAAACATTGAGTGGATCCTGACCCAATACTTCACACAATACACTGAAACGTTTCGACAATTAGTTGACTCAACTTAATTTCCTACTTGAAAATAAAACACGTGTGACTGGGTCAAAGTGCCCTGATATCGTAGAGTAACATCTCAAATTTGTAGTCGACAAACAAATTTGAGATATTACCCTTCGTCGTTCAAAGGTGCACTTCTACCCATTAAGCCATCACATGAGGAAATTCTTCTTTGTTTCGAAAGGATGCATGCAGGGAGAAATGATGTATTCGAACAAAGTGATGAGGATAATGAAATGATGCATGAATGCTATATTTTGAATGGATTTGATGATGATTTTTGTTCATGATTATGAATGAGATGCTTATGCAATGCGGATGATGATTGCTTATGGTTTTCATTTTTCTTATGTAATGAAAATGAAATGTGTGATGCTTACAATTACTTTCCTAATGTATGAGAGATATTGAATGGAGATGCATATGAAATGAGGCGTTAATGTTTATTTTTTCATGATGCGTGAAAAATGAAAACAATAATGCATGAGACGCGCCCCTAATAAGACACAAACCTTAATGATATAGAGAAAAATGCATGTATGAATTTTATCGAGTTTTTGTTTTATGCCATGCAAATGATGATGTATGCATGATGATGATGCTCTATGCAAGATAAATGAAAGAGGTTTTATTGGCAATGATTCAAGTTTTTTTTTTTGGAAGATGCGGGTCGTATGTGGCTTCATATGGACCTAGTAAGGGAAAGGCTACGACGGCAGCTCTTTCTCTCTTTTTTTGAAAAGGGTGAACCACATGTTGCCTCGTACGGACCGGCAAAAGAAAGGCTACAACGACAGCTCTTTCTCTATTTTCTCTTCTTTTTTTTTGAAAAATCTCTTTCTCCCTTTTTTGAAAACATGCCTAGATTACAATGCAACACACAATTCAGTATGCCCCTTGTGTCCTACGAAGGGTGGGAATCCTAGGGTCTAAATTCGACGAAAATGGTAATCCTCCCATGTAGGTTCTAATCACTTCCTCACAATGGCAACCAAGAGTGAAGTCTTTTCTCATGATGACACCCACATCGTTAGAAAGCTACCGAGTGTGAGGCATCATGACAAAGCGCACTCTTGGGTGGAACTTTCATGAGAGCCATACAGACAAAGGTCTACGAATGGCAGTCACTAATCGTTCCCACTCTCCTACGTTTCCGTTCAGACCTTGGGTTTTAGGCCCCACTCAACGCTCACAAGTATAGGGTGTGAAGTGTGTGTTGAGGGCACGACACCTAGGAATAACTACCATTCCCCACCTGCAAATGAAAACCCAGAACAGTCCAGACAAAAGCGAACAATAACATGTCGTCTACCCTAGGGTTTAATATCAAATAAGTCAGCCTAGGGT
Organism: Oxytropis ochrocephala; assembly: GCA_020916435.1. Classification (NCBI taxonomy): domain Eukaryota; kingdom Viridiplantae; phylum Streptophyta; class Magnoliopsida; order Fabales; family Fabaceae; genus Oxytropis; species Oxytropis ochrocephala. The sequence goes on from CM037089.1 coordinate 52,467,782, forward strand.
TTTTAACAACAACCAAGTGCATTACTTACCTCAAGAAAGGGAGCCGAGAAGAAGGGATCATGATTGGGATTGGGGAAATGCATGAGGGTACTAAACAAATAAGAAAAAAAAAGGAGGAAGGAAAAACAAACCTGGAAGAAGAGAAAATAAATGCACCTGCATACAACATGATAAGAAAGAAAAGGAAACCGAAAGAGATAGAGGCAAACAAGGTATCCAAATCAAATTACAAACCACACATTTAATTAGTTAGGCTTGACCCACTTAGAAAAAGTCCCCAGTGAAGTCGCCAGCTGTTGCGCCCGAAAAAGTCCCCGAGGGGTTTTTATTCGTTTACAACTTTTAAAACAATGAAGTCGCCACCAATATTTTTTATAAGGAAAATATTGGAGAAAAACCTTTTTGGAAGGCAAATGGTCTTTTGGAAAACCGGAAGATTTAGGTTCGGGGGTCGGTTAGGCATAGGGAAGGTATTAGCACCCCACACCTCCTTTCTACTGAAAGGGAACCTTTAATTAATGTGTGGTTCTAAGTGTTGATTTGGAAAATACTTAAATTTGCCTCTTGATTTGAAAAAAAAACTTATTGGAAATTTTTATTTGCGGCGCTTGACGAGAGTTAGCCGCTTTGGTTTTTTTTGAAGAGAAAATGTTTTTAGTTGGTTGTGCTTGACGGAGGGGATCCGCTCCTACGTATCTCCAGGTGCGATGGAGAATTCAAAGCTACGTAGTTCTAGGTTTTTATTTTTATTTTGTTTAATTGATTAATTGTGAAATTGAGCTTTCATGATGATCAATTGAGCGAAGGCTCCAAGTGACCACCATTAGTACTCCATTGTTAATGATCATGCAAGCAAAGGCTTCGCAAGACCACTAACAAAGTTTTTCGATTTATTTAAAGTCTTTAGAAAAATTAGGCGTTCATGATGATCAATTGAGCAAAGGCTCCAAGTGATCACCACTAGTTCCTCATTGTTAATGATTATGCAAGCGAGAGGCTTCGCAAAACCATTAACAAAGTTTTTTGATTTATTGAAAGTTTTTAGAAAAATTAGGCATTCATGATGATCAATTGAGCAAAGGCTCCAAGTGATCACCACTAGTTCCTCATTGTTAACGATTATGCAAAGCGAGGCTTCATAAACCATTAACAAAGTTTTTGGATTTATTGAAAGTTTTTTTAGAAAAATTAGGCATTCATGATGATCAATTGAGCAAAGGCTCCAAGTGATCACCACTAGTTCCTCATTGTTAAGGATTCATGCAAGCAAAGGCTTCGCAAGACCATTAACAAAGTTTTTTGATTTATTGAAAGTTTTTTTTAGAAAAATTAGGCATTCATGACGATCAATTGAGCAAAGGCTCCAAGTGATCACCACTAGTTCCTCATTGTTAAGGATTCATGCAAGCAAAGGCTTCATAAGACCATTAACAAAGTTTCATTTAATGAGAGGTATTTGAGTAAGAAAGAATAAAAAACGAGAAAAAGGTGAAAATTGCACAAATGGGGGTGTTACTAGTTACAGGGGGTTGTATAATTAATAGGGGGTGTAAACAGCAAGCCCAATTCGCATAGGAGGGCCCAATTAGCGAAACTGGGCTTAAGTGAGGAGGGGTCTCATGCATGAATCCAGGGGGTGTGGGAAATAATCTGAGTAATAAAAATAAACTATAATAAAAATAATAATAATAAAAAAACACTACAAACATAAAAACCCTAAAAACGTAACCAGATCTTCCCTTCTCCTTCCCATGGTCATGCAAGCAAACCTTCACCGCCGAGAGAGAGAGGTTCCTTTGCGGAAGTTTCGCCGGTTTTTACGGCGAGAGAGAGAGGGAGAGCGGCGTGAATCGGGTTCCACGGGGAGAGAGAGAGACGTCGGGTTGAGAGAGACACCGAAGGAGGAAGGTATCGCGAATGGAGGAGGGGCTTCGCCGGAGCTCGGAATCGATGACAGAGGGTTCGCCGGCGCCGATGGGAGCACTTCCAGGTTCGTTTCCGTCCGATCTGCGTCTTCTTCTTCCATTTTTGTTTTCGGTTTCCTCTCCTCTCCATCTTCTCCGTTTCGACTGGGTTGTGGTCGTGTCGTGTTTTGCGAGAGGTGGCTTGCGATCGTGGCTCGGTTTTGGTGGCTATGGGTGAGTGAGGTTTGTGGTGGCTGTGAGGGAGGGAGAAGGTGGTTAGGTGACGGTGGTTGGGTGAGGTGGTGGTGATTTTGAGTGGTTTTTGAGAGGGAGGCCGAAGGTGGTGTGGGGGGGGGGGGTTAGGTGACAGTGGTGGTTGTTGGGGTTGGTGATGGTGGTTGTTTGGATGGTGAGTGGTGGTTGCTGGGGTTGGTGATGGTGGTTCTTCCCTCTACATTTTGGACAGATCTGATTTTTGTATCAGATTGATTTTTCGTCGTATCGTTGTTGTCTTGAAATTCGTGCCTGACTGTCTTTTTATAGTTGAAATTTAGGTCTCAGCATTGATTACGGTTTGATCGGGCTTTGACTGGACTTTCATGTTTGGATCCAAGCCAAAGAAATTTGGAGAGCATTCTTTGAACCCCAGATTTGTCTGCTTTCGCTTTTTATTATTTTTTTGTATTTTCGAATTTATTTACTTTTGTATATTTTTTGTTATTATTTTTTGTGTTTTTTTTAGACATTTGGACATTTGAACACTTCTAGTTTGTAATAAAAATTAAATAGATTTTTTTTTGACATTTTTGGATTATATAACACTTTTAAATAGGATTTTTGAAATCTTAGACTATATACATATGCTCAAAATAATTTAACTGCACAAAATAGAAATAATAATAATAAAAAGAGTCTGGCCAAACACAAAGACGAGAACGGGCCAGACTAGACGAATACGCTAAAACGAGACTCAAATAGAAGAAATGAGCTCATTAACTAAAAACACTACTTATGTACGACTAAACCCAAATACGAAGATTAAATTGAAGAACGCACGAAAAGATCGGTCATTCGCGTGCCTGCTTAATTTAAATAGCGGTATTTCGATTTAGTTGAGCTCGATGATTGAAATTGGCTCAAGTTAAAGGACGGACAAAATTGGGGTATTACAACCATCTGACATGTCTTGGGTGTCAGAAACTCTTCGCTCCAACAGGAGTATTCTCACGGTCGATCATTGGGCCTTGCCCGAGCTGCAGTTTCACTTCAGGAAATTACCGGGCTGGAGGGTAAGAGGCATGAAAGACGGAGAAGACATCGCGACCTATTCTGACAATCTGAAGTTCACGATGCACCGGATCGTGTTCGAGCGGATGAACATCACCCCACCCTTCACCGAGTTTCAGCGCGACGTTCTCCGCTATATCGGGGTCGCCCCTTCTCAACTCCATCCAAACACGTGGGCGTTTCTGAAAACATTCGAAGTGCTTCTGACTATGCTCGGCCGGCCTGTGTCGGTCCATTTATTTTTCGCTATTTTCGAGATGAGCTGGCTGAGAGAGAAAGCCAACAAGGAAAAGAGGGAGCAGGTCTCCTTCAAGACTCGTAAGACCCAAAGACCTGCATTTCAAAGCGTATCAGGAGTCGTTGGGCGCGGCCTGGAAAAGCCAATATTTCTGGGTCGTTCCAAATAAGGAGGCCGGCATGGCTATTTCTGAGATCCAGCCCGACGGGCTGCTCGGTCCTCCTTACTTCCCAATCATGTGGAATGAAGCCCACTTTTTCAGGCGGCCTGGCGACTATATTTATTCTGTCAAGGATTTGGGTACGGCCGACCTGGAGTCTCTGGAGATGATCAAGACTCTGGCGGGCATGATGCCCCCAGATCCTAAGGGCGACCTGCCTTGCCGTCCCTTCGTCCTGCTCGTGGGTCGAGCTCTCCAAGCCGAGATTGGTTCGCCTTTGGACTTCGTCTTTGAATTTCGAATATTGCTCGCTTTATCTAACTCTTGACTTATTCTTTTTTGCAGGGAGAATGGCGGGTAAGAACTGGGCCGAGATCGAGAAAGTTCTGAATCCTCCTAAGAGCAGCGCCTCTCGGCCGCCGTCACGGAACGTGGTCGATCTCGAGGGACCGTCGAAGGTGCCTCCCACCCCCAAAAGCCAAGGAAAAAGCCGGTTTCAAAGTCCGATCGCCTCTCACGACGACGACGGCGGCGCCGCTGCAAGCGGACCAAGTTTGATAAGCGAGACTTGGATCTTGCTAAGGACGACATTCCCATTCTTTCACTCGAGGACTTAGGGCCGGTCGAATTCGAGCGGTTCAAGAAAAAGCCCATGCAGGTTTGTGCTTCTCTTTGCATGGGGATGGACAAAATCATGCAAGAGTCAAGGCGACGGTCGAAGGTATTTTAATCTTTTTACCCGTCGCGCTTTCGTTTACATTCGATCGACTAACTGACTTTGACCATCTTTGTTTGCAGCTGCGCGGGCCGAGAAGGATAAGGCCGTGGCGGAGGCACAGCAAAAGCTGGAGAAACTAGCTAAGTCCAAGAAGGATGCCATGCAACGGGCCGACGACGACCGGGCCAAGCTGTCGAAGAGGAACAAGGAACTCCAAGCTCAAGTAACCAACCTGAAGACCGACCTCGAAGTTTTGGAGAAAGAAAAGGCCGAATGGGGGACCCAGAGGGCCGAGCTGGAGGCGAAAGTTCGGAAGGTGGCCGAGATGGCTAAGGGTGCAGCGATCGAGCAGTTCTACAATGCTCTAGGTCAGGTACGGGTGCTGAACTCAGACTTGAGCATCAACTTCGATGAAAACCTAATAAAGCCCGACCACTATGTTGAGAACTGCAAGATCGTGCAGCCCGAGGAGCTCGACGATCAGGGCAACGTCGTTCGTCCCAGCTCGATCCTCTTTTGAAGCCCGCCTGCGAGCGGAGAAATTTTTGTAATACTTTGACTTGCCTTCGGGCCCAACAATTTGAAAGCTGCCTTCGAGCAGTGAGAAATTCGAGCGCTCGGTTTCGACCGGGCGTTTATGTTTTGTAATGACATTTTAACTTGTCTTTAATTTTGTTTACTCAAATTCACATTGCTATGTCTATCCATCTTGTACGTTTATTTGTCTAAGTTTTCGAACTTGTAGGCCGCTCGACGACCGTTTTGTACCATTTCGAACGCGCTCGTAAATGATTGGGCCATTTCGATGGCACTCGATTAGGCCATTTCGATGGCACTTTGGATCATTTCGATGATCTCTCGAGGTAGGTCGTTTCGACGGCCTATTATGATGGGTTATTTCTTAACCCGTGGGCCATTTTCGATGGCGCTCGATTGGGCCATTTCGATGGCACCTGCTGGGATCATTTCGATGATCTCTCGAGGTAGGTCGTTTCGACGGCCTATTATGATGGGTTATTTCTTAACCCGTGGGCCATTTTCGATGGCACTCGAGGTAGATCGTTCTGACGATCTGTTTGCGTTTGATAAATCTTCGATCGCTCCTTTGCTATGAGCACGCTTGAGCGACCGGGCATACATTCTTTGCGAGAAAGTAAATAATAACAATTTTTCAAAGGTCAGGCCTCTGTAAAAACCCAAGGGGAAAAGAGCGCCGCACTGTCTTTCATTAATAAATCGGTCGTTCATTACATTTAGACATAATACTTTCTAAGTTTTTCAGCGTTCCATGTTCTAGGGATAGTCGCCCCTTCCATGGTTTCCAACTCATATGCCCCCTTGTCGGTCTTCTTGACGACCCTGTATGGACCTTCCCAATTTGGTGCGAGCTTTCCTCGCTCGGGCGTTCTTGTTTCCAACGCCGGCCACGCCTTAGACGAGCTACCCAACTGAGAACTCTCTCTTCTGAACTCGAGCGTTGTATCTAGCTGCGACCTTCTGCTTGATCAGTTGTTCTCTAAGTGATGCTTGAGTGCGCAGCTCTTCAATCAGGTCCAATTCTTCTCGTATCGCCTTGGCCGTTGCTCGGCCATGGTGGGGGTTTGAAGTCCTCCAATTTAGCTCCCCATTTCTATGGGTATCACAAAGATCGCCCCATACACCACCGGGCGGCGACTCGGCCGATGAATGAGGGTCGCCCCAGACGCCGAGAACGGATCGTAGCTCCTCGACCCGGTTCCCTTTTGCTTCGTCCGGTCTTACGTTTCAAACCACGCAGATGACCTCGCTGGCCGCCGGCTTGGCCGCTTGTCATGCGATGCTCGACCGAGGTGAAACGCCGCTTAACACCTAAGTCGCCAACATTTCTCTAAATCTTTTGTCCGCGAATCCGGGTACCGCTGTCGCTTATCAATTCGCGGACGCCAAAACGCTAGCACACACCGACCAAGAACTTGCTTACTTTTGCCGATGTGATCATTGCAAGAGGCTCGGCCTCGATCCACTTCGTAAAATAGTCTACTGCCACGATCAAGAACTTGAACTGGCTTGGAGCAGGTGGAAACGGGCCTAGCAGATCCATGCCCCACCAGGCGAACGGCCAAGGTGAGACAAGACTTTGTAACTCTGAGGAGGGTGCAATGTGGACATCAGCATGTACTTGACATTTTTTGCATTTCTGAACGAGCTTCTTAGCATCCTCATCCATGGTCGGCCAGTAATAGCCGGCCTTGAGAGCTTTCTTAGCTATGGAACGTGCACCTTGGTGGCTACCACATACACCTTCATGGATATCTCTCAACACATGGTCGGCTTCGACCGTCGTAAGACACCTCAACAATGGGGACGAGAACCCTCTTCTGTATAACTTCCCTTCTATTATCGAATACTTGGTCGCCCGAGCCCGACCAATTTAAACTTACTTCGTCGCCGGTTTCTTCCCTTCAACGATGTACCTGAGAATAGGGGCGATCCAATCTGAACCTGGATTAACACAAAGAACGGCCGACGACTGGCTTGGCTTGGTTGACACACTCGGTCGATTTAGGGTCTCCTGAATCAAACTTCTGTGATTACCCGGAGTTTTGGTACTTGCCGCTTTGATAGAATATCCGCTCGAACGCTTTGGTCCGAGGTACATGTACCACCTCTCGCTTCGGCCGAATCGCTTTAGCGAATCTCTTACTCGCCGATAACTTTTCAAAGACGCCATCCTTGGCATCGTATAAGTCTTTGATCTGCGAGACAACAAGTAAGGAGTCTGATCTGAGTTCAACCCGGTCGACATTAAAATCTCTGGCGAGCTGCAGGCCAGCTATGCACGCCTCATACTCGGCCTGGTTGTTCGATGTGTGGAACGCAAAAGTCAGTGAAACTTCCACGGCAAGGCCCTCTAAATTTTCTAATATTAGGCCTGCTCCACTTCCTTTGCTATTGGACGACCCATCTACATGCAAGATCCAGGTCGTTTGAGCTTGATCCTCTGGGACTGGGGTCATCTCAGCTATAAAGTCGGCCAGCACCTGCGCCTTTGCGGCCGATCTGGATTCAAACTTAATCCCAAATTCACTGAGCTCCACTGCCCACTTTATCATTCGTCCCGCCAAGCCTGGCCGATGAAGGACTTGCCTGATTGGCTGATCGGTCCTTACCACGACCTGGTGGGCCACAAAGTAAGGTCTTAATCTTCGAGCAACCACTAGAAGTGCAAAGGCAAATTTTTCTATTTTCTGATATCTCAGCTCGGGCCCTTGCAGCACCTTACTGATATCTCAAAGCTTCTTCTGCTATCGCCAAGTATAAATACAATGTTTCGCCCGGCAGCGGCTTGGTCATAATTGGCGGGTTAGTCAATGCTTCTTTCAACTCTTCCAATGCTCGCTGGCACTGGTCGGTCCACTCAAAGTCTACGTCTTTCTTCAGGAGTCTGAACAGTGGAAGCGACTTGCAGGCCGCCTTTGAATGAATCGGATAGAGCGACCACCATCCCGCTCACCGTTGGATTTCTTTTTTTTTGGTCTGCCAGGCGCCTCATGTCGGCGACCGCCTACACACTTCTCGGGGTTTGCATCTATCCCCTTTCGCTTAGGTGAAAGCCCAAAATCTGCCGCCCTCACCCCAAAGGTACACTTCTCTGATTCATGCGAGTGAATTCTTCCTAGCTTCTTCAAAGATTTCCTCGTGTCGTTCACATGATCTCGGATCGGTCCCACTTTTGATGATCATATCGTCCAAGTACACCTCGTAGATTCGACCGATCCGCTTCTTGAAAATTTTATTCATCATTCACTGGTAGTCGCTCTCCAATTTCTTTAAGCCAAAAGGCATCACCTTGTATTGAAAATTTCCTCGATCCGTCATGAAGGTCGTCTTGTGTCGATCGGGTGGATACATCGTGATCTCGATTGTATCCCGAATAAGCGTCCAAAAAGACAAAGAATTTATAACCCGAGGCACCATCGACCAATTTGTCAATGTTGGCACAGGAAGGCATCCTTCGGGCATGCCTTATTCGTGTCGGTGTAATCTACACACATCCTCCACTTGCCATTCTTCTTTTTAACCAACATGACATTGGATAGCCAGTGTCGTGTACTTGATCTCTTCGATGAAGTTGGCCTTTACGAGGTCCTCAACGGCGCTTTGCAAATGGCTTGAGATTTTTCTCACTCGAGTTCGCCTTCTTTGAGCGAATCGACTTAATCCCTTCATCGATCGAAAGTTGATGGCAAGCTACTTCGATAGGAATGCCGGCATGTGTCGATGCCCGCCATGCGAACAGTCGAGATAGTCTCTCAAACACTACACAAGGTCTTGCTTCACCGCTCCTGGTAGGTCGCTACCGAAGCTTGATCGTCTTTGTTGGGTCATCTCCCAACTTCACATCTTCCACCCCCCATGAGGTTCTCGGGTCTTTTCAACCTCGTTCTTTAGCTCTCGGGCTTAGTCGTCATCGTTATCCTCTGCGGGTCGCTATCCGGATCGTAACGAGCATCCAAATCAGCGAGATTGACCTGGTGACCTTCACCAGTGCTTTGAGAACTTGGGCCACGATCTACCTCATCACAACTTTCTTGATATAAGTAGTGGCTCCGCCTTGCCGCCTCTAGGTCGGCCGCCGGGTAACCACCGGTCGCGTCTCACAGAAAATTTCATTTTCGTGCACCGCCGACGCCACGGCCTCTAGCTTGCCCAAGGTCGGCCTACCAATGATACACAACGATAGCATGATTTGATGGGGAGTACGAGGAACGCCGTGCGGACCGCCCCGCATAAAGTGCTCTCTTCATGTCGCCACCAAATGTGACCATGAGTTCGATCGTTCCCCAACGGGTAGGTGATCGCTCCATTGAAGCCCGTTAGGGGAGTAGGCTCGGCCTGGGGAATTATCTCGCTCCGATCAACCTTGATCTTGTCAATCAAATCTTCAAACATGATGTCGGCCGAGCTACCCTGGTCGACTAGAATTCTTTGAACTTCTGTGTTGGCCATCACCGCTCGATCACCAATGGAACATAATCGCTCGCCCGCCGCTGAGCGCGGTCTTCGTCCCCAAAGAAATGGGCGGTCTATTCGAGACCGGGCCGCTCGTGCAGGTTGAGGCAACCATTAGGAGCTCGTCCCCATTTTCTTTTCATAGCTTTGTTGGACTCTTTACGATCCAACGGATTTCCGCCGTGAATAACCATCGCTACATTGCGGCCTTTGGACCGCCGAGTATCTCGATCTTCGTGATCGATCTTTATCTTGGGTGCTCGTTATGACTAGAGCACCCTTTCCTCTCGTCTCCGATCTTTCTCTTTCGCCTTCTCTCGAGGTCGGTCGTCTTCCTCCTCCTTCAACATACTTGCCCGACTTTGCCTTTACGAATGAGCTCTTCAATATCGCTCTTTGAGGCCATACGATCGTTAGTATCATGACCGCTTGCTTTTGTGGTAACTGCGGTAGCATTTTTGGCCTCGGTCGTGCCCCTTTCTGAGCACGAGTGGATCCGTCGCTTTACACCCACAAACTCATTGTTCGCACTCACCGTAGATTTGGGCAATAGAGGTGTTGAGACGAAGTCGATGATCAAACTTCTTGTCTCTCAAATCGGCGGTTGTCTCGGCGACCTTCACGACCTTTAGCCGGCCTCTGTCTTGCTCTTCCTTTGGTCACGCACGGCGCCTTTCTTGCGCTAAAGTTTCTTCGCACGCCATATGGACGCTGGCCTTGTTAGGAAGAAGTTCGAGATCTTGATAATGTTTCAACGTGAATTCCTCCACGAACCTCGTGGTCCTGTCGAATACCACGCTTTAGATACTTCAATTTGTCTTTATCGACAAGTCACGAATGCACTCAAACCTCGGTATTGAACCTGGTCGATATATCGCCTCGGCGTCTCATTATCACCTTGAACGATCGTGTCCAAGTGTTCTTCATATCGATATTGGCGGCGGTTGGTCGATATAGTGCGATAAGAAGACTCGATCAAGTCTTGCCATGAGGAGATGGTATTGGGGCGAAGAGTCTCCCACCATTCTAATGCCCGGCCGTCCAACGACTGAGGGAACAACCGACACTTCATGGTCGAGCCCAGTTCTCTATAACCGCAATAATTGTTAAAGTACCGAGATGCTTATCCGGGTCGCCACGGCCACAAACTTATTCAGACAGAGGCTTTCTTAAATCTCTCCGGGAATCTCAGAGCGCCCGATTTCCACGGTGAATGGGCCGTGGCCATCTTGAATGCCGCTTTGACCCAAAGGGTTGCATAGCGAGGCACGCCTCGCTGCCGTGCATCCCATAAAACACTCCGAGGGGCCGATGGTGGAAGTTGAGGAGGTCTTCCGGGCGCTTCGCTGGCCTCTCCTCGGCGATGTGAGACGCCCCCGATCCTTCCATCTCTCGAAATCTTCAAGTTCTTCACGAGAGTCCCAAGACCTGCTTCTCGACCGACATGAACCGGACGACTCATTAGAAGAGTACCTAGTGGGCGAGCGGCCGGTGTCAGGGCGGTAGCTGGAATCATCATAGTCATCATAAGATAATGAACGGCGTCTCGCGACGCTCCTCGCCGGGGCGATCCACGTGCCCTTGTTCGCCGCGCCGAGACCGGTGGGTGGTGCTCTCTCTCGCGAGAAAGGCTCCTTCTAGGAGGGGAGCGATGCGCACGCGCAGTGGGTCGGCCGAAAGCGTATGTTCTCCGCCTTCCGCACGCCGGCGGTCCTGACCGACCTCTTTCGTAGCGAGAGATCGCCATCTCTATCTCGCGATAACTTGGTTCTTGTTCTGCAGATCTCGTAGAACGGCCCGAGTGACATGCTCCGGCAATGGTTCCTCGAATGCCCGCTTAAATCACCGGGCGGTAGATCATTAGGAACGAAAGCGCCGAATCTGTTGAAGGACCTGGCCCACGCATCATGTGCACCGAGGGCTCTGTGCGTGGATGCCCTCGGTGATTCGTGGATCGTAATGCCACGCCTCTCCCGTGCATTCTGGCCGAGGATGTTGCCCGCAGGGGTTGAGCTCGGATGAGGCCTCGCCCGGGGCCGGCCGCGTGGAGCCATGAATGAGGTAGGATAGCGCCGGCCTCCCATCGTGTTCGCCAATTGATCGTACTCTTGACCAATGAAGAGTTGAAGTTATTGTTGTCCCGCCGACCGGGCCGGCCGTTGTATATGAGGAAGGACCGGGTCCCGCTTCACTGCCCAGAACACCTCGGGTGGTACTGCAATGACACTCGACGATCAAGTGAGTGGTCGCCGCGAGATAGCACAAGGTAAGAGAACGCACTGATGCCATGTGCGAATGGCATATATATATCGTAGAGTGCCGACCGTTAGCGAAGATTTCGCCGGTTATAGAATTGCGGTCCAAGCAAATGATTTGGGGCTTTCACGATGGGTGGGCCGACTGCCCAATTGCTATTGGAAGCTCTTGTAATTGCTGATACACCCCGGAACAGCAACCAACCTAGCTTTGAACCTATTGACAGTGCCATCAGAGTTTTCTTTAATTCTAAACACTCATTTACAACCTATGGCCTTTCTATGAGGTGGGAGAGGTGTTAATGTCCAGGTATTGTTGTTAGTGAGGGCATCATACTCAGCTTGAATAGCTGAGCGCCACTGAGGAATAACAAGGGCTTGTTTGATAGTGGTAGGTTCAGCAATGGTGAGAAAAATTTTGGGCTTAGAGTGACCTGTCTTTGCTCTAGTGAGTGTAACGCCCAAAATTAATTAGGTGAATTATTTAACTAATTTAATTAGGTGATTATTTAACTAATTTAATTAAGTGATTGTTTGACTAATTTAATTAAGTAATATTTTAGTTGGGTATATTAAAATGAATATAGGGTGATTAATTAAATTAAGGAGTGAGGTATGGTAAATAAATGGTGAGTATTTTAGTTAAGTGGAGAGTATTTTAATTAGATTGGGAGGATGTGAGAAAGTACCTAGAGGGTGTAAATAAGGGGCCCAAGCCCACTAAATAGGCCCAAAGTCAATACATAACTAGGGGTAGGGTTTTTAGCCTCATTTAAAACAAAGTAAAAGAAAAAGAAAGGAGGGGGGCTGCTGTAGAGAGAGGCAACGGTACTGTTCATCTAAGGGGGGAAGAGGAAAATTCATTTCTTAGTTTGGGGTAAGTGTTTTTGGTACCAATCTTTCACATTTTTCCTCCTCTATCCTTTAGTATAAGATTTATCCCCTAATCTTGTGTATTTTTCCTTTTACCATGGATGGGGTTTTGGAGCTCAAAATATTGGGGAAGCTATTTTGGTGGTTTTTGTGTTGTTGAAGGAGAGGGTACTTGGGTTCTTCAATTTTGAGGTATGGGGGCTCTCTTTCATGGTTAATAATTTATAAACCTTGAAATCATAGAGATTAGGTGTTAGGGGTATTTATTTGGTTGTTTTATATGTGTTTGAATGATTTATTTGAGTAATTGAATGAATATGTGATTATATTAATTGTTGTATGGAGAATGAAATGCTATTGTATTGATTGATGGTGTTAATGTGAATTACATAAATTTAATGCAATATGGTGTGTGATAAGTGTTAAATAATATGAAGATTGATTGGTTGTGGTATTTGAAGTTTAATTTGGTGATACTATGATGCTTGATGTTGGAAATAAATGTGTTGTTAAATGTACATGCAATGTATTTGATAAAATGCTTCAATGTGATTAGATATGAGAATATGTTGATTTAAGGATGTTGATTAAATGTCTAAGTGAGTGTTGTGGGAGTGGGTGTTTGGGGAATTGCTCGAATAGGAGAAGTTTTAGTGGTGTGGTGTTTGAAATTTATTTTTGGTTTGGTGTGTTATAGGGACAAGGGAGTGGGGGGCACCAATTTCACAAGAAAATGGCGCCTGTGTTGCTGTTTAATTCGGTGAGGTCTTTGTGCGGGGGAGTGGGGCGCCAATTCCTAGGAATCGGCGCGCCAGTTCATCAGAGCGTGGTTGGGCATGTGGCGCCACCCCGGAATTTGGCGCCTTGTGTGTGAGTGTGTGAGTGAGTGCGTGCAGTGGGCTGAGGCGTGTGCAGGGGGGCGCCAGTTCGCTGGGAACTTGGCGCCTGGTGTGCGTGTGTGCGTGTCTTCCTGCGTGCGTGTGTGTTGCTGGAAATGGCACGGTATGGGGCGCCAAAATGGCTGCCCCTTGGCGCCTAGCTGTGCGCCTTGTGCCTTGGGTGTGTGCTAGGTGGGGCGCCAAAATGGCTGCCCCATGGCGCCTGTTGGTGCCCAAGGGTGTCTAAGTGATGTTTTGGTCCCTAAGTGTTAAATTGATCCTTATGGTGCCAAACTAGTCCCTAGGTGTCAAAATAATCCCTAGGTGCTAAAATAATCATTATGGTGTCAAAATGGTCCCCGAGGTGTCAAACTAGTCCTTAGGTGCTAAAATGGTCCTTATGGGTTGGATTGGTCCTTAGGTGCTAAAATGGTCCTTATGGTGTTGGATTGGTCCTTAGGAGGTGATTTGGTCCTTAGGTGTGGGATTAGTCATTGGTGCGACATTTAGTCCAATGATGAGGTGTGTTGTGTTGCGGTGATGATTAAGCGGTGTGTAGGCCTCGACCAAATATTTATGTTGCAGTGATGATTAAGCGGTGAGTGCCTTTAAGGCTTATATTGTGTTGTGAAATGAAAAGCGGTGAGTGGTGAAATGAAAAGTGGTGAGTTTAATAATTGTTGTGGTAGATGTATTGTGTTGTGATGCATTGTCATGGTGTCACATGAATCATGTGCATTCAGCGGTGATGTAGGCTTCGGCCAAAGAGGTGATGTAGGCTTCGGCCAAAGAGGTGATGTAGGCTTCGGCCAAAGAGGTGATGTAGGCTTCGGCCAAAGCGGTGATGTAGGCTTCGGCCAAAGCGGTGAGTGCCCTCGAGGCTTATTGCGGTGATGATGGATCCACATGCATATTGCATTTCATACATTACATGCATACTCTGGTGATTGATTGGGTGTTCATGAATTAATGGTGTGTTTGGTGTAAATATATTTGGTGTAATTGTATATTTGGTGTGACTGTAATTGGTGTAACTGCATTAATGATGTATTTGAATTGACTGTATTTCTGGTGTGCCTATTCTACTGTGTTTCCTGTTTTATTTATTATTATCTATGTATTGAGACTCACCTCTATCGTCGTGTTGCCTCGTATGCTCAAGAACTCCGCAGTGATAGCAAAGGAAGTAGTCTAGTGATGGTCATGCTTTGATACGTAGCACCGGGGGGCGGGAAGTCTTAGATATTTAGTAATTTATTTTGATGTATACAGTCTGATATAGGATGTTGTATTAAATACTTTGAGACTGGTCGATGTTCTCACTGTCTTTGCCGGTGATTTATAACCAGGATGTTGTAAATAACTAAATAAGTGTTTTTGAGGGTTCGCCCCATTTTGACGTGCTATGTATCACGCACAGGTTTTATATGAAAATTGCATTCGTCGTTTTATGTCATTGAAGAAATGTAGCACTCTCTTTGAGGTGCGTGGAATATTTTTGAAAACTCTGATTTTAAAATTGACTAAATGGTAATTTAAGAAAGGGGGTGTTACAGTGAGCATTGGATGAGTAGAAGTGATAGTATTTGGTGGGGGAGGAGGTGAGGCTTCTGGTGAAGATTCTGGAGAAGGTATATCAGCTGAGTTTTGTGGTGCAGGTGTTTGAGAGTTGATGCGGGGAGGACTAGTAGTTGTTATGTCAGCGGGGGAGGGAGGTAAGGTAGCTGTGGGAGATGTTTCTGGGGAAGGATGATCAGTAGGTGGAGGAGAGAGGTTATTAGTGTCTGAGGAGGAGATTGGTAGGAGTGTGGCAGTAGATTTGGAGGATTGGGGCTTATCAGGTTGTGAAGTGGGAAACAGAGAGGTGTAGGGTAGTTTAGTTTCATCAAAAATGAGGTCTTTGGTAATGTAGATTCTGCCACTAGGACTGAGACACTTATAACCTTTGTGTTGGGGTGAGATACCAAGGTTGACACACTCCTCACTTCTAAAATGCAGCTTATGTTTGTTTTTGGGCCTAAGAAATGGATAGACACTACATCAAAAGACCCTAAGGTCATCATAGGTGGGTTGTTTATTGTATAGGACTTCATGAGGGGAGAGAGGAGGCTTGTGAGCACTACTAGGAAGAATATTAATCAATTGTACAGCAGTTACAAAAGCATGATCCCAAAAAGCTACTAGTATGGATGCATATGCAATTAAAGATAATCTCATTTTCTACAATTTGCCCATGTTTTCTTTCAACTGTGCCATTTTGGTGAGAGGTGTATGGACATGTGAGTCTATGTGTGATATCTAGATTTTCCAAATGTTGTGTAAAGGGACGAAATTCACCCCCAAAGTCTGATTGAACTGACTCAATAGTGGTGTGAAACTGAGTTTTGACCTTAGCATGAAATTGTGTAAAGGCTGTGAGTGCATCAGACTTATTTTTGAGAAAGTAAATCCATGTGTATTTAGTGAATGTGTCAACAAAAGTGATATAATAGTTGAACCCGTGGCTGAAGGAGAGGGGGACGGTCCCCATATGTCTGTGTGAACAAGTTCAAAAGGTTTGGTGTATGTTGTATTAGATGATGGGGCAAGCAATTTGTGAGATTTCCCTAAACAACAAGTTTTACAAACAAAATCAATGCATTTATTTGGAATGGAAATATTACAAAGTTTTAGAATTGTGTTCACATTATTTACATAGTGTGGCCAAAGTCCGAACCACACCCCTTTAACAGGTTCGACCGTTAACACTCCGAACTGGTTCGGTGTTTAATGTCCGAACTGAGCGCGATTTCAAAACTCAAAATGCACAGAAAAATGCATGAAAAAAGCGAAAATGAAGAATGGATGAGCTAGATACCATAATAAACTTCACAAAGGGAGCCCGATTTGAGCAAAATGGGTGACCAAAAGTGGGAGGGTGTGGAGTGAGAGTGAGGAGAGGTTGATGGAGAAGGTGGTGTTGGAGGAGAGGTTGAACGAAGAAGAAGGGTATGATAGGGGTATTCTTGTCTTTTCATAGGTGGAGGTACTGTGGATTGATTAGGAGGAGGTGTGTAAGAAGCATGGACCCAAAAAAAAAAAATATTAGATAAAGTCAATAAAATAGTAATACACGAACTCTCTATATATAAATAGCAATATGCGCAACAAAAAGCTATCCAAAAAAAAATTTGAAGTCATGAACGGTGGTGAGTATTCTCCATTATTTGAGACAACAAGAGGCAAAGGAAGGTTCATCTATAGACTCTTTGCAGTCTCATTATTTGTGGCCATATGCTTCATATGGGTATATAGATTCAGCTACATCATAACCACAAAGGATACTGATACTGAAGATAGAATATGGGTATGGCTTGGTTTACTTGGTGCAGAGATATGGTTTGGCTTTTATTGGATTCTCACTCAAGCATTGAGATGGAACCTTATCTTCAGACAACCATTCAAGGACATACTCTCTAAAAGGTACTCCTTTAGATATTATATATATTACCCTTTATAATACTAAATGTAAATGTTAAGACCAATTTGGGTTATGTAGTGTATGGCTTGGGATTACATCACTAAACTATTTGTTTAGTAACCGTAACTAAATCAATAATAGTCATTGGATGGTCAATTTTTTAATGAAATTTCATCCAATGGTTATTATTGAATAAGGGCATTTTTGTATTCTCCAATATTCTTAGTATTAATTAAAATTAATTATCCATTAAATTGATTCCTATTTTCTTGGACAGTTTTCAACTTTTTCTTCTTCTTTCTTTTGATCAATTTCACGTTAGTTTTTTATCTTCTTTCTTCTTTCTTATAATTTCTTTCTTCTTCCTTCTTTCATCGTTCAATTTAATTTTTTTTTCTACGTTCACTTTTCTTCTTTCTTCTTTCTTCTTTCTTCTTTCTTTCTTCTTTCTTCAATGTCACGTTCACGTTTCTTCTTTCTTCTTTGAAATACGCTATCAAAGCACTATTCGCTTATGTTATTGATGTCTAATTACGGGGTTGATAAACATTGAACCAATATCAGTTTTTCACAGTGACTTGCAACAAAGTCTTTTCTTTCTCATTGGTAACTTGTCCACACTCTTAATCGCGACAATGAACACATGTTTACACTATCTATATCGACAATTAACCAAAGGTTATTCACTTATGTGGTTATTAAACTTTATAACGACAAGTTGCCTATTTATGAATAACCAAAGATCTATAATTAGTTGGTTAGAGCTTAGGTAACAAATTCGTAATTATGTGGTTAGTGTTACATTTTATTGTCACGATTTTTAGTTACAAGTATAACGACAAATTTCCTATTTTATATGAATAACAAAAGCTCAGTAATTAGGTGCATTGAAATGAATTAACCCAAAGTATTAAATTTTGTGGTTAACAATAAACTAACCGAAGTTATGTGACTTCGTTGGTTGAGACAATCGATATGTCCGCATTTATGTGATTAGACAACCACTTTCCGCGTTTTTTTAATTGTTTGGATCCATTCTTTTATTATTGATGATTTCCTGCGTTTTTTTAATTGTTTGGATCCATTCTTAATATTCTTTTTAATTGTTTGGATCCATTCTTGATGATGGGTTTGAAACATTTCAGGTTTCTATTTACTCTGTTTGCTCTTTCCTATTTTTTTGCACCCATTAAGCACATTTTTTATTTAATTGGATTCAATATTTAATGCCTAATAATTAGGAAAACAAAAATTAATTGAATTTGTAAAATTATATTTTTATTAATTTGTAGGGGACCAATTTACCCTTTTAGTGATGGTAACTAAATATGCTATATAGTGACATAAACTATACTCGTAGTGTATATATAGCAAAATCCATGGTTAACAATACCTTTTTAAAAAGGCAAAAAAGCTTGCTTATTTGTATGAGATTATGATTGGAAACCTAGAGATTTATCAATGGCTGGAGACTTCTCTCATTTCCTGTTAATCAAGGAAATCGAAAAATAGGTTATCATAATTATGTGTATGCTAAACTTTTTATATGTTTACTTGTAAAGTGGTATTGCTGCCATTCACAAAACCTTGTGGCTAACACAGTGAACTATGTGGCACTTTAGGGAGCTCTTAAAATAAGAGGATCTCTCTTCTCTTCGGATTTGGATTATCCAGCATTAATTTCCAATGTATTACAATATGAGAGAGGATGATGGGGAAAGCCATGGACCACATACGGTCCAATGCGTACAAAATACAAACCAAAAGGCATCGACTTATGCACACAATATGAAAGGAAAGACTTGAAAAACCAAGAGAACCTCATGACAAAATAAAAAAAGGCAAGGAAGATGGTTAAAACAAATAAGAGTATATAAATAAGGAAAAGAGAAGAAAATAAGCCTTATCTAAATAAGAAAACAAAAACTAAAAACCAATGTCATCAATTTCCACTCTTTGAAGCTTTAAAGATTAGTTCAAAAAAGGTTAATTAGACTCAAATTGAGTATTGTTCTGTACCTTGCAACTAGTGGTGACTACAGCTGGTAGGTCTCCTATTGTTCAAGTCGATGTCAAAGTGATCTCGAGAGGGGTACCTGCGAATCCCACTAGTGCAGAAAAGACATTTAGCATCGGTTATTTTGCACATTTAGCATCGGTTATCTGTCGATGCTAATTCGACCGATACTAAATGTCTGACATTTAGCATCGGTTAAATAACCGATGCTAAATGTGACTTTTAGCATCGGATTTTCCAAAAAACGATGCTAAATGACGTTTTTTTTGGTGTTTTTTATGTCTTGAAAACATACTATTAGCATCGGTTATTTAAATAACCGATGCTAAAGGTCCATCTTGGTGACTTTTAGCAACGGTCATCCTTAATAACCGATGCTAAAAGTTCATCTTGGTGACTTTTAGCAACGGTCATCCTTAATACCGATGCTAAAGGTCCATTTTTGGTGACTTTTAGCAACGGTCATCATACATAACCGATGCTAAAGGTCCATTTTTGGTGACTTTTAGCAACGGTCATCTTACATTACCGATGCTAAACAGAGAAAAGATCAGGGCATTTACGAGAGAAAAGAAAATTAGGCGAGATTACGACTAAACAGAGAAAAGAATTTGTCATAGAATTATGTCGATATGCAAAACAAAATAAAGTTATTAATCCCTAAAACACAGCCTGAGTAAAACACGAAATAAGGAGTAAATCCAAACACAGACTTGAATCAATTATTTCAATTTAAGTGCACAAGTGTGGTCTGCACAAAAACTACTCAGAAGATTAGAAAACACACACAAAATTCCTACTTGTTAATGCATTATACATGCGCACATAGAAATAGTTGCTTACTTCACATTTGAACTGAGCTAGTGCATCACCAGAGAAATCTTGGTTTAGAAACTTCTTTACAGCAACCTCCTGTAATGCCAATCCATTGACACAAACAAAAATACTCTCCTAAGCCTTCGGTTAATTATACTGCTCCAAATTAGCGGAGCCGGAAGAAGGAAGAAGAACAAAACCTATGAAAGAAGGAACAAACAACAAATTAGCATCAAAACCTCAATCAAAAGAGCTATTTTATTCTTTTTGAGTAAACAAAACCTTCCAAGCACCATTGTTCTTTTGTAATGCTTTAAACAAAACCTTCTCATTGTCTTGTAAATCAAAGCAAGAAATCAAGCTAATGAAAGATGTACGGCTTTCATTTTGATTAAATTAGCAACAAATGCACTAATGATATAGTATTGAGAATAACTTTAGTATGCACTCAAGATAAGCACTCAAGTAGTTATCATTTCTCAAAGATGTTTAGATATACTTGGAGAGTCCAAATTAGAGATAAATATCTCGAGATTTGATTCTCAGTAGTAAGGTGCCATTTCATATTGAACAACACAATCATTAGGCATTTTAGGTATTGCAATGACCCTACCAAGAAAATAAGGATTATAGTGCAACCATTAATAACATCTCAAGAAAAGTGAAAAAGAAAGTGGCAACCTTATTGTAATTGGATAAGTTATTGCAATATGTGCATCTTCTCATTTATCCAGTATTTTCATCCCTGCATGAGTGAATGTCAAAAGTATATAAACAATGGGGTCATTAACAAAGACCAACATAATCCAAAAAAATATGCTACTAAAATCTCAATAAAGAGTCAAAACAAGAAAAAAGAAGTTAGAGTGATAACTTAGGGAATATGATAACAGAAAAGTGAAACATTGGAGAAGTAAGCTGAAAGATCCACATTTGATTTGTCACGCTGCTAAACATTGATATCCTCTTGGTTACATACAAATCATCTTCTCTTGAAGACCTTTAAACTCACACAGTAGAATGATATATATAAATGGAGTAAACTACAAATTAAGAGCCAAACAGAATCTCACAACACAAGAAAAAAAAGCAAAAGGGTTTCAATTATATAGCTTCTAGAGAGGTCGGAAAATATTCATTTTTGAAGTTGTAAAAGATCAACCAAATCCCATTTTATTCAACTTGGAAAAAATGAAACGACAAAAAAGATGCATAAAGGAGAGAAAAGTTCCAACGAAAAAGCACAAATGAACACTAACAAACCTATATATGGAGCACACATTTCATCAAACATATTGTGTGCAATGAACTGACATTGATTACTTAATTTATATGACCCTTATCTTTGTTTTTGACCAAAAGATATAGATGAACTGACATTGATTACTTAATTTATATGACCCTTCTCCTGCACAAATTTTATAACCATGGAGGTCACCAATAAAAATGGCATTTCACACAATCATTCAAATTGAAAAAAAAATCCAAAAACACAAAGAAATCAAACTAACATCAAACAAACAGCGAAACACTTGTAAAAAAAACCCCAAATACACAAAATCAACTGAGAAAACATATGCAATAAAACCCTAAATACACAAAATCAACAAATCCACAATATATGTAACAAAACCCTAACACCACAAACCCTATCAACTGAGAAGCAACAAAACCCTAACACCACAAACCCTATCAACTGAGAAGCAAAGAGAGTTAGCGAGAGAACAAACCGAGAGAGAGAGAGAACGAACAAAGAGAGCAGTAAAAATGAAAGACAAAAAATCAATCTTCAGAAATGGAAGAACATAGTAGAGTACCTTAGGGTTTCGTGAGAGAGCGTCGTGAGTGAGGAAGACGAAAGAGAGAACGGAGACGGCGAGAGAACGACGATAGAACGAAGACGGCGAGAGAACGGCGAGAGAGTCATGCGAGGTAACTGAGAGTCAGAGAGTGAGAGAGCGTTGTGTTGTAGAGAGTCGTGAGTGAGAGGGTGAGACTAGAGGACGCGTTAAAATTAGACGTCGCCTTTAGTATCGGTTGTTTAAAAACTTGATACTAAATGTGTTAGAGACACACATTTAGCATCGGCTGTTTAAACAACCGATGCTAAATCTAAGCGTGAAAATTGAAAACTTCCACTTAATTTCAAAATTGCCACCGCGTCTACATTTAGCATCGGCTATTTGTACAACCGATGCTAATTGGTGTTGTCTAAAGTCATTTTTGCACTAGTGATCCACTCTGATGCTCAAGTTAGTGTTGAGAATTGTAGAGTGTAGCAGGGAATGAGAATATATATTTTCTTGGTAAGTGAGTCGATATTTATAGGGATCTATGCTAGTTTTGAGCCATTGGATCAATCAGGTGGATCTGAGCCATTGAGGCCTTATGCGCAATAATGGGCTGATTTGTGATGGATATCAATCCTAGCTATTGGGATGATCCAGGCCCAAAAGCTGAAGTGGGCCTCATGGCCCAGTCCAAAAAAGTTTCCCCCAAGTCGAGATCATTCCAGAGGATGGTTTTGGCTTGAAGTCCTTGTTGGAATCGCACCTGTCGGACAACTCGCCTTGGCAGGTCGTTACAGAACGTCTCGATTGACTGGACGTTTACTATTCAGAGCGTCATTTCCCCCGGAAGCACCTGATAATTTTCGTATCAAAGCGTCTCCTGATTGCCTGATCAATGTGTTAAAGTTTTTGATTATCGTAGTGAAGTGGTGAAACTTTAATGATTTTTTCACCTAGCTAAATATGGAGGTCCCTTCACTCTTACCCTTTGAAAACCCTAACCCACTTCTAAATAGATGGAGGGGCGAGAGTCAAAGTGTGAGAGAGAAGAATTCGGCCCAGTGTCACCGCTCTTTGCTGTGCAAGAGACTGAGACGCCAAGTTCTGTGCAGGCGCCCGCCTTTGCACCCGAGACGCCAGGTTTCGTGCCACCGCCCACGCCCCTCTCGGCGCCCAAGACCGAGACATCAGTGCGTCCCGGCGCCTGTGCCTGAAACCGAGACCTCAACGCAACCCTGGGCTTGCGCCGCTTGCAACGCTCGAGACCGAGACACATGCAAGGCGACTCGGCGCTTGCGCATTTCCCTGCACCCGAGACTGAGACATCTGGAGGACAACCCGGCGCTTGCGCCCTTCCCTGCACCCGAGACCGAGACGACAACGCGATCCAGCACCTGTGCCCCTTGCAGCGCCATAGACTAAGACCACAGCGCGACTCAGCGCCTGCTCCCGTCTTTGCGCCCCAGAGCGAGACCACCTCGTTCCTTCTGGCCTTCCAAGCTTGCTGATCTCAATGATCTTCCTCGTCTAAGTTAGTCTGAGGTTCTGACTATCCGAGACCGAAGTGATCGTTTCTAGGGAGAGAATAGCGTCCTTCCGAGTTTCGAGGTAACAGACTTGTTCTCTTTATGGATTATTTTTTGTTGCAAGTTGTTTTACCTTAATTTTCTGAATCTTAGCTGGAAGTTCTAGGCAGGCAACCTTAGGTAGACGATTTTGGGTAGATACGCTATGTAGGCATGTGAAAAAGCATCTGTTTGTGTAGGTGTATGTCTAGTTCTTCTTTATTCTCCGCTAGACGGCCTTAGGAGGGGGGTTTGTCAACAAGTTATTCCTTCTTCATATAATACTTGTCGTGATTGTATGCCCCCTTTCTTGCATTCTGGCGACGACTGCTGCATTTACTCAGGGTCCATAGACCGCCTCACGCCAATTCATTCTCTCGATTCAGCCGGTTTTTCGGGTGAGCGAGTCCTCCTTGGAGAGACCTATCGAGTCATTAGCATCTATTTTATTGAGTCCGAGGCTCCGCGCTTCGGTTGTGTCTTTGTTGTCCGGAGATGGGGTTTGAGTCGACGACCTGAGATAAAGGTGATGGATGGAGTTAGTTATGATTGGGTATCCTAGAGTGTTCACTCCATAAGGAGCATCTATCCATCTCGATGTAAGACTCTCGCCATTAAGGAGCATTCATAGCCGATGTGGGACTAACCACTCACACTTGAATTTCCAACATCGCCCCCTATGTGAGTCACCCACATCTCTACCAAAAACCTTAAGGCGTTAAGTATATGGGTCCCCTCTCTTATATATCCTTCATATACCTCATTCATAGCCGATGTGGGATTAACCACTCACACTTGAATTTCTAACATCTCCCACTAATTGTGAGCCACTCACATCACTATACTCGGTTCAAACCAGGATCCTCTACCCGCTCTCCCCTCAAGCCGAACCATGACTCTGATACCACTTGTCAGGGAATCCGGAGGAGCCCCAGGAGAAACAACGAACTAGCCACTAAACCAAACCACCAAGAGACTTGAACATCACATCTCCACTAATACCTTAAGGCATTAGGTATATGGGTCCCCTCCCTTATATATCCTTCATATAGCTCATTCATAGCTGATGTGGAACTAACATACTTGCTTTTCCCAACACTATATGCCTCATATGCTGTAATATCAACACTAATCATCTTTCTTATAATTTACTATGCAACTCATTAATTAAAACTATGTTCTATCTGTTATTTTAGATAACCATAGCTAATTGTGCTTGAGTTTGTGTTGCTTGTAAAATAATTTTGTAGGATATTATACGAGTTTGTGATGCATTTTAGTATGAATTAGAGTATAATTATAATAATCATTTATGACTTAAGATTATTAGATTAAGTTGTTATATTATGTTTAAGAATCAGATTGGCATCATTGTATGGTCTTGCTTTTGAATCTTGAACATCGTTTTAACTCTAAGTGATCCCCTTCAAAATAAATACCCTTTCATTATGGATTTTGATTAGAATGTTTTGGAAACTAATAATTATTATGGATATGAGAAGAAATCGTAATATAAAAATGTAGGTCGCTTATGTCGGTAAGAGTTTATGCGATATTAACATTGTGAGCTTGCTGATAAACTCTTAATTAGGTGATAAATTTCTAACCCCGTTACGTGGGGATTATGGTAGTGGAAAAACGGGTTTAATGATGCCTGGATTCGGGGGTCTTTAGATAATACCTTAGTTACACCCGTTGTTGGTTATGCATGACTTGAGGTTTTTCTCATTGTTTGTCACACCTACATTTTAAGATTTTTAGATGATTTAGATCATTCAGATGAGTATATGTATAAGTACATGTATTATGTTATGGATGTTACAGATTATTATCATATTATGGATTAAGCCACTAATTAAATATTTACTTGGTATTGACTTGGAGCTTACCGGTGAATTCTTATATATAATGGCCTATTCGTTACCAATTATGGTTATCTGATAACCTAGAATAGTCTGTAGCTAATAAAACTCACACTACAAAAAATGCTAATTAGTGATGGAATTTTCTCTCGCTAACAACACATTTTCCGTCGCTATTGCCTATTTGCGACTGAATTAGCCACGACCTCATTCCGTTGCTAAAGCGTAGCGCCGAAAATAGTGAGGGAACATTTTGTCTCTAACGTTGAATGACATGTGTCCTAACTTTGAATGACATGTGTCCTAATTAGCGACGGTCGGTTTCGTCGCTAATTACGACAATGCCTCTGTTGCCATTGGCCACTTATTTAATTTTAAAAAAAAACTTGCTTTTGTATATTTATAATATATTAATAAATAGTAAAATTTAAAATTAATAAAACAATTCAAAATAAATATTTCAAAAATATTAAAATAAAATCCAAATCAACATAAACTAGTCAAATGTTATAATATAATATTGAAATGTCAAACTAATACAAAAAGTCTTAATAGGGGGCATCAGACTCATCAGATTGCCCAGACTCAGACGACCTAGACCCAGTTGGCAGACGGGTCACTCTCAAGAAATCTTCTTGCATACTTTTGATAGTCTAATCATAACACCTCATATTCATCCCCGAGCCTCAGAGCCGCCTTTGCTTGAGTTTGCAGCTTGTTGCTTTTGAACTCGCAGCTTGTTGCGCTTCTAAGTCTATAGTTGCTGCCTGAGCTGCTCTATTACCTCAGTTGATGGAGGAGGAGGAGGACTGCTAGAAACTCCGCTGGTTTCGAAGTGATCGGGCCTAAGTGAGTCAGGAGTTCCAACTCCCTTGAGTCGCCTAAGTCATCATCTCAAGATGTTCCTCCTGCTTTTGCATAACCACAAAACATAGCATGATTAGTGTTCCATTTTAACAAAACATCACATAATACAAATCAAGTTGTATATTTACCTAAGTGTTCCTCGGCGCCATCAATATAATCCTTGGTATCCTTCCTCACATGTGTGTCTATGTCTAGCTCAAGAATAGTGAGAGAGCGTCCCGACCTTCTTACTCGGTGAAAATGAAACACACATATTCAACTATTGCTAACTAATCGCCCTAACTAAACTAAAATAACACACTAATTTTTTTAAAAAAAATTACCAATCTGACAGCTTATTGAGTCTGGTTGATGGAGCCGCAACAGTGAAGTGAGCCAACCTTTTTTGAATTTCGATTCTTCTTCGCTCTTTCAGCATTGCTTTTATATTTTGGTGTAACCCAATGTTCCTTGAATTGATTCCAAACAAGGTCACCTATATACTTCGGTTGTTTATCTTTCCACCGCAGTTTATTGAGCATGTCCGCCAATTGCTTGCCCTTTCTACGGAAAAAAAAAATTCTGCACAATTCTATGGGAAAAAAATTCTGCACCACTGCATTTTGTGTGTGCAAGTTTACTGAGATTTCTTAATCTCACTGTTTGCTTATTTGTTTCAGATACATGTGGTAAACCCTCAAGCTACAAAGACCTATATTTAGATTTTTCTCTTAATTTATTATCAACTATATAATTGTACAAGTCAAATTGTACTTAAGTTGTCAATTATATTGGTACTCGATGAGCTTATGTATATTTACGTTTTTGCTTAAGCGACTGTAAGACTTATACATTATGTATCGATTTTAAATTTGAGCTAAGTTTATGTATTAAGTTATTTCACATTATCATGTTAACACTTGTAAATATTCTAGATAATTTTGTAAGGTGTTACAATTTATATGATAGGATTTTGTAAACCGATATGTAAGTGTGTTTTTTGGAACAGATATGAGGATAAATTACCGTGAGTGGACATATTTGTATGCACAGCAGATCCGTAAATAGAGCCACCAATGATGGTAATCAACACAAGATTATCGCTTATGGCTTATGATTATCCAAATGAGAAAATGAGTGTATATCTATCTCGATGATGCTTTGCTTCAAAACTCACCTTCTATGCTCTATTAGAGGCTTCTACTTTTGCAAAGCATTGGGTTCCTTATTGTAAGAGATTCAAAGTTGAGCCCGTGATCACCTGCTGCATATTTTAGTAGTATAGTTTCAACTGGTTTGTCAAGTGACACTAATCATGCTTATCGGTTCAGAGTGTCAAGGTATGAAAAACATTCAATTAAGTCAATTTTAATTGCTAAAATAAAGTGGTTTAGCTATTTTTTTGGTTCGACCATTGTTGGTTACCCACAGAGTGTCAACGCTTTCAACGAAAGATTAATCTCTCCTTTCGTTAACGCAAAGTTTTGTATATATCCACAAAGTTATCCGCTTATGTGTCAAATTTTTTCGAGTCGATCGGTTTAAAATTTTTGAGTTCATGATGTAGAAACTGTGCGAAGAAATGGAAAGAAGAATTGTGGATGCAACAAAGTTGAAGGAAGTACCCAAAGAAGCAAGTTTAAAGCATAATGGATTTTCTCAATGGGATTCATATTCTTCTCGCCGTGACCATGACACTATTCTTCAAGTGAATTTCTTTCTTAAACATATTCAATTCAATTTAGTACACATGGTTTAATAATCGTTACACATACCCCGATTAATGTTTACACTATATTTTTCTTTTTTTGCCGATACTACTTCATAAAAATAACCCTAATAACTCGAAAGATGTAGATGGGTTCGTTTTGCCACTCTAGTGTACTTGGCTCGCGAGAAGAGACCTCAATATCACCACAACTTCAAAGCCGGAGCTATGAATTCATTGGTATATAATATAGACAGTCTTATACATTATGTGCCTAACTAATTACATATGTTAAGTATTAAATATGTGCATGCATGTTAAAATGCGCTTAAGGGTGTCTTCAAATATCAAGAAATGGGAAAATCATTCTCAATGTAGATTGTGACATGTACTCAAACAATTCGAATCTGTTAGAGATGTTTTGTGTTTTCTCATGGATGAAGAGAAAGGCCATGAAATTGCCTTTGTGCGCTTTCCACGCATTTTGAGAATGTCACTAAAAATGATTTATATGGGAATGCTCTACTAACGTGTTTTGAGGTGAGTTATTTGTGATCATGTTGATTGATACAATCTCAACGACTGTAATATTTTTTATTACATCCGGTGGTCAATTTGACTAATACACCTGTGAGTACTTCGTTCACCCCTTATCCTGAAGGAACCAATTAAACTATAAAATGGTTTATTATACTATTATAGTTGATAACTTGTGTATGTTTGTATTTATAATTTTGTATGTGTATGAAGGTTGAGTTCCATGGTGCGGATGGTTATGGTGGTCCTTTGTACGTAGGAACTGGCTGCTTTCACAAGAGAGATGCTTTTTGTGGAATGAAGTTCAGTTGATCAATACAGAATAATTGGAACACTCAAGATTACCTTTTCACGAAAGCTAATTTACAGAACTAGAAGAGAATTCAAAGGGTCTTGCAAGTCGCTCATATGAGAAAAACACACTATGGGGAAAAGAGGTCATTTCTCTCTTCCTCCCACACACTTATTGCTTACCTATAGACTAAGGTTTTAAATTGCGGTCACAGATGAGGTTGCGTCGCGATTCATTATATTGTGGAGAATCACGGTCAAATGCAGCCTCAATTACGGATATGTTGTGGTTGCGGTGACATCAAAAGCCTTGATGTCATAGTTCAGATTACGATCACAAACTTTTTTAAAACGCTGTAACACACTCAACAATTAACAGAAAGTATAAACACAGAAATGAGGAATTCACTAATTCATTCAAGTAATAGTGGAATCAAATCCTCAAATGTAATTACAATAGTATGAGGTATAGTGGGAAATTGGCCAAGAACATTCCCAAGTAGAAAAGAAGAGAAAGAAGCGATTCTGAGAGAGAGAGAGAGAGGAGAAGACTTGACAGATTTCATTCATTGGCTCTTTGGATTTCACTTCCTTTCATATATACCCAATACTCTTCTTTGTTGTGGGTCTTGGCCTGATTTGCTCTTCTTTAAGCTTGTCCAGATAATAGGTTCATTACAAATGCCTTCTATTGTGTTATTATTGTGCGACAATTTTAGAATTTGAGTTGGATAGAACTCAATCCTATAAAACAGACTTGTACAGTGAGGGATGTGTCCTAATTATAAACTCTTTTTCATATCATATCACATCTGATGTGGGACTTTTTACACCCCCCACATGCTCAGGACGCTTTGATACCATCTTAGAATTTGAGTTTAGCCTAGCTCAACCCTGCAAAACCGACTTGTAGAGTGAGAGATGACTCCCACTTATATACTCTTTTTCATGACATATCACATCGATCTGATGTAGTACTCTTAACAGACAAAAATGTAACTTCATAATGTTTTTGTTAATTACAGATGGGTTTGAAATATGGGTGTCTAGTGGAGGATGTGATAACAGGACTATCTATACAGAGCAAAGGATGGAAATCAGTGTATTACAATCCACCAAGGAAGGCTTTCTTAGGTGTAGCTCCAACTTCTTTGCATCAAGTACTTGTTCAACATAAGAGATGGTCTGAAGGAGACTTTCAAATTTTGCTATCTAAGTATAGTCCTGCATGGTATGCTTTTGGAAAAATCAGTTTGGGACTCCAAATGGGATATTGTTCTTATTGCTTTTGGGCACCTAATTGCTTAGCAACACTTTATTATTCCATCATCCCTTCTCTCTATCTTCTTAAAGGCATCCCCTTGTTTCCAAAGGTAACACAACAATTCCCTTTCATTAGTACTTTTTTATACTATATTATTGGTGCACAGTATCTACCGATTTTGTCGGTGACAAATCTATGTCGGAGAACCTAGCTAGCCATGTATATCCGGCTTTGTCTGACTGTGTGGTTCTCTCCCTCTCAATAGAGTTTCTACCACACACACAATTTGAATTCGAGACCTAGTGGTGGGACCCGAACTCGATTACCACACGGACTAACCCTATTGAGCATACATCTAATTAATATGTTATTGATTATCAGATATCAAGTCCATGGTTCATACCTTTCGCATATGTAATAATTGGGGAAACTACTTATAGTTTATTGGAGTTTCTATTATGTGGAGGCACATTAAAAGGTTGGTGGAATGACCTAAGAATATGGCTATACAAGAGAACAAGCTCTTACCTATTTGCCTTCACAAACACAATCTTGAAGCTCTTTGGTTTCTCGATTCATCCTTTACGATCACAAACTAAGGTTTGAGAAGATGAAGTTTCGAGCGACACGAGAAAGAAATTATGGAGTTTGGAACTTCCTCACCAATGTTCACTATATTAGCAACACTTGCATTGCTCAATTTGCTTTGTTTTCTTAATGTGTTGAAGGATGCAGTTCTTAAGGAATGTGACTTTGAGAAAATGGGATTGCAAGTTCTTTTGTGTGGCTTTTTGGTTCTCATTAATTTGCCTCTATATCAAGGACTTTTCTTAAGGAAGGATAGTGGTAGATTGCCAAGCTCTCTTGCTATCAAATCAACTGCATTGGCTCTAACTTTATTTCTTTCCTTTAGCTTTGCAGGATAGAAATAAGGACTTATACTTTAATTTTCTCCATTAAAATGTTGTTTTTCAACATACCATTTTGTAATATTCTTGTGAAATTAGATCATATATTTTTCTTAATACTAGAGCATCTCCTTTAAAGAAATATTTTTATTTTTCTTTTAATAATTCGAGTATTCAATCCACAAGCACATACCTAAAACCTTTATGTTAGAATACTATTTCTTAGAACATATGTTAGAAAGACACTTTAGGTGCTAGCTCAGTGGTAAGAGCTAACATTATATCTTCAAGGTGTTGAGTTCAAATCCCATCGAGGACAGTTGTAAAATGACCATTAGTGCCACTTTGATTAATAAATATTTCCCCTTCCCAATTTTTTTTAAAGAAATAGAACATATGTTAGAATATCAGTTATGATTTGTCATATCAATTAGCATTTATTAGTATCTGTTAGAATATCATATATGATTTTCCATATCAATTAGGATTAATTAGTGTCAATTAGGTATTAATTGTAATTGATTCTTATTTCCATTATAAATTCAACATGGTATCAGAGACTCTGTGCTTCACCACTGCTGTCGGCGGCGACATTTGTCGTCGGCAGCACCACCTTTGTCAGTTTTCTATTTATTTCCTTTTCACCTTTCTAGTTTTCCCGTTTTTGCTTCCTGCCGCTGTGCTCTTCTTTTCGGCGTGATTTCCAACCAGAACCACCATCTGCCACCGTGTTCCTCTTTTTGGTGTGTCATCTAGTGAGAAAACCTCATCAGTGGCGGAATCCTTCAATCTACCCAACTCTGGAATCACTACCACCAGACGCCTTCCCACGCGCTCTCACGCGCCGGTTCTTATTCGGCGAGTTCATCCACCATCGTGTCTCTCAGCCGCACGCGGCATCTCTCCTCCTATGGCTCTTCAACCCACTGAATCAGTTTTTCCTCGTGGTTCCAGATATTGTTTTGGTTTTTGGTTTCAGCGCACAAACACCTACATTACAGTTCAAAAGGCCATTTCTCTGTCCAATTAGATATCATATATGGTTGTTCATATCAATTGAATCAATTAGATATTAACTGCAATTGATTCATATTTCCATTATAAATAGATGTGAGTGTGCTCTATTATAGACACATAGTGGCATGCAAATTCAACAACACGTGCCGACAGGGACCGATCTAGAAACTTATCCAAGTTACTGCAATAGTCATTTATCTTAATTTTAAGTTGCAACAATTTTTTTCCAAGTTAGTCTATTGTTTTTTTATTTATTTTGGTAAGCAGATAGTCTCTTAAATTATTAAAATATTAACCGTGTTAGTTTTTTTGTGTCAATTTAGCCCCTTAGTTAGGTATTAAAAGTGTATACCAAAGATATATGATGATGACCAAAGAATTTAACGCGGTGTTCTCATAAAAAAAAAGAATTTAACGGTGTTAATATTTTATTACTCATAAGGCTAACTTGAGGAGAAAAAAATCAGTAAAAGTCTTTTGTACTAATTTTGCTTAATACATTTTTTATTTATCATCATATATGTAATGGGGTTCATCTTTTTCCCCTCTCCTCCGCTTCTATACATGCCTGGCCAACTACTATTTTTCTTGGGTAGCGTGGTTGAATATAGAAACATATTATAGTTGACCAAAAAAGCAATAGAACTTTGATCATTGACTTTTATCACTAAATATCAATTAGGTCTCTAACTTATATAACTTTGTATCAATTTAGTCCCCACGAATACAACCCACTTTTTTTTAAAAAAAAGTAACATCAATTTAGTCCCCTAAATTTCAAATTGGTCCCAACGTTCACGTGACGTGGAAAGGTAAATTGCTTTACTGGAAGGAGAGATTAGTAGTTCTAGAAGAAGAAACTCTGATTCATACGTTGTTGAATGAATTTCACAACTCTCCAATAGGGGGAACTCAGGGAACAAGAGAGCAATGAAAAGGTTGACAACTTAGTTTTATTGGTCTTCACTGAAGAGTGATGTGCAAAGTTTGTATAGAATTGTGAAATTTGACAAAGGGAGAAAACAACCAATACCTTGCGTGCAGAGTTATTGCAACCATAGTCAATACTAGTTGTCATTGACAAGTTGCCCAAATTTGCACACTTTATTCCTCTTAAGAATGACTGCAGAAGCAAATATGTTGCAGAAGTGTTCAAGTTGCATGGAGTTCCAAAATCTATAACCTTTGACAGAGACAAGGTTTTCACTAGCCATTTTTGGAAGAGTTTATTCCAATTACAAGGCACCAACTTGGCTATGAGTTCAGCCAACCACCCTCAATCAGATGGGCAATTTGAGGTGTTAAACAAATTCTTAGAGATGTTTTTGAGGGGATTTAGATTCAAAAGTCCAAAGGGATAGTACAAGGCTTTGTCCAGGGCAGAGTAGAGTACTGGTATAATACAACCTACTACTACACAAGCATTCAAATGGCCCCTTTCACTTCCTTATATGGTAAAGAACCTTCGACCTTACTCCCTCCGGACTCATATTTAAGCAACTAATACTTTTCTAAATTCATTGAAAATGTGATGTATTTGGACTTATCGTAAGTCCAGATACATTACTTTTTCAATGAATCTAAAAAGTTATTAATTGCTTATATATGAGTCCAGAGGGAGTAGTAAGGTACCAACCAGAGCCAACTGATGTCCCAACTGTGCATGAGTAGTTGACTGAAAGAAATCAAATATTGAGAAAATTGAAGGCCAACTTACAGAAGGCTCAACAATACATGAGGTCCTAGACTGACAAGAAAAGAAAGTAGGAGATTTGGTGCTAGTGAAAAATATGGATAAAAAACATTTAATATAATCATTTATTATTTTCAATTATTTAAAAATATTTGATAGAGTATATTAGAAGCTAAATAGTCTTTTTTCTTTAAAGAGAAAGTTTAAGTAAGTTGAGTTTCAGACACTCAATAGAACTAGGAAAAGATTCAAGGGTCAAATAGTATTTACAAACGCACCTACCTATTATACTTACCAACGGGTCTCTAACATCGACAAGGACATGAATACACGTGCTTGTGAAATACGAGTTAATTTTTTACCAACAGGACCAACAATAGTTAGTATTTATAGTCTTTAAACCCTCGTCAACTTTGGTAAAAAAAACCCTCGTCAATTGAAAAGTTTATTTTTTATTTATTGAATATATGCCATATTAATTATATACTTTTGCGGTAAAAGAAACTAATAAAAAATTTAGATTTATAAGTGGATTAATTACAATATTTTCAATAAATGTTTTCTAACAATGATAAAATATATGGTTAAACATGTTTGTAGTCTTTATAAAATTTGGGTCTTTTGATATCTATATTTTATTTTTTACCAGTTTTAGTCCCTCATGACATTAATAGAATTTTTTTGACCTTTTATTAGTGCTATTATAAATTATGAGGAACTAAAACTTGAGGACCAAAAATAGGTGAAATTTTTTCGAGGAACTAAAATAAAAAAAACTCAGATTTTATTGGGACCAATCATTTTTGAATCAATTTGTAATGAGTTATACCTCCGCCTTTCAATTCTTCTTTCTATGCACGAGTTTTTCTTTTTCTTTGTCTTAGATTGTTAAAATATTTGTATCAGTATTAAATAGCATAATTCTATATATAGAATATATATATATATATATATATATATATATATATATATATATATATATATATAATTAATATTAAATAATTAGTCGGTATTCACTAAAACTCTCTATAATCCGACAAGATGACCCTTATACCAAACTCCAAAGTGTTGGTCTAATGGAACATGACGAAGTCTCATTTTTAATAGGTCACACATTCAAATTATCAATAGTTTCCTTGGGGTGAGGTAAATGTAATTTCTTTTGTAAGTACATTAAGTGCTTAAAAGGTATTACTTGTATGGGATTGAGGCACCACTCGTTATAAGTTTATTTTATCAATAAAAATAAATCTCTTTTAACAGATAAAAATGATGACTTTTAGACCAATTAAATTCTATCTTTAAGTACAAACCTATTAAGAGACTTCTCTCCACACTATAAATACAGAAGTAAGATTAGGTTTATTTCACAATCAAGTGTTAGATTCAAGCATGGCCCATAGAGATTCCTTCTCTCACTATGACCAAGATGCAAATTCAAGTTCATGTAAACAATCCACAGAATAAAAGATCTCATACACATAGAGATGGAGTTTCTTGCACACCAATCAACTTTAGACTTCAATACTACATTGATACAAATGTTGGATTTTTATCATTTTAAACCAAAGCTCTTATATTTATGCTGTTTCTTTTCTATTCATGATTTACATAATGATTTTGATTATTTTTTAAAAATGATCAAAATCATGCTTGCTATATCTTCAAACATTTTTTGTTCTTCTAAGATCCTCTTTCTTAATTTATTTGTGCCTTATTTATTTTATTTAGAATTCAAAAATGTTTTTTCGTCGACAAATAAGAAAAAAACTTGTTACTCTGAATCCAATATTTTCTGTTTGATTTTAAGATTTTTTGTCACTGAATGGCTGAGAAACGAGTGTTGTATTACACCATGTTCATACTTTTTTTATTCACTACTAAAAAATATTGAAATGGTGGCAGAAATTTGAGATGGCAAAAGATGAATGTCGTCCCTAATTTTGGCACTTTTGTCTTAAAAGTGCCAAAATTTGAGACTAATTTCACTTTTTGTCTCTAATTTTCACAGTTTTTTCAATTTTTCAATGATCCAATTGAAACTAAGTAGTTTTTATTGTTTGATTGAAACTATAAATTTTTGTTCTAAAATAATTTGCTTTCAAGGGTCACGATGGTGTTAATCTCAATTTACTGCAAATAAAATTAGTTAACCAATATTGGAATTATGGTATGAAAATCGGCCGCCAACTCATATTTCATGTTTGTATTTAGAATCTAATTTGCATAGGCGATAGTCTGATTTGTCAGAACTTCGTGCGAGTTCTCATTCATCAATGTACATTCATCAACTACATTGGTTTACTAGTTTTTATCGTGGTAAATTCGAATATATGATTATTTTTCTTTTGAATCTCAGAAGATCACAACCGTAGATAAAAAGATAATATTTAAGATTCCATTAGCATGAATGATGAAGAATAATTTTCTTGAGTTTTAACATATTGTATTTTGCTTAATCTTTTATCTTTGGATTTGCTACTTGATACTTTCTATTGTCTGTTTTATAAGAAAAACTTGGTCGATATACTTGGCCTAGAATATGAACCAAGTACATCAATCTCTGTTGATCAATTTTTGCTTTTAAAAGACACCGGAGGAAGTATATGATTTCCATTTATTGATCTTTTTTTGTAAATTATTTTTTCTATGAGGAAGAGTTAATTTTCTTTTCAATATTCATTTTCAAAAATTAGCATTATTTTACAAAAAATGAATGGTGCAATAAAGCAATAATTAAAGGCTTGCAATTGCAAAATGGATCATTGCAATAACTGAATGTTCCAACTCACACAATTTAAATCAGAGTAACTAAATCTCACCGAAATACATATTGATACTCTCTCTGATCTCTTTTATGCGCAAGTTCATTTCCCCCTGCAAACACAGGGGTTCCTGCCCCAGCAATCAACAATGCCCCTGCTCCTGAATTGCCTATACAAGAAACAACCACAATGCCAACCACCAACGTGTCAAAGATCATGAGGCGATTCTACCACCGAAAACAAAAATTACCGATGATGCCAAAGAAATGGTTCAAGATTGTGCTTCAAAGTACTTGTCCTAGCTACATTACTAAAAAGGCCAGAGAGCGTTGCCAAAGTGAGTACAGAAAGATTATGAAAGTTGAGGACTTGTTTTGGGCTATGGAGAGTCTAGGCTTTGGTGATTATCTTTCTCCTCTCAAACTTTATCTCTGTCTTTATATCGCTTTCTTGAAGCTAATAAAAGTCGTGGTGGAGGTTGTTCCTCCCCATGTTAGTCGTGGAACCAACAATAATTGGCTTGAGCGAGTCCAGGTCGGGTCCAAATCCGTGTTTGGGGTTGAGCTCATGCTTGTGCTTGTGCTGCTCAGGCAGCCATTTGTTGAGATTCCTCAACCCACCTTACCAGTGTGTGAGATTACTCAACCTAGCTTACCGCACCACCTACTCTCGCTGGGCCGTACTTTTCCATTGACCCAAGCCCAATGGATATGTTTGACTTGGATGAGTTTCGTGATGGATTTGGTCATCCTGATGACTTTAACTTTGATGAGCTGTTTAATGGGGGAGAAGACGGTAAAACAATCTGAGATGCGGTTAAAGCAAGGAATTAGTGGAAGGAGTTAGCAATAATATGTTATGTTTTTCTTAATTACAATGGATCCTCAAAAAAAAAAAGTATTGTCTTGTCTAAGTATTTTCTATTTTGTTTAGTGAAGGAGTAAAGTCAGCAATGTTGATGTTGAGTAATTTTCTATAATTAAATTAGTAAGTAAGCTAGTGAGTAGCACAAATTAACATAACAAGTTGTAGAACCATTAATGTCATCAACTTAAATAAAAGTAAGAAAACAAGTAAGATAAATGATGAGTAGAAATTCAGAATGGGAGTAAGTTGGAATGCATTTCACTAAGTAAGTCCTTTAAAATAGAGCTATGCTTATGTCCGTGCTACTTCATTGAATGTTGTAGCAAATGATGCGTTCTTTTCCGTCACTAACGTTAGAGTTTCATTACAAGGGCTTATGTCTAAGCTCTAAATAGGTTCACCCCTATATATTAAGTACCCACAGTATCACCCTATGAACTATACTCTCCTATGTCTCGGTTTAAGTATGGAGTGACAAAGTTTCTTTTAACCCTTGAGTTTGAATCATAAACCATGTCCAGATTTACGAATGTACTTATCCTGCTTAATCACCCCAAAATAAGTTTGAAAGAGGTTTTACACATGGATTAAAATGGAAACATCAAAACATTACATTAAAACTATTAAAAAGTCATTACAAAGCTTTAAGCATCCAACTATAAAATGCTTAGCACAAGATGAGCATCAACAAGAAAATATAAACAAGGAAGGGAACCGTATTCATATTACTAAAAATACAAAGGAAATAAAAGAGTGTAATAAAAATGGAGAGAAGAATATGTCTAAGTGTTTCTCCATTTGAACCGGCACGAAATAGAGAGCTTGCTTAATGGAGAAGAAGAAGAGCTTGATATGTATCAACAAACTTTCCAAAAAGGTGAGATGTGACATAAAGCAAAAGGTGTGACACGCCACCACCTTTTCATCTCCCACTTGAAAGTGGACAAGTGTCCCTATAAAGCAACTTGGTTGGTTGCTGAAAGAGCATAGTTGTCCACTTGATTTCCGCTGACTGGACATAAAGCAAAAGTTTCTTTTTAGTGCTTCAGGGTTTTCTCTCTTCTTTGCTGAAGAATGCAATGATCTAGCATTTGATACTGCGGCATACTAAACAAACATATAAAAACACAAGACGAGGCACCAAAGTGCCAAAGGATCACTTAATCGGTTCCTAACCCTCTTTTACATCAAACAACATATATTTACTCTGTTAAACAGCAAGATTACTTTAGAACTCACATTGATTTACGTCTAAAAAGCGTAAAACAACTCTTATAAATAAGAGATATCAGCACTTCCTCATTGTCATCCAAAGCAAATTAGAGTTCAAGACTTATGATTCTTCGTGAGCCAAATAATCTTGAGGATCGTTGTTGGCATCTTTACGAGATTTCTTATTCATGTTGGTTTGAGCACGTATAACTTGAGCTTTCTACTTGTAGTTCACTTTATTAGTAACCTTTAGCTTAGGAAAGTATTTAGAAACATGTTTTTCCTGAGCAACATATTCTGAGTGTATACAATATTTTCATTAAGTTCCTTACATTTTGATATAATTGTTTTTTTACAAATAAGAAAAAATTATTATCGACTTTTTTTTACTAAATATTATAGGATTAAGTTAATCGAAGTAATTTTTTTAAAGCATTTATTGAAAATATTGCATTTATTTCACTTATAAATCCAAATATTCATTATTTTCTTTTTCAAGTAAAGTATATGGTTAATTGTGTATATATTAAATAAATATAAAATACACGATTTGACTGACAACTGTTGAAAGACTACATCTTCATTTGGAACCATATTAGAACATTATTGGCACACGTGAAAACGAGCCAGCCTACCGTAAAATACCTAACTTCTACCAACCTAGGTTGATCTAGTTTGTAAAGATTTAGTTCCTCTTAAAAACTTATTTGTTTGAAATTAAGATGACTTTTAAGCCAACCAAAGTTTGTGTTTCATCGTAATTTTTTTCCTACTAGAGATGAATATATATTTCTTTATTATTTAATTTTGAAATATATTATACATGTAGAAATTTGAAAGTTATTTGTTTTTAATTTTTTAAAAACTATGGATAAGGAGTATTAAAAACATTTAATATATCATTTATTATTTTCAAATAATTAAAAATATTTGGTGGAGAATATTAGAAGCTAAATTATCTTTTTTCTTAAAGAGAAAGTTTAAGTGAGTTGAGTTGCGGAGACACTCAATAGGATTAGGGAAAGATTCAAGCGCAAAAAAGGCTTTACAAACGCACCTACCTATTATATTTACCAACAAGTCTCTAACATCGACAAGGACTTGAATACACGTCCTTGTGAAATATGAATTAATTTTTACCAACAAGACCAACAAAGAGTTAGTATTTATAGTCTTTAAACCCTTGTCAATCGAATAATGTATTTTTTATTTATTTAATATATTTCATATTAATTATATACTTTTATGTTAAAGAAACTAATAAAAATTTAGATTTATAAGTGGAATAATTACAATATTTTCAATAAATGTTTTCTAACAATGATAAAATAAATGGTTAAACATGTTTGCGGTCCCTATAGAATTTGAGAATTTTATAAAAATTTGAAAAAGGGTGTAGCAGCATTGAAAAATTTGGACCCGATGGAGAGAGAGACTAGAGAGAGAGCGCGCACTGGAGAACGAAAATACTGAGAAGGCAAAGGGTCACGGCCATGGAGAAGGCAGCAATGAGGGTTGGCAGTTGGTTCAGAATAAGAAAAAACACTCCAATGTCTACAAAGGAAGAATGGACATCATTTGGAAGGTGGAGAGGCGATCCAAGACACCGCTTTCTTTTTACTTCTCGACTTTCCAAATTTCTCACGGTGCAAAGGAAATATTTAGGACTTTTGCTTTGTATGGGAAGGTGGTGGAGGTTGTAATACCTCCAAAGATAAACAAATGGGGGAAACGCCCGGCTTCGCGCGTTTCATTAAAGTGCAGGAGCCACAGCTCTTTGCGGTGAAACTAGACAATATTCTCTTTGGCTCGATAAACTACACGTTAACCTTCCAAGATTTATCGAGAACGACTCGTAAGCAATGAGAAACGGCGGGTGCGCCAAATGTTGTAAGGAAGGAAGAAACGAAGGTTGCGATCGAAAAGAAAGGAAGGGCCGATGAAGGAGGTGATTCGGCAGTATGGAAACCGGCGGGTCATGTAGAAAACAAGGGTAGGAATTTTAACGGTCATGAAGAGGAGAATCGTGAGTTGGAATCGGGTGTAAGAAAGGGAGTGAGGCTGGAACCGTGGAGAATCACAACGATGCAAAGCTTCGTAACTCATTGGAGAATGCAAACAGTCATGGAACCGTAAAGTCATGGAAAATGCCAACTGGCACAAAGGCAAGGAGGTAAGGAATCTGCATGGTAGGTGGAAAGGAAGAAAGCCATATCAAAAGAAGTACGGTGATGCTGATAGGTACGTAAATTATTCAATTTATGATCAAAAAATTGTTTACTTCAGAAAAAAGAACTTGTGTGATGTGTGGTACAATGCCTCACCCGAAGAGTTGGATGGCTTTAAGAAAAGTACGTGGGTATTGTTAAACATGTTGGGAATACTCATATGGTTCAGGAGTGGTTCAACATGCAAGGTTTCTTCTCTATTAAGGTAACACCCATGGGTGCAAACCGTGTTTCCTTGAAGAAATAGAGGAAGGAATAATACAGGCCCTTATTGATGATACAGAGGATTGGGTGCTTGAGAAGTTCGATGATATTAGAATATGGACACCGGATGAAGTAGATAATGAGAGGTGGTTTGGGTTCATTGTCATGGCATACCAATTCATGCATGGAATAATGAGTTTTTCTCAAAGATTGGCCCGACAAATTTGGCACTTTCTTGGGCGTGGATGAGAAC
Organism: Oxytropis ochrocephala; assembly: GCA_020916435.1. Taxonomy (NCBI): domain Eukaryota; kingdom Viridiplantae; phylum Streptophyta; class Magnoliopsida; order Fabales; family Fabaceae; genus Oxytropis; species Oxytropis ochrocephala. The sequence goes on from CM037089.1 coordinate 52,508,390, forward strand.
ACAAGAAAAAGAAGTTTATGGACGATAGCCGAATATTAATCCCACAAGATGCTATGATGTATTCAACATGGTGGTATATGCTAATATTAATGACTCAATGTTTGATATCAAGGTTGTAGAAGAGTGGTGTGGTCTGATGACCGGGAGGGCCTAACTTCGGCCCATGGTTTCGAGAAAGTGGATGATCATTACACTAGTGACTCGATAGCTCAGAGAGGAGGAGCCTCCCTATTCCATGACGAGACCCATCTTTATGATGGATTAGAGGAGGATGAAGAAGAGATCTTAAATAAGTTCTGGAAACGGAAAATGAGCAAGGAGGGTAGGAATGTTAATTCAAAATGTAATTGGTGAAGAAGAGGGAGGGATTAATGATATCTTTGGGTAATGAGGATCCTCAAAAGAAGGAGGAATTAAAAGAAAATACCATAGTAGTTGTTGAACATGTCGCAAGTGCTCCTCCCACGTGAAAAATCACAACAATGCAATTCCGTGGAGTTTGAGGATTGTAATTCGGTGACTCAAGTAGTAGAGAATGAAAAGGCCGAGAACGTAATAGTAAAAGGGCCTCTTCGCTGCACACAAAAAGAATAGTATCTCCAATGAGGAGTTGGAAAGTCTCATCAGAGTAATTCTTTTGGACCACTCTTGAGAAACAAGAAGAAGTCAAAACACAAAGGTAAGTCAATCATCCGTAATAATGAGAATGAGGATGAAGTAAACCAAGGTGTGCTTGTTGGAATTGTTAATGAGGAGGCCAAGAAATTATTTCCCTCCGTTAGTCTTTCTAATGGGTCTAATGGTAATTCAAAGATCCATGTTGTCACGCGTAATCCTCCAGGTTCCAATTTATCTTTGTTGTATAGTTGTGACATGAATGGGGCAGCTATAGGGGATGTATTTGTAGGGGACTCAGGTATCCAAGTTTGCAATGAGAGGTATCTAATAGACCATGAGTTGTCTGTTGCAAATAAGATGTGGAGCTTTGCCAAGGAAAATTTGGGTGTTACGGGGAAGAGTAGGGATGAAGTCTATGTGGGTAAAATCCAATCCTTGGAAGTTAGGGACAAGAATGTGAAGGGAAGGAAGGGGACAAAAGATGGTTCTCAATGAAGATCACAACCTTAAATATGAGAGGGTGGGGGGGCGCTGCTAAAAGAAAGCGTCTAAAGAAGTTGATAATTAAAGAGAAAATTGATTTTTGTATGATTCAAGAAACCAAAAGCTGTGACTTATCTAGAAGGGAGGTGGGTAGTATATGGGGCGACTCAGACTTTGATTGGTTGAGCAAAAATGCAAACGGATTGTCGGGAGGTTTGCTAAGCATGTGGAAATCAGACTTTCTGGAGGTTATGTTCTCCTTCTCAGGCGAGCATTTTGTAGGTGTCTGTGCTAAAATAAAAGGAAGACTTTGTTACTTGGTGAACATTTATTCTGCATGCAACATGGCAGGGAAAAGGAGACTACGGGACAACCTGAGAATCTTAAAGGAGGATTTTGAAGTAGGAGATTGGTGTACCGCTGGGGATTTTAATGCAGTTATTTCTAGAGCGGAGAGAAGTGGTTGTTCGTCTAGCTTCAACAATATGGAAGCAAGAGAATTTTTGTCTTTTATGGAGGACATGGAGCTAATAGATGTGCCTGTGTTGGGAAAGAAATTCACTTGCTTTGGTTCAGATGGGAGGGAAAGTCGACTAGATAGAATTTTGTTGACGGAGGGGCTGATTTCAAATTGGAACATTAGTGCACAGTGGGTGGGTGACAGGAGATTTGGACCACCGCCAGGGCTTTAGTTGGACATTTCGGCTCTTAATTGGGGACCCAAACCTTTTAGGTTCAATAATTGTTGGTTAGAGCATGTGGAGTTCATGGATTTTGTCAAAGAATGTTGGGCTTCCTTTCAGGTGAATGGGAAAGCTTCTTTTGTGCTAAAAGAAAAACTGAAATTGTTGAAGGAAAAATTAAAGGTGTGGAATCGTGAGGTGTTTGGGTATAAAGATCTGAAATTAGAAAATATAGTCCGTGACTTGAATGAGGTAGAGAAGTTGGCATCGGAAGGGGGGGCGTTGATGATGAACGAAGGAATAAGATGAATGAGGATTTCTGGAAGGAGCTTCACGCAAAAGAAAGTTTACTTGCACAAAAGGCGAGAGTGAGGTGGATTGCGGAAGGTGATTCAAACAGTCGTTATTTCCATGCGTGTATGAAAGGGAACCGGAGGAGAACTCAGGTACTAAAACTTATGTCGGGAGGAGAGTGGATAGAGGATGTGGGTGAAGTGAAAAAGGAAGTTAAAAGACACTTTGAAGAAAAGTTTAAAGAAGAAGATACAAATAGGCAAACACTTGATGGGGTGAACTTTAGTCAAATTTCTGGGACAGATAATGAGTCACTAATTGCTCCATTTTCACTGGATGAAATTAAAGAGGTAGTATGGGAATGTGATGGTAATAAAAGTCCGGGACCGGACGGTTTCAATTTTAGATTCATAAAGAAGTGTTGGGATCTTATTGGAATGGATGTATTGAAATTCTTTGAAGAATTCTACACAAGTGCAAGACTTCCTAAGGCGGTTAGTGCATCTTTTATTGCACTTATTCCAAAGAATTGTAGTCCACAAGGTCTGGGGGAATATAGACCCATCTCTTTAATTGGTTGTTTATAGAAGATACTTGCGAAGGTGCTAGCGGGAAGATTGAAAAAGGTCTTGAAAGGGGTAATTTCCGATTGTCAGAGTGCTTTCCTCCCAGGTAGAAATATCCTTGATGGAGTGGTAGTTGTCAACGAGATCATGGACTTGGCAAAAGAGAAAGAAGAAAAAGTGTGTGGTTATGAATGCGGACTTTGAAAAGGCATATGATTCGGTGAGTTGGTCATATTTGGAATACATGCTGTGTAGGATGGGGTTTCGAGAAAGGTGGACAAAATGGATACGAGCATGTATCTCGTCCAACTCAATATCCGTGTTAGTCAATGGCAGCCCAACGGAGGAGTTTGTGGCCTAGAAAGGTTTGAAGCAAGGGGATCCGTTGGTTCCTTTCTTATTTTTGATAGCGGCGGAAGGATTGGCGGGTTCGGTGAGGAAAGGTGTTGAATCAAATAATCTAAAAGGTTTCAACATTAATGATTCCTTGTTTGTGATGGGGGTGAGACGAGCATATGGTGTTGGAAAACATTGTTAAGAAGCTTCGAAATGGTTTCCGACCTAAAGGTAAATTTTGCAAAAAGCAGTGTTTTTGGACTGAATTTTGAGGAGAGAGCTATGGAAGGAATGTCACAATTTCTAGCTTGTAAGGTGGGTTCGGTCCCTTTTAAATTCTTGGGGATTCCTACAGGTGCAAATCCGAGGAGATTGAGTACGTGGCAACCTATTATAGACTCAATGAAGGCAAGGTTAAATAATTGGAAAAGTAGACAATTATCTATTGGGGGCGTGTTACCCTTATCAATTCGGTTCTCTCTTCTCTTCCGTTGTATTTCTTCTCTTTTTACAAAGCACCTAAGAAGGTTATTTCGGAGATCACGAAAATACAAAGAAGATTCCTATGGGGAGGTGATAAAGAAAACAAGAAGGTAGCATGGGTGAAATGGGATACTATTTGCCTACCTAAAGAAAAGGGAGGCTTGGGTATAAAAAATCTAGAAGTGTTCAATATGGCCTTATTAACCAAATGGCGATGGAGAATATTAACTGAGGAAAATAACTTATGTGGAAGGAGGTTTTAGTGGAAAAATATGACTTAAGAGGGAGATGGCCCGACATTAACGCTTTGGTGGAGGGATTTATGCTTAATTGGCGAGGATATGAATTTGCAAGAAAACTGGAGGGGAGACTTGGTAAAAATTAAATTAGGCAAAGGAAATATGGTGAGATTTTGGAAGGATGTTTGGATTGGATGGGAATGTTTGGCAGAATTATTTCCGGATATTTACAATTGTTGCAGCACTAAGGAGGATACGGTCGAGAACTTTGGGCAATGGTCGGACCGCGGCTGGAATTGGTCGTGGGATTGGATTTGTTAACTTGTCGAAAAACGCAGAGCCGATAAGATCGAGATAGAGGCACTCCAAACAGATGCTTCGTGTTCTGTTTCACTTGCTCCAACGCCGCGATAGCTTGGATATGGCTATCGGATTCGATGGTTGGGTTCATTGTGAAAAAGTGCTATGAATTGTCGCTGGTTTTTTCTGCAGGTACAGCTGATATAGCGCAGGCCGAAGCTATGAATGCTTGCAGGAAAATTTGGAAAAATGATGTGCCTTCCAAAATTCAAATCTTTGCGTGGAGAGCAATATTGAAGCGAGTTGCCACACGAGTTGCGTTACATCAAAGAGGTATAATCCAATCACAAAATAACACAAGCTGCATTTTGTGTTTCCGGGAAAAAGAAACGATGGATCACTTGTTCGTGACTTGTGGAGTTGCTAAAGATATATGGAGGGGAGTATTTTCTTGGATAGGTACCGTGGTTTGCGATACGGACAATATTATTACCCATTTTGTGGAGTTTGGGAAACTGGTGAAGGGAAAGCGGCAAAGAGGCGTTAAACACCTTATATGGATGGCGGCTATTTGGAAATTATGGATGACTCGAAACAAGGTAATTTTCAGAGGGGAGGTGGATTCCGCTTTGGCTATTCTAGCGGGAATTAAAGATATAGCATGGAGCTGGTTTAAGGCAAGGAGAGGAAGGAATTGCATGGTGAATTGGTCGGATTGGTACAATTGCCCGTTGGGCTGTTTTTCAATGTTGTAATCCAATCATGTACTGTATCTAATAAACTGTGTTGTAGAAGGGGGAGAAACAGTGGGCTAGGATTGTTTTTTCCCACTGTATGCACGGCTTTTGTGTGAGCTACTCTTTTCCCCACCTAAGTCTTTTTCCCAATGGGTTTTGGCTTAGGGGGTTTTGAGGAGGCCCTCCCCCTTTCCATTGTAAAGGTTGGGCACACCTTGTGCTTCTTTCAATGAATCATTGCTTATCTAAAAAAATTTGAGAATTTTGTTTTAGTTCCTAAAAACAATTCACCTACTTTCGATCTCAGTATATTTTATTTTTTTACCAATTTTAGTCTCTCATGACTTTTAATAGCATTTTTGACCTTTTATAAGTGCTATTAAAGATCGTGAAGTGCTATTAAAAGTTAGGCTTAAATATCATTTACCCCCTTGTAAATATCACCATTATCCATTTACCCCTGCAAAAAAAAATCTTTTAAAATGCCCCTTGCAAATACAATGTGTTTCTAGTTAGGTCCCTGCTGTCTGTTTTTGTTAACAACGTTAACTTAAGCTGAGCTGGATCTACACATTGTCATAACACGTCAGCATCATTAACATCATTCATCTCTGAACAAACTCTGAACTTCTTCTTCTTCCCTCTTCCATCCCAAAATCAAATCCCTAAATCAAATCTTCTGAATCTCATAAACTCTTCTCCCTGTGAACTCTACCCAAAATCAAATCCCTAACAATATACTCTTCTTCTCTCTTCAGGGTCTTACCAAATAAATGCTCAAACAACAGAACTACCCTCAAAATAAAGCCCAAGATGTTTAGAGCTCAGAAGCATAAAGTAGTAGAAAAACATCAAAAATTCAAAACAAAAAAAAAGTATTAGTGTTCAGAATTAGAAGAATTAGGAGAAAACAACAAAAATAACAAAATAAAGATCAACCTTGTGTTCTCTTTCATGAGATATTAATGAATTGAGTAAAGGGATGAGGATGTTATGGTGGGATGAGAAGATTTGGGAAAATGAAAGACCCATATGAAGATTTGGGAAATGAAGAAAGGAGATGTTATGGTGGCTGAGAAGAACATGTCAATTTTGTTGATTTTGTTACTTTGTTGAGTTTATGGGATTTAGAAGATTTGATTCAAGGATTTGATTTTGGGATGGAAGAGGGAAGAAGGTGAAGTTGAGAGATTTTTAAGATTTCTTATTAATTTAAATGACGTGTATATGCAAAGTCAAAGTAAAATGTCACACATGTTATGCCACATCACCAATTTCATAGCCACATCACACTTAAACTAACACTGTTATAAGAAAACTAACCGCAGGGACCTAATTAGAAACACATTGTATTTGCAAGGGGCATTTTAAAAGATTTTTTTTGCAGGGGGGTAAATGGATAATGGTGATATTTGTAGGGGGTAAATGATATTTAAGCCTAAAAGTTATGAATGACTAAAACTTGAGGATCAAAAGTAGGCAAAATTTTGTTAAGTAACTAAATAAAAAAAACCGAAATTTTTATAGGAACCAATAATTTTTTAATTTTTTTTGACGCAATAATTTTTTAATTTGATTTGTAATGAGTTATACCTCCGTCTTTCTATTCTTCTTTCTATGCACAAATTTTTCTTTTTCTTTTTCTTTTTCTTAGATGTTTAAAATATTCGTATCGTATTAAATAGCATAATTCTATATATAGAATATATATAATTAATATTAAATAATTATTCGGTATTCACTAAAACTCTCTATAATCCGACAATATGACCCTTAGATCAAACTCTAAAGTGTTGGTCTAATGGAACATGGTAGAGTCTCATATTTAATAGGTCGCACGTTCAAATTATCAATAGTTTTCTTGGGGTGAGGTAAATGTAATTTCTTTCATAAGCATTCTAAGTGCTTATAAGGTATTACTTGTCTGAGATTAAGGCACCATCCACTCGTCAAAAATTTCTTTTATCATTAAAAATAAATTTCTTTTATCAAATAAAAAAGATGACCTTTAGACCAATTAAATTCTATCTTTAAGTACAAACTTATTATAAGACTTCTCTCCACACTATAAATACAGAAGTAAGATTTGGTTTATTTCACAATCAAGTGTTAGATTCAAGCATGGCCCATAGAGATTCCTTCCCTCACTGTGGCCAAGATGCAAATTTTAGTTCAGGTAAACACTCCACAGAAAAAGAGATCTCACACACATAGAAATAGAATTTCTTGCACACGAATCAACTTTAGACTTCAATACTACATTGATACAAATGTTGGATTTTTATCATTTTAAACCAAACCTTTTATATTTATGCTGTTTCTTTTCAATTCATGATTTACATAATGATTTTGATTATTTTTGAAAAATGATCAAAATCATGCTTGCTATAGCTTCAAACATTTTTTGTTCTTCTAAGATCCTCTTTCTTAATTTATTTGCACCTTATTTATTTTGTTTAGAATTTAAAAGTGTTTTTTCCGTCTACAAATAAGAAAAAGAGTTGTTAGTCCGAATCCAACATTTTCTGTTTTGATTTTAAGATTTTTTTGTCATTGAAATGAATGAGAAACGAGTGTTATATCACACCATGTTCATACACTTTTTTATTCACAACTAAAAAAATATTGAAATGGAGGCAGAAATTAGAGACTACAAAAGTTGAATGTTGTCGATCCCTAATTTCGGCACTTAGTCTTTAAAATGCCAATATTTGAGACTAATTTCATTTTTTCTCTAATTTTCACAGTTATTTCAATTTTTCAATGTTCTAATTGAAACTGAGTAGTTTTTATTGTTTGATTGAAACTATTTTTTTTTCTAATATAAAATGCTTTCAAGGGTCACGATGGTGTTAATCTCAAATTATTGTAATTAAAATTAGTCAACCAATATTTGAATTATGGTATGAAGATCAAACGACTCGCATTTCATGTTTGTATTTTGAATCTGATTTGCTTAGGCGATAGTTTGAGTTGTAAAAACTTTATGCGCGTTCTAATTCATTAACTATATTGGTTTACTAGTTTTTGTTTTGGTAAATTCGAATACATGATTGTATTTATTTTGAATCTTGGACGATCGCAAACGCAGATAAAAGAATATTTAAGTTCCAATTGACATGTATGATGAAGAGTATTTTTCTTGAGTTTTGACATATTGTATTTTGTTTAATCTTTTATCTTCGGATTTGCTACTTGATACTGCCTTATCTTTTATAAATAAAAACTGATTAACAGAGGTTGATGTACTTGGTCAAGAATATGAACCAAGTACATCAATCTCCGTTGACCAACTTTTGCTTATAAAAGAGACCGATAGTATATGATTTTTGTTGTTGGTCTATATTGATCTCTTTTGTAAATTTTTTTATTGTATGAGGAAGAATTAATTTTCTTTTCAATATTGATTTTCAAAAATTAGCATTATCTTACTTAAAAATGAATGGTGCAACAAAGCAATAATTAAAGGCTTGCAATTGCAAAATGGATCAACTAGTATAATTGCAATAATTGAATGCTTCGTTTCGCAGAATTGAAATTAAAGCAACTAAATCTATTGTAAATACTTGTTGATATTCCTCCGGTCTCTTTTATGTGCGTGTTCATTTCCTCCAAAGAAACACAGGGGTTCCTGCACCAAAGAATCAACAATGCCCCTGCTCCTGAATTGCCTGTGCAAGAAACAACCACCATGCCAATCACAAATGTAACAAAGATCATGAGGCAAATTCTACCACCGAAAACAAAAATTGCTGATGATTCCAAAGAAATGGTTCGAGATTGTACTTCAAAGTACGTATCCTACATTACTAAAAAGGCTAGAGAGCGTTGCCAAAGTGAGTGCAGAAAGATTATGAAAGTTGAAGACTTGTTTTGGGCTATGGAGAGTCTAGGCTTTGGTGATTATGTTGGTCCCCTCCGACTTTATCTCCGTCGCTATCGCCTTATTGAGAGTAACAAAAGCCGTGGGGAGCTCGTTCCTCCGCACGGTTTTATTCAGGGCTCCAACAATAATTGGCTTGAGCTGGGATCCGGGTCTGGGTCTGGGTCTGGATCCGGAATTGGGCCTAAGTCTCTGCCTGTGCAGCCGGTTGTTGAGATTCCTCAACCCACCTTATCAGCTGTTGAGATTCCTCAACCTACCTTACCGGCGCCACCTACTCCTTTTGTGCCGGACTTTTCCATTGACCCAAGCCCAATGGATATGTTTGACTTGGATGAATTCCGTGATGGATTTGGTCTTCCTGATGACTTTAACTTTGATGAGTTGTTTGATGACGGTAAAACCAATTGAGATGCGGTTAAACCAAGGAATTACAAGAAGTAGTTAGCAATAATATGTTATGTTTTTCTTATAAGTGTCTTGTTTAAGTATTTTCTATTTTGTTTAATGAAGGAGTAAAGCTGCAATGTTGAGTTTATTTCAACTTTTTCATTTATGTAATTGAAGTGGAGGTGCTAAGCACCAAAACATTGTTTATGCTCAATTAAAAAAAAAAACTTTGTTTATGCTTTAGAGCAAATATATTTGGATTGCAAATTATGAGTTAATCTCTTCTTCCATTTGTTTCGATTATTTTTATGGATTTCACGAGAATGAATTATACACGATTCTAAAATCTAAACATCAAAAACGTATTTGCTGAATTCTCATTTCTTGAGTTATAGATAAAATAATTAAAGAATGTGCATTTCCTTAATGATTAAATATGTTTTTTTCATTAAGAGTTAAGTATATTTTTAGAACTAGAAAATTTAAATTTATAGATATTATTAGGCATAATTAATTTATAAACTATTATACAATATAAAATTGAATAGTAAATGAATTCATATGACTAGTTAAATTGCTTATAAAAAAGACATGACTAATTAAATCTGTTGATTAATTAACAAATATCAAAAGTATTGTGTGAAATTAATATTATAAGTCCTAAAAGTTAATACGAAAAATTAGACTAAAAATAATGCAAAAAAAATAAATAATCAGACTATCAAAATATAAATTTGATACCTAAAAATAATTTGAGGCCTAAAGTTCACATTTTTTTTTTCTTTTTAGCCTTTGTACCTACTCTATAATTCCTACAACTTACAAAGTTGTTTGTATATAGGGACTAAAAACATATTTAAACTGTTTTTTAATTACCAAAAAATTTAGAAATTAATGTGACAATGGTTTATTTATTATATAATTTATTAAAGGTGAGTAGTAAAATAATTTAATATTTTTTTAAAGAAATATTATTTTCCAAAAAAATTAAAAATGCAAATATTTAATGGAGTGTATTCTTTAACAAACCTATGAGGCAGGTCATTTAATTATTATTATTTTTTTACTAGAAGACAAGTTTTTCTTTTTGATCAAAGAAGGCAGGTTATTTAATAAGTCAACGAATATTAAATAATAGATACACAATTAATCATTGTTAAAAAAGAAGCACTTTATCTGTATTTTTAACAAACCTATATGATTGGCAGGTCATTCAATTTTTTTTGACTGGAAGGCAGGTCATTTAATAAATCAATAAATATTTAAAATATTAGATACACAATTAATTATACTTTCACTGAAAATGGAAGTAATTAAATATTTATACTAATAAGGGAATAATTAAAATACTCTCATTAAATGATTTATAATAATTTAAGTCAAAAATGCTTTATATGGAATTACTTTTTTAGCGCCCAAAAATTTTCACACAAGTACTTAATCGCCACGTCGGCTTCACAACAAGTGTTAACTAACCGTGATTCATGGAGGGTGTAATACTTTGATTATTATGTTGAGTTCCTAAATTTTTTTATGTGTATGTTATATGTCTTGATAGAATTTAATGACTTATTTAGCATGTTGTGTGTTATTTTGTGGTATAAATATGAGTTTTTTTGCACCCATCAGTGTACCCCACACCCCCATAAACCTTTTAAACCCCAAAATACCCCCGATGTTTTTTTAAGAAAAAGTTTTAATGATTTTCACGGAAATACCTCAAATAACGGTATTTCTGGTTTGATATTTGAAAAAAATAAACGGTCATTTGTCGATTCCCTAAAATACCTTTACAAACCTGAAATACCTATTTATGAGGTATTTCTGAATCTATACCCATTTTTTTAAATTAATTTTTTTGTGTGATTATACGATAACGAAACGATCTAAAATACGATTAACGATAACGATAGACGATAATACAGTAATAGAGAAGAAATACGTCTAAATATATAACATACAAAAGTAAAAAAGTTACGAAATACGAGTACAAATACGCGAAAAATGAACAAAAACACAACTAAAGGTCCAAAATCCCTAAAACAAGCATCGTAAGTGGTCTCATATACGTAATGCCCTCGCTCTCCCATGGCACCCTCTGAGAAGTGCAATGCCTCCTCGAATCGGAGCATCCTCATGAGACGGAGGCAGAGCCGAGTCGACGGAATGGACACCGTCTGCATTTCAAGGTAGGTAATCAGATCGCAGACCCGCCGTGTCTCACAAATCTATCGGTGTTCTTGAAAACCCGCGCGGGGGACCGATAGTACACTAGCCACTCTACTATGGACGCCGGAGATGGAGCTTCTCCCGAAAGGGTGGATCGTGGATCCGCTGATACACCCGAATCGCCAATGCACTCGCCGGCCATATACTTGACTTTTACATCGCCCATATCGCCCAACCTCGGAAGGGAGATGCTTTGTGAAATGGAGCGTACTGGTGGTGGTCCTTCCAAGGGGTCCATACGACATCATTCTCGCTGTAATTTATCAAGCCACTGCCGAAAATAAGTAAGCTTCGTGAGTGTCCAACTTCTTGTTTTTCTACCTACGCACGTGGACGCCTGTCCCTACCGAACTCTTTCCGAGCACTATGGTGGGGAAATGCTCGTATATCCAACACTGAAATAATTAAATGAATATGTAAGTAATTATAAGAATATAAGTAATTTAAAGTAATTAAAAGATTAAAGAAGTAATTAATTAATTGCCAGAAGTAGAGAAGCGTATCCACCAATCTGCTGGGTCTCATAATAGGTTGTGTCGTTCAGCTGCTCGTAAAGGATGGTGAGAGCAGCTGGACCCCAAGCCCACTGGCCACATTGCTGAAAATCCCGGATAATCTACTCCAACATCAATGGTCTCATAATATCCCTAGTGGCCTGACACTCCGACCAGCAAGAGTTCTGGTCTATGCCCAAAAAATCTACTCCAACAGCAATGGCCTGAGAAGTGATAAAATGGAGCTTAAAGGCCAAAGGTGTGCCGCTGAGCGGCAAGAGGAGCAACGCGAACACGTCGCCCAACGCCACTGCATCTCCCCACGGAATGTGGAAAGAGAGGAAAAACAAAAACAATTTTTCTCAAGAACCTTCTACTTTGACACGGGCACCCCATCGCTTCGATCACAAGATTTTCTCTCAGCAGCCTTCCAACTTTTTCGTTCGTAGAACTTTTGATCCGAACTCCGATTTAGGTGTTTTCTAATTTATTTTAAGAATATTATTGGCCTATTTTAACCACCACATTGATAAGTCCAATTTTAGTGTCTTTTTAGTCTTTAAATTAAATAACCTATGTGGAATTTTTGTTCTATTTTTGGATTATTTTACTATAATGTGTTTGTTTTTATTTTCAAGTCTAACTTTAAAGTAAATAAAGAATTTTGGGTTTTAAAGACCAAGGAGCAAAGTCACACAGAAAAGGAGCAAAGAAAATGAAAATCAAGCTAAATCCACAGGCCGATCCGCATGCGCCCCAACAAGTGAAAAAGAGAGAAAAATGAAACAGAGGGACAGAAACTTTGGCTCGGTCCGTGCGCATTTGGGCCTGGTCTGTGCGCCTTACGTACCTGAAAAAAAACTAGTCATTTAGCGGGGAGCCCGGTCCGTGCGCCTTCAAGCCCGATCCGCACACCACGTGCGTAAGCCGGAATCAAGCATTTCTTTCCTTTAAGGCTTGTAATTCAATTAAACCGCTGGAATCGTTGGCGATCCAGACCTCTGGTTCAGGGTGTCAAATTTTTGAAATACACAATTTGATAAAAATTTATCCTTTTGATGACATTTTTCAAACACACTATTAATACTAATTAGAATTAAGCTAATGCAATGTACCAAAAAAAAAATTAAGCTAACATAAATTAGAGACTAATACACACTATAAACTTAACTATTTTTTCTTGAAAAGTTTTCTAAAACAAGCTAAAAAACTAAACAAAGAGCAAAACAGCTTGTTGTTCAAACATTGATCATATTAATGAAATTCCAGCTTTAAATTATATACTAATATTTTCAACAGAATGTTGGTATTTAAAAAGGCCGTTGCCAACGACATGAAGCTTCGTATATCCTTCATCCTACCCTACTGGTAGAGAACATATTTTAAAATTAAAAAAAAAAGTCAAAAGGAAGAAATTAAGCAATTAAACAATTAGGGTTACCAATTTTCCCCAAATCAGAAACTAAACAATTAGGGTTTTCAATTTTCCCCAAATCAAAAATTAAACAATTAGGGTTTTCAATCAGAGAATCAAACAATCACTTCAGTATATTAGACTAGAAAAGAGAAGAAATCTAACCTGTTTTATTTGAGAGTTCAAAGAAAAAGAAAAAGTTGCTGCTGTGAGAGAAGAACAGAGAAGCCGTGAGACTGAGTGAGAGAGAGAACACAACAGCCAGGTCCGTGAGAGAGAGAAGCCACCGCCCACCGTGAGAAGAGAGTTGAGTGAGAGAGCTGCGAGAGAACGTGGAGAGTCCTGTGTGTGAGAGAGAGAGAGATTTGTTCGTGTGTGAAACAAAGGATCAAGTTATGCTTTTTGGGTAAATTAAATTTAGATCTTTGGTGCAAATGGGTGCATAATTTGGACTATTGGTGCAATTTAAAATATTCGTGTGTGTCAAAAATATTTCAATAAAGTGGTAAGCCAAAAATATTTTTTTGGGGTTCAACTGAACCCCTCAACCATATGTGGCTCCATGACCGGTCGAGTCACCTTTTGTCATTGAAAATTACTCTAAAAGTTTAGTCTAAGTTCTTAAGCATTGTATTCTATTCTCTTAAGTTCTTGCATTTTACTTTATGCTCTTTACTTTCTTGCACTTTTAATTTCTGTTCTTACATTTCCAACAACTTTATATTCTCGTTTTTTCGCTTTCATTTACATTCATCATTTACATTACGCAATTTACATTCCGTCATTTACATTTCTTGTCATTTCCTTTTTATGTCTTCTTCTTCTAAGTCCTTGTCTGCAATGATCATGAGTGAGTAGACCCTTTTTCTAGTCTTGGGATTGTGGGAATAATCCAATTATAGATCCCTAAACAATCCCAAGTCTAGACTCTATTTTATTTAAGTTTTTTATTCTAATCTAACCTCATTGCTTTTAAAGTTATAATTCAAATATCAAACGGCAATCCGAAAGTGAACTTTGGTATTAGAACTATGAGGTTAGACAAGATGATCAAAACATGAGAATAGTTTTGAGAATCTTGGGACAATAAGGTTTGTACTTAAGGGTCTTGACAATAATCAACCTTGAGAATAGGTTTGATTATTGGTTT